>CAUOFW020004658.1:325786-544832 GCA_963454935.2 Ilex paraguariensis | reverse complement strand
ACAAATAAATTCAATAATAAACCACTGATAAATATTTTCTTCCTAAGTCAGTTGTCCACATAGGTTTGTAAATTTGAACAGTTTTGGTTCCAGTTGCTGCTACTCTGCCCCTATTTATATGATCTTATACCATGTGTAGGTGGCTATTGCTTTGGAGACTGCTGCACTGTCAGATGAGTATTTTGTTAAGAGGAAATTGTATCCAAATGTTGATTTCTACTCTGGGTTAATTTATAGGTATGTGAAAGATATTATATATTTTCCATATCCAAGTTCAAGAAATGTTAAACAACTTATTGTATTTATTTTAATTAGGGCAATGGGCTTCCCAACGGAGTTCTTTCCTGTTTTGTTCGCAATTCCTCGGATGGCTGGCTACTTATCACACTGGCGAGAGTCCCTGGATGATCCTGATACGAAAATAATGAGGCCAGCTCAGGTGAATTTCTTACTTCATTTTGGGTCCTCTGTCGTATGCCTTGTATAAATGATTTTTCTAGAATTTTAATCTCCTTGCAAATGCTTGTGACTTCTTTGAGTGACTTAGTGAGGACATCAAACTAAAAATTTACATGTAAAGCAGTCATTGTGATTATTTCTATCAAGCTTTGCTTCTGAAGAATGTGTCTGAAAATTTTTGTACTGATAAAATAGGGGTGTACCTTTCTAGGATAGTTGCATCTTTTGTTATGACTCTCACAGATTCAGGATATGACTCCGTTGATATCTAAGACAAGCAAAGTAAGTTTTCCAGAGTGGTTAAGGAGTTGTGTATCCCAGCACAACTTGGGGTGGTTCCTTCCCGTACCCCTTAGGAGTGCAATAGATATATTGTTGTACATAAGAAGAAATTCAAGCAAATTTATATGGAATAGATATCCTACTATTTCTGTGCTTTTTATTGGTTTTCTGATGGAGGATTTGAACTTTTTTGTCACCACGATGCACCATGTGCGGTACACCTGAAAAATGAGTTATCTGAATCTAATTTAACATTAATGATCTGGATATTGATATATTATCAGGATATATACCATCTGAGAATAGTATCTGTGACTTCTGATTTAAGGTCTTCAGGATCCTAAATTTGATGTGGACAGATTCTAATTTCTTCCAGTGTTTTATTTCTGCATAGTATTTATTTATTTAGTTTTTGAATTGATAGCGGAAGTGGTATACATGACAACTCTCTACAGCTTTCTATTAATTCAGCTTATTGTACTGCTGTATCTTCATGTTTTATTTTTGTATGATCATCCAGGTCTACACTGGCGTGTGGTTGAGGCATTATATGCCACTCAGTGAACGGATGGTATCGCCTCAGCAGCAGAGAACTTGGTCAGGTGTCCGTTTCAAATGCCACCAGGCGGCGTCTGGCTGGATCCGGAGCCTAGGATTGAAGATAATCTACATCAAATTTTACATTGGTTGGAAAAATAATAAACAGGCTTCTTTAAGTGTTTGGCATGGTGTATCATTACTTTCCTTCCGAAGACATCACTGGTTTTGGTCATGTGATGCACTCTCCATGAATAAGAACAGTAAAACAGTCAACCGATGATTAGATTAAAAAATTCCACTACCCCTTGAAGTTAGGCTTAATTATAAAGGTATTCCATGTATTTTCATAAATTACATTGACATCCATCCATTAGCAAACATATTAGGCGAACAGTGTTAACGGGCTTATCTCAAAATGAGTCATTATTCAACATAAGGTAAATATTTTTCAATTATGTTATAAATATTGTATATAATATGGATGGCTACTATACACAAATAAAATACATAGTACCAAATAGTGTTGTAAATGATATTGACACATGGGTGGAAGATGGTCATCCACCAATATATTTATGTCTGTGTAATTGCACTCCTACCGATAGTGCAATATAGCTATGTATTTTGCCTATAAATTGGTCTTCCACTTTTGAATGAACAATACACTGAATGAAATATATATCTATATCCTTATATCATTTTTAGTATTATATTTTCTCTCTTACTTTGTTTGTTTGAATTAGTTATTTATACCTACATTAATTTGTTGGTTTTATCACACGTAATCAGTACGGAAGTTAGTCAATCGAGTTATTGTCGAATAATTTTCTATATTTGAAAGCTTTTTCAAATTGCCAACATTGCGAAGTTAGAATTTTCAGGCCTAAACATTTTGAGGTACAACGACATGTCATAAGCTCTAGATGTTGAGCTTTATCTTAATTCAGAAAATCTTAGAGATAACATAAAGGATAAAAACTCGCAAACTTCTAAGAATCACGCAAAGTTATTGATTTTTCTTCATCGTCACATCTAAGAAGGATTAAAAAATGAATACATCACTATTAAAGATTCTTTAGAGTTGTGAAAAAAAATTTAAGGTTAGGTTTAATAAAAAAAAAACCATCATCATTTCAAAAGCTATACATGAATGGTTTAACCTACGATTCCAAGACTTTAAGACTATATACAAATATAATTCAGTAATACATAGAATCACTGTTAAATTGAAATTTGTGTGGTCAGTTTGTACTAGATTTAGAAAAATTGGAGAAGAAATACTCTACATTCCATGCGTCAAACATTCTATTGCAACAATAATATTGACAAACATGAGTTGAAGACATATAGTGAACTTATAGCATGTCTTTTGTTTGCCGAGGAGAATGATGAATTACTAATGAGGAACCATGAGGCTCGTCCAACTGGCCACCAAGCTTTTCTAGAAGTAAATGTTATATCTTCTTGTGGCCAAGGACGAGGGCGTGGCAAAAATAAAAACAATTATTTTTGCAAGGGTTACCGTGGATGCTTGAAAGTCCTTCACACCAAGTCAGAAAATGGAGAAATGTCCTATACCACTAGAAGTGGAACAACCATCCACAACACCAGAAGTGGTATAATAAGAGCAAAGAAAAGAAAGAAAAAAGTTTACCTAATAAACTCTTTAAAAAGACTGAAAATAGTTGTTATAGATATAGAATGAAATGACACTGGTTGTGTTGCCATACGCTGAAATATTTGGTAGTTCTCTATCAAAAATCCATTGAAGGAAAATAAAAATTGATAGAGATGAATTTTGGTGAGGGGACATTAGGCACCACCCTCATCAATTATCCATCCAATTTTTCTAATACGGATGTTTATGATTTCTTTGTGAACCCAAACAAAATGAAATGAAAAAAATAAATTAAAGCAATAATTTGTGTGTATGTATGTTAGTTTTGCTTATGTTTGCTATTTATTATTTCCATAATGTAATAGTTTGAGTAATGTCTATGTATTAATAAATCAAGTGTGTATTTTTCATATAGAGGCATGTATTATGATAATTCATTGGTTAACTCTAAGATGAACGATGAAGATATATGCTTAGTGGATAGTACTACAACTCACACAATTCTTCGTGATAGAAAATATCTCTAAACAAACATTACCTAAAGCTTTAATTCAATATCAAGTTTTGCAGACTTGATTGAAGGCTCTGGCAGAGCAAATATGATGCTACCCTAAAGAACAAAATTTTTTATTGAAAATGCATTATACCCTAATAGATCCAACAGAAATCTACTAAGTTTTAAAGACATACGTTGTAATTTGAAGATCCAAGGTTGGTCATATTTCAGATATGATCCTATCTTTCATCATTGCCATAATTTGCCTAGCCTATCTATATATACCCTATTAGACTTAATTTTGTATCTGAACTTACTCTAAGGATCGCCATCAAACAAGTCCTACATTGGAGAGGCCCTCTCTCTCACCATTGGGCGTCTCTACACTATTATCAATGTCATTTCCGAGATCAACTTTCTTCCTTGAAGACTTTGATTGGCGTAGCTCCACCATGTTGGTGGTGACACTCTTCTAAAAGAGTTTATTATCGACTGCTATTTCTGGCTTTGTCTTATCGTCGAACATTAAATGGCCTTTATTCAGGCCTTCTTGGATGGTGTTTTGGAACACCACGTAGTTGGTGGTAGAGTGACTCCACAAGTTGTGTCACTTGCAGCACATTTTTCCTTTGAGTTCTACAACCGGGGAATTTTATGGCCATAAGACAACTTGATAATTTCGTTTGCTAACAGATGATCAAAAGTCTGATCGGCCTTAGAGATGTCAAACTCGTATTTTCAGTTGGGTTCGTTTGTTCCATTTGATTATATACTAAAAGCTCGCTTTTTGTAATGAAACTCAGTTTATTATTTGATAAAAGTTCTTTATTTTCTATTGAAATTTTATATGGGTAAAATGTTTGAATTATATTAAATATATGTTATGCATGTATATCTTTTATTTTATATTATAGTTAATCTGGCGTGTAGAGCTTGACTTATACACAGAAAATTAGATTATTGGATCCTTATATGATATGAATAAAGGTTTAAAATTTTTGATGGAATTAGACACACCATTAGTAGGATTGTAGTGCAATCTTTTGACATAGTTTGTCTTGGCTATACGAAACTGTCAGATGTCTTAGATTGTTTTTCTATTACACTTTTTGTATTGGATATGACCATTATTGAGGTGATTTATTTTTTACTAACTAAATAAGAAAATAAATACGTCAAGTTATTATGATTGCTTAAAATCTTGATCCTGAGATATTTAATTGACACGTATATATAATGATTGTCACTTTTTTTTTGAGAGAAATCAATGGTTGTATTATTCATAAGGAATATCAGAGAATAAAAAAGGTATTACAAACTCGGGTGCCTTCTCCCGCCAAATAACAATATCCTCCATGAAGGATGCAGATTTGAAAAGACAGAAGAAGGCAGAGAGTCTACTCGTGGAAGCTGAGCCTCATACGCAGTGTAGTATGACCAACCCTAAGGTGATAGCTAAGCGGAGGGATTAATGTGGCAACCATTCAAATTTGAGGAACCAAAATGACACTCCAAAGAGAAAGCATAATGTCGCATCATTTAGGGGTAGGGAGGGGGCAATGTTTACACCCAAGTATTAAAAACCTAAGAATGACATGCAGTAAGATCTAACGGCCAGAATTGAGTCAAAAAAGATCCAACGGAGATAAGGCAGTTATGAGAAATAATCTCCTAGGATCTCAGAATGCGAAGAGCTGAGCCAAACGTGACATCATAGAGTCATTAGTTGCAGACGGTTTTGAAACACGTTCTTAGTCGTCAAAGAGGGAGGCCATGAGTGCTAGTTTAGTGGCAAAAAAGATGGCTACAATGGTTAAAAACCACAACCTATAAATACAGAGGTACATACAATGCAATCAAACACACACAAATAAGTAGCATACTAGAGTCTCTCTCTGCATTGTTTAAGTTTATGCTTTTTACTCTATAATTCCTTTGTCGTCACTTCAGTGACTTCTTTCGTTCAATTTTAAGTTTAGTAGTTAATGTAACGATTCTTCTTTTTTGTTTACTTTCCTAGTCTTTCAATTCTAGTTTATTTTCAACTCCAAGTTTGTTAGCTTGCTCCTAGAGGGAGTAGTTTAAGTACTTGATCTCCTAGGCATAGAAAAAAATCTAAAGGTAGCCATACATCTCGTTTCAATTGCCTGAACAATCATGATATCAGAACTTCACTCCAGTTTGAATAGGTAAGGTCATAAGTGATGAAATCTTAAGTCCATTTAGACTTTTGCATGCCCGTAATCCAAAATATGACAAACAATATCATAGTGAACTTCTCTCATTAGATGATGTGGAACAGATCATGAAATAGACACTTTCCAACCTTTTCATCTTACTCTTTCTTTGGGCCTCTCTAATTATTGGATGACTAGACTTTTGGCTATCACAATTCACCCCTAAAGGGCTATACGTTCCCTTATAGTAGTTTAGCTAAAAAAAAATGATTTATATATATTGCAACGACCTTTCTCAATCAAGACAATAGGGTGCAAGTAGATGGATCAGAAGCACCCCATCGTTACTGCATCTTTTGATCCAATACAATAGGGTGCAAGTAGATGGATCAGGACCACTTGAATTATTCTATTACTGTACTTTTGACTGTTACATATAGGACTGCACTCGTAACCATTTGATCCGATGGTGGCACAGTATGTTATGGCTATGGTATTAGCAAATGGCTAGCTGGTTTGGATAAGTATAATTTTCGGAGAAGGCAACCAACTTGTTAACGGACCTGATGACTAGTGGGATTAGTTTGTTAGCTGCAGTAAGCTAACCATCATTGCACTATGTAATATGTGACATTTAGTTAAAAGTTCAAACTTATGAATTTGCATCTGTTTATTTCAATGAGGGGGGCTTTGGTGTAACAGGATGGTTACTCCATTGTGATACGAGGGTAAAGGGTTCGAGTAATCAAAACAATCTCCACATGTGAAGGAAAGAACACGTATATATTATCATCTCCAGACTCCATAACAGGAAAAGTCTCGTACACTGAATCATCAATTTCTATATTTCTTTACTAATGATTTTAAAAGTGAGATAACTATCAGTCCTTTGTCGTTGATCACTGTCATACATTAATTTGGAACAATTGGGATTGGATGATGGTTCTAATACTAATACATGTAGGTTGAACGATACTTAAGTCGCTGGAAATTGTACATAATTTCTATGTTTGTTAAAATGTCAAGTACACATATATACAATTGCACGTACAATATTTATAATCCTTCTTCCTCACAACTAATCCTTTCTCACCCTTCCTTCTTCTCCACATCACCACTTGGGATGCTACAGTTAATGGGTAGTTATAAATGATTGTAATTATTTCTACTAAAAATAATACAAATGAGTGGTAGTTTAGTTACTGAGAGAGTAAAAGGATGCCTGTATGAGCCAAGTGTTGGGTGTTGCTTGGAGCAAGCTTTGTTTTGCAACCAAACAAAATAAAATTTTGATACTAAGAAAACAAAGAGAAAAGACTTTTTAAGTTTTCTTTCATCTAATTAGAGTAATTTATATGTAGATTGATATTTCACGTGAGAACAAGTTTTTTATGACTTATTTAAAAACCAATCACTAATAAATTGACACCTCATCTTTTTAAACAAACACGCAAATCAATGTTTAAAGCGTATTGTAGTCTATCATTTACCTAGTTACTTTGGGTTATCTTAGCATAGATAAGCTTTAACTTGGGTAAAGATACCTGCGCCCCACTTGACTAACTCTTGAATTAAACTATAAATCAAAAGAACAATAAAAAATAAAAAAATAAAGTTGGAGTCCACTCCCACACAGACAATGAATAGGATGGGCTTGAACGCCGAATGCCTCTTTGTCTTCTCCCATCAAAATTACGGGTAAGTTTTTCCATTTGGCCATTCCTCTTTAATGTTTTGAGAAAAATGCTTTGAATATTCAGGTTTTCATTTTTTTTTTCCAATTAGTGGTGTGGCTTTTGATATGGATTTTCTGTGTCTTCATATGAGTTCATATTTTCTGTAGTATATTCTCTTATCGGGGACTAATTTTCAGTTTTCTCTATAATGGTCTCAGTTTCATTGAATAATCATTTTTTTTTTCCAATGTTTTGGTGCTTTGGGTCAACTAGATGGTGTCATTATCGCGCTGACATTGTTGTTATCAATAGCTACTAGCGTAGAGATGGCTTGACTCTGCTTGTGATACTCATTAGTGTATCAGTTTTCTTAGGGGAACAGATTGCTCTTTGATTATCAACAATTGAAGGCGAAGTAGAAGATAAGAAGTGGCTGAAGGAATATGCATTTCAAAATGGAACAAATTTTCAGACGGGTTTTATTGTGGTGATCTAACTGATCTAAACAATCGTTCGAGCTCAATTGCTCCATGCTTGTTGTTGATGCCAAAAGTTGCACCAATAGAATGTAGGATGATCTGGCAATCATCGAGTGTTCCTGCAAGGAAATGAAGGACCGAATGGACTCCGATGTTGACCCTCCGATGATTATGTCAGTAAAAAGGTAAATAATTGAATGGTATTTAGCTTGGAGGAAGTATTTACCTAGTTCTTAGCTTCTTCGGCCTTTTTATATAGGCTGGACAAATTATACCGTTGGAAATTCCTCAACTGCTTTTCAAATGGAGTGGCAAGAAAGGTGGAACTTCCCTCCAAGAACTTAGGGCTTCTTATCAAATCCCCTGGCTCCTGAATCAAGAGCTCAAGTTAAGAAAACGCTTGATTACTCTACTAAGGATCTTTTTGAGCTTGTAAGTGACTAAATTCTCTTTGAGTTTCTACTGGGTTTACCTTTGAGTAGTTTTGACCCTTCAGTTGTAGCTCCCTCTATTCCAGAGGGCATGATTTCTTTGAAATGTAGCATGTTTCAAGCTAGGTAAGCTCTAACTTGTTGTTTTCTAGCTATGCTCCAAAAATTTATTGACCGGAAGTCCCTCCAAGTGGTTGCAGCTAGGAGGGCTTCTAAAACTAGCCCCTTTCTTGAAAGAGACCAAGAATGTCCTTCCCCTAGGCTAAGGGGTTGTCTTCGAGCTCCGCTTCCACCGTCTTCTGATGTTGTGCTTGGAGACATTGAGATTCCAAGTGCTGATGATGGATCAACAAAGGCTTATTCAAGGTTGGTGGAGGCCACGGTTCTTGATTCCATGGGAAAGGGCAAGGACTTGGGAGCCTCTGAGGAGAAAACACTCTATGCCTTATCCCCTATGAGTCCAACAACTGCTTCTCAATCCATGTGGGGCAACACGGAGGAGACTATGGCTCGACTTCATCAGTTTGTTCACAAGGATGAGGTGCAAGCCACCTTTGACCTAGGGCCATCTTAGGTAACCAAGAATTTGGCCCTTACTATTGGGAAGGTAAGATTTTTAACCATGCTGGGAATGTCTCTTCCTCTTTGCTTGTTCTAACATCTTTTATTCCTTCTGCAGCTTGCCATTCTTACTACGAGTCTTGTCTACTCTCCTTTGAGTAAGAAAAAAACATGTGAGGAGAAGTTTCAGTCACTTCACTCTCAACTAGAGGCAAAAGAGGCAGAGTTATCATTTGCACAAAGAGATGCCCTTCATTTCATGTAGGAGGTCGAGAAGGCCACTACCAAACTTTCTACTATTGACAAGGATAGGGACAAGGCCTTGAGGCATAAGGACGAGCTGCTAGCCCGGTTGAACAACATTATGGTTGAGCTTTTTGATCTTTTTATAAGGAACAAGGATCTAGAGGGTGACAAGAAAATCTCCTCTGAAAGGATCCTAGAGTTTTCCTCTTTAGTAGACTAGAAGGAGTTGGAGATCAAAGTTGTTGGAGCTTCAACTGTGTCCAAATTCTAGGATTCGAAGGAGTTCAAAGAGGAGCTACTAGAATATATGTGGATGGGTTTGTTGATTTTAACAAGCATGCAGAGGAAAGGTTTCTTGATTTAGACTTCTCTGTCTTCAAGCCTAGTGATGATGCAATGCTGATGGCTATTGAGGAGCCAAAAGTGGGTGAGGGTGAAGAGGCGAGTAGTATGCCTTTAACAAAGATGTTGGGGGGGGGGGGGGTAACTAGCCTTGACTTGCACTGAAGATCCTCCTAATGTTTCTAAAGGCCATGTGGAGACGACTACTCGCTCTTCAGAGGAGGTCGATGCCACCGCCTTAGCCCTACCTTTAGGAGAAGTAACCTGATATATTCTCTGTTCCCCTTGTAACCCGCTGGGACATTTTAATGAAAGACTTGCTAAAATTTTTGCTTTTTTTTTATATATATCTTAATTGAGATATATGGGCTTGAGTCCAAATGAATTCGTGGTTGATCCATGTGCTTCCAAGGACTAAAGCCTTTACTTTGGGTTCGACGTAGTTGGGCATGTGTTTGTAAAGGATGCTTGGGCTCTTTTTATAATGTTGTTTGACACGACATGTGAGTGACAGTTACACACTGTCTTAACTGCTATGCTGTCAAATGGAGTGGTTAATGTCGTTTCATCTCCACGATGCCATGAACATAGGACGTCCAACTTTCCAAATGTAGGTACCTTGCATTAAACACCATTTAAGGAAAAATGAATCGCCACTATTTAAGCATGTTCAGAACTTCTGCATGCTTTACTATTTCCCTCAATTTTTTTGTCTAAGTCTCATATGTCCATTCTACTTCCCCATGGATGCTCAGAATAGACTGATTAGAGCCTTTAAAATACACGCTCCTCTTCACATGGAACTGGAGTGGGCTGACCTCCTGGTTCCTAGTATCATGGCAACAATCCAGCTACCGGTGATCTGGGAATGCTACGGCTTCCCTGCGGGGATTAATTAACCCTAAAAGCTACATTTTCTACATATATATATATATATATATATATTAAAGGGTTAATTACATTAATTAAATAAGTTAATAAGTTGAAAGTAGATTATATTATTATTAATGGATGAAGATTTAGTATTTTTTAATTACATGGTCAAAAGAATGAATTTGAAAAGCTAAGGACCAAGGAGCAAAAAGTTGAAAATTTTAAGGAAACTTACACCTTTCGCATGCCTCAGAATCGTCCGAATGTACCTATAGAAGCTCAAGTTCCAAGGTTAATAGCCAGAAAGGAAGAAATCCAGAGGAATACCACCATCCAGATGATAGACTCCACCGTCCAAATGGTCAGTCAAAACCAGTTTCTTTGCTTCTCCTTCAAGTTTCAAATTTAATGCAGGGCTTATATGATTGGTTTTCCTTGTCACCCCTTCCACCTATGGAGCTCTATAAATACCCCCTCCTAGTTGGCGATATATACCATTTTTGGATGAGAACTTCTCTCATTTACACCTCTCTAATTATCTCCCTTATACATTTCTTATTGTAAACACTCTTTCTACTTGGGGGTTGAACCTCTCTGACTTCTCTAGCTTTCTCTTAGAAGGGAAGAGTGGGGGTGTTTCAATTGCACCTAGGGGAAGAGTTTGTCCTAGATTTTTACCTTTGTATTTTGAAGATTGTATCCCACTTGGAGGGATGAGGTTCTCACACTTTTCTAGTTTGGCCATAGTTATTAAAAGTGGATAGTTTCTCATTTTCTCTTTAGTGAGGGGGAAGGACTTGTGTAATATTTCTTGAGATATGATATTGTGCATTTTTTAACGCTTTATTGATATAAACCACCCTTAAATGATGGATGGTACTTTCCTTAATGTTTTGTACTTTGTATCACTAGTGTATAACTTAGGTTATGCTCATAGTTCATGCAAGTACGGAGCTAGGTTTTTTTTTTTTTATTTCATCTTTACCATTTCATGTACTTTAATGCATGATTCGATGACTTACTAAGTTAGACATTATGTAAAGATTGAAAGATTGGATATAGATGGGTTAAATCTTGTCATATCTATTGCTTTTGATTTTAAGCATAAATCAGAGCTATGTTCTTTATTTAATCATAAACCTTCCAATCAATTACCAACGAGCATTTGGTCCTATGGTACTCATTGTCTTTTAACTGCTTGAGGTTAAGGGTTCAAACCCCCTTTCCTAAAAGATATTTAAAAAAAAAATCAATTACCAAAGTAAATTGTTGAATGGTTATTTGCACCTTCTGGTTTGCTAATTTAGTTGGTTGTTGTATGGTGCATAGACCTTCCAGTAAATCTAACGGTTGTTGTGTTATGGTTTGATATATAAATACCTTCCAATCGACTTATCGTTGACACAGGGGTTAGTTGTAGTATGGTGGCACTATCATAAAACTCAAGCAACGACACACATGTCTTGATCCCTGAACTAAAGAGCACTTTTTTAATTTATCACAAGTAAAACCTTTTTTTAAGCATTCTATTTCTTCAATCACTAAGCACACACCAAAATCCATTTTTCAATGATCTTTCTCTTGGTTTAATTCACCTTTTTTGTTTAAGTTCCCACAGATAGCTCCCTGAGGAATCGACCTAGGAATCTATCGAGATATATTACAACTCAACCACTTGTACTTAGGTGTGTCTGATTAAGATCAAGTCAAATTTTTTCATTGTTGCTGGGGAGTTACGGTAGTTTGAAAAGAAAAGGGAAGTGCCTAGATTGTGTTATATGTATATATTGTCTGGTTCAATTTGTGATTATATCTGTTTATTTCTGCCGAGTTAGTAGGGTCTGTAAATCAGTCTCGTCCATAATTGTCATCGTCGTCGTCATCATCATCAATAACATCTATAGTTTTTTTGAGCTAAGAATGGTTATTATTCAAAGAGATGGAGAGATGGCCCCAAATGCATGGTCTTTTGAGAGAATACTTGCATCCTACATCCACTAGTGTCCCTTTGTGTTTTGTTTTTCCTATAAATACTTTGAATTTTAATATCAAACAAGGGACAATACAACTTTTACCTCAGCTTCACGGTCTTGAGTCCGAAAATTCCTATTTGCATATGAAAGACTTTGAGGAAGTATGTGGTGCACTACAAGATAACTCTAAAATGTCATGTTCTTCCTTTCTCTCTAACAAATAAAACTAAATAATGGCTAAATTCTTTGAAAGCTCAGTCCATTCCAAGTTGGCAAGTTTTACAAACTGAATTTTTAAAAAAAAATTTCTTATACACCTAACCAATGCATTGAAATGACAAATCATGAACTTTTCTATGAAAGAGGGAAAAACTTTTTACCAGTGTTCAGAGAGATTTAAGGATCTTCTTCAAGCTTACCTACGTCATGCATTTGAGATTGAACTCTATTTGATATTTTTTATGATGCATTTCCCTTTGTATTATGTCAAATTTGTGGAAATGATGGCCCAAAGAAAATTCATGGGAAATAATTCCAACGAGGTATTCAAGTTTTTTGACACCATTTTTGAGAGTTCCTTAATGTGAAGATGACCCAAAAAGGATGATGACCTAAAAGCTAGTCTCGAAAGCTCGATACTCTAGAGATGAGAAAGGTCAAGGAAGTTTCTGTTATGTCTCCTACCGACCAGTCAAGTGGAATTTGTGCTTTGCTAGGACATCCTACCAGGGAATGCCTAACCATTCCAGCATTTAAGGAGGTTCTAATGAAGCAATCCAATACAGTCTCCAACTTTGGGAAACCTTACTCCAACCTTTACTCTAAAACCTGTAATCTGGGATAGTGGAACCACCCAAACTTTAGTTGAAGAAACACAAAGCAACCTCCTATCAACGAGCAACCACGAGGACCAGCGCCTCAACCTCAAGGCTCTCTTGCATACCCACCATATCAACCTCCATACAAGAGGAGTCTCAAGGACACCTTAATCAATTCATGTATAGCCAAATGAGTCAATCGATACAGTTACTAAATGACTTCAAAGCCTAAACCTCATAATCAATCGATGACATCAAGAGTTAGTTAGCTAAATTGGCCCAATCCTTGAGCATACTAGAGAAAGGAAATTTCACATCTCAACCTAAACCAGCACAAGGTCAATCCTAGTCTAATTCCTCTTTTCCTTTTGAATTATCTCCTAGCTAGGTTCAAGCAATTACCACATTAAGAAGTGGTAAGGTGATTGCTAAGACCATTCCTCCCAAAGACCATGAACCAGTTGTCAAGTCTATACTTGAACCTCAAGGGAACACTGTGTCACAAGAGGAAAAGGAACCAACATGTCCTATTCCTTTACCCTTTCCTCAGAAAGTAAAAAAATCGAAAACTTTGAATAACCATGTAGAGATTTTTTAACTTTTCAAACAAGTGAAGATCAACATCCCCTTATTGGATGCAATAAAACAAGTGCCATCATATGCTAAAGTTTTGAAAGATCCTTGCATAGTGAAAAGAAGGATTAAAGAGCATTTTTGACCAAACATTCTAGTGCTATCATTCTGCACAAGGCCCCTATGAAGTACAATGATCCTAGGAGTCAAACTATTTCATGCATAATAGGAAATTTCAAGATTGAGCAAGCTTTTCTTGATCTTGGGGCAAGTGTCAATTTACTCCCATACACTGTTTATAAACAGCTAATTCTAGGAGAGCTCAAGCCTACTGGCATCACATTACAGCTAGATGATTGATTTATAAAAATTTGAAGGGGGTTAGTTAAGGATGTACTTGTATAGGTTGACAAATTTTATATTTTTGTTGATTTTATTGTTTTGGACACCCAATCCATTGTGCACATAGACACTCAGATTCCAGTCATATTAGGTCGACCATTCCTTGCAACTTCTAATGCTTTGATTAACATGAGGAATGGAGTCATGAAATTTTCTTTTGGCAACATGATACTAGAATTACACATTTTTAACATTGCAAAACATCTAGGGGAAGAAAAAGAGTTAAATGAAGTCAATTGTATTACGTCTCTAACGCAAAATCTTTTTGATAATGCACCGGTTAAAAATGATTTGGGGTCGTATGCATGTGATGAACAGTTTGAGTTTGTAATTGATACTGCTTCTATAAATAATTCTAAGTTTTTTGTAAATATGTCATCTATTGGGACATGGTTCCCAAGATTTGAAGAATTATCACCAAGTGGCACAAATTCTGACTTGTTAATTGTCACAACACCAAAACTAGAGTTGAAATCCCTCCCAATTGACCTGAAATATGTCTTCATAGGGGAGGAAGAAACTTATCTAGTGGTGATATCCTCAAAATTGTCTAAGTCACAAGAATTAGCATTGATAAAAGTCATAAAAAATCAAAGTATAATAGGATGGATCGTTGCTGATATCAAGGGAATAAGTCATCTTCTCTTTACTCATTGTATAAACTTGAACGAGGACTCAAAACCCTCTTGTCAACCTTAACGAAGGTTAAATTTACATCTGAAAGAAATTGTAAGGGTTGAAGTGTTGAAATTTCTGGATGCGGATATCATTTTTCCCACCTCTGATAGTAAATGGGTAAGCCCTAATCAAGTAGTACCCAAGAAATCAGGTGTCACAGTGGTAAAAAATTAAAGAAAATGAGTTAGCCCCAACGCGTATTGTCACAGGTTGGCATATGTGTATAGATTACAAAAAATTGAACTCTTACAAGAAAAGATCACTTTCCTTTATCTTTTCTAGACCGAGTTCTTGAAAGGATAGCTGGACAGGCTTTTTATTATTTTTTGGAGGGTTACTTGTGATACAATAAAATTGAAATTGCACTAAATGACTAGAAAAAGACCACTTTCACATTCTGTTTGGTACTTTTTAATATAAGAGAATGCCCGTCGGACTATGCAACGCTCTAGCCACATTTTAGAGATGCATGTTGAGTATTTTTAGTGATACGGTGGAGCAATTTTTTGAGGTTTTCATGGATGATTTTTCTGTATATGGTGTCTCGTTTGAATTGTGTTTACATAATCTTGAAAAATTCCTCACCTAATGTGAGGAAACAAATCTTGTTTTAAACTGAAAAAAATGTCATTTCATGGTAACACAAGAAATTGTCTTACGTCATGTTGTTTCTGTTGAGGGAATCTAAGTCAATAGGTCAAAAATTAATTTTATAGGAGACCTCCCTGCACCTAAGACAATGAAAGATGTTAGGTTATTCCTAGGTAATGCTGGGTTCTATAGAAGATTCATAAAAGATTTCAACTTAATATCTAGACCTATGTGTAATCTTTTGTGTTAGGATACATCATTTGAATGGAATGATGCATGCCAACGGACTTTTGACAAGCTTAAGGGCATGCTTATTTCGGCACCAATCATGCAACCAGCTGACTAATCTTTACCTTTTGAACTAATGTGTGAAGTTAGCGATTATGCAGTAGGTGTTGTACTATGGTAAAGAAAGGATAAATGTTCGTATGTGATATACTATGCAATAAATATTTTGAATGATGCACAAATGAATTATTCTACCACAGAAAATGAATTTTTTGCAATAACATTTACTTTAGACAAATTTAGATCATATTTAATTGGATCCTCAATTGTTGTTTTTACTGATCATGAAACTTTGAAGTACTTGCTCACGAAGAAGGATACTCCTATTTTAGGAGTTTGATCTCATTATCAAAGACAAAAAGGGAGTGGAGAATGTGGTGGCTAACCATCTATTAAGGCTAAATTATGATACAAAAGAGAAACCTCTAGCGATTAAAGAAACTTTTCTTGATAAGCAACTTTTTACAATTACTAAGGTACCATGGTATGCAGATATTTTCAATTATTTGGCCATAGGTACCATTCCTTTTCATTACATCTAGGCCGATAAACAAATTTTTTTAAGAGAAGTGTGAAGCTTCTTCTGGGAGGATCTCTACTTGTTGAAATATTGTAAGGATCAAATCATAAAGCGCTGCATAATCAATCATGAAATCAACTAGGTTATTTCTTTTTATCATTCTGAAGCATGTGATAGACATTTTTCTTCAAAAAAAATCGTTGCTAAAATCTTGCAGTGTGAATTTTATTGGCCCATTATCTTTAAATATGTATATGCTTTCTATCTAATTTGTGATAGATGTCAAAGATTGAGAAATATTTCTAAAAGAAACATTTTAATCATTGAAATTTTTTATTGTTGGGATATCGATTTTATGAGACCATTTTTCCCTTCTTTAGATATCTAAATATTTTGGTTGTAATTGATTATGTTTTCAAATGGGCCGAAGCGATTCCTTGTCGTAATAATGATCACTGTATAGTGATCAAGTTTTTTTAAAAAAATATTTTGTCCCGATTTGAAATTCCCGAGCCATTATAAGTGATGGGGCTACACATTTTTATAATTGTCAATTTGAAAATTTAATGAAAAAAATATTTTATTTCACATAATGTAGCCATCCCCTATCACCCACAAACAAGTGGACAAGCAAACTAGTCAATTAGTAGATCAAACACATTTTGGAAAAAAAAATGGTAAACTTAGACCACAAAGATTAGTCCTTGCGACTGACTGATACACTTTGGGCATACCACACTGCTTATAACATAATTTTGGGAATGTTTTCTCATCGGGTGGTTTATAAAAAGCTGTGTCACTTGTCGGTGGAATTGGAACATAGGGCATATTGGCCAATCAAGATGATGAATTTCAATCTAGACAAAAAAGGCACATCTAGGAGACTTCAAATAAGTGAGTTGGAGAAATTAAGGAATGATGTGTATGAAAATGCCAAGATTGCCAAATTATGAATGAAAATATTTCATGATCAAAACATTGTTCGAAAATGTTTTGCTTCTTCACAAAAAATACTATTGTATAATTCAAGACTCATATTTTTCTTAGCAAGTTAAGGTCTAGATTGATGGGCCCTTATATTGTTAGCAAAGTATTTGAGCATGGAGTTGTTGAAATCATGAATCCTTCAAATGGTAATATTATCAAAATAAATAGTCCACGTTTTAAACCCTTTTTGGAAGGATTTGAAGCACAAGTGAAATCCATTATCTTAATTGGACCACAATGTTCTTTTTGAATACATTTCTTTTGTAAAATGTTTGTAAATAATTGGGACTGATGTTTTGTTGATTTTGTAAATTAGGTTACATAGTGAACAACATTCCTTCCCTGTTACCTGTTCATATATTTAGTCCTCTTCAGTTTTCACATACATATTTTCACATTGATGACAATGTTAAGTTTAGGTTGGGGGGATGGAATAATTCACATGTTTTTGAAAATCTTCTTTGTGACTAACAGATGTTAAAGAACTGCATAGTGAGTCTTAAATTTTTTTAAAAAATAGAAGAATTTTTTTTTTGTTTAGCTTAGGTGTGCTATGCACATTCTTGATTGATGTACACTCTTTGATAATGGCAAAAGCTATGTTGATAAGAAAATTAGAATTGCAAGAAAGTCAAGCCAAGCCTTGTGTGAAAAAAGTTCATACGCTAAGCGTTGCTGAGCAAGATGACATGGTGGTTGTGAGCTGTGTGGTTGACTTATTCATATGAGAGAGTTTAATCAGTGTTCTCAACCAATCTCAAGTCGTACACTTGATCGTCATGATTGGATTAAGTATAGGTAGAGTAAGGATTTACCTAAGACGCCATTTTATTCCAGTCCAATGTTAACAAGATATGCACAACATGAGATTGGTTGATTCATCAAATCCTCAGTGTTAGAAGAATCAAAATAAGAATTGGATTAAAATTTCTCTTTTGTCATGAACAAGAATATACATATCTTTTTAGGATAAATATTTTAGTTCAAAGAGAGGTTTAGCATTCATGCTAATAGGAGAACCAACATTCAGGAAAAAGAACAAGGTGGCACTGTTTGGATGCCCCCTGCACTGTTCCGATGGTAGTGCCTACCTATAATAAGACCAGTTCGCGAAAAAACGACCAATCAGGTTCCCACGCTTTAGTTTTTCAAAAAAAACAAGACCTCAAAACCTCTCCCAATCCATAGATCTGCATTACCCATCATATTTTCTTCAATTTATAGCCCATCTAACACAAACCCAAGCAATTTCAAGGAGATTCACTGATTGAAGTCATTAAAAACTTACTTTTCATCAATAAATTGCAAGAACTTCCATGGGGCTAAGGCGAAAATCCATTGCTTGCAAGGAGAAGCTTCATCAAGCTGTCCTAGGTGAGGAGCAACTCAACCACCCCCATGGAGTCCAGAATAGTAGATTCCTCAAGAACAACCACATAATCATTGTGAATATGATATCAACATGTTTGAAAATCTAGAACAGTAGCCCTGGTATGAACGATACTTTCAATCTAAAACTATTATAACTAAAAGAGTTGTGATATATGAGGATTTTATGCATTTAAGTGTTAGGCAGAATTTAGAAATGTGGGGATGGACTGATTGTATAAGAACAATGGGTGTGGCATATGAGTTTTTGGTTGGAGAATTTTATAGTAATGCACAGATCATAGAGCCTAGGAAGTTTGAAACTTTTGTTTGGGGGATTAAATTTCAAGTCACTATGACCACCATTTTTTATCAATTGAAACCTATTAAAAGAGAGATTGGTGCCCAGTTCCCTATTAACCCCCTTCCTGAAATGTCTATTATTGGTATAGAGTTGAATGGTGACCACAATTATGTTCGGGGCAGGCATGAAAAATTTATCAATCAAGGAGATTTAACAAATAAATATCGCATTTTGAACTTGATCGTAGTTGCTAATTTGATGGCCCAATTCAAGAAAAATCAGATTTATATTGACAAGGCCTAGTTTCTTTATTCCTTCAGTGTTGGCTATACTATCAATCTTCCCACTCTATTTTTGGACCAAGTGATCTTGACATTCGAAAACAAGAAACCTTCACTTCCTTTTGATATTTTGGTGACTAATCTGTGAAGAAGTAAATGTGTTGTTAATGATCCTACTTGGACTACCGTGGAGGGATTGACACATTTGGTTGCCACTTCGTTGAAAAAGATTCATGCAGGATAGCAAGGAGGACCACCAGAAGCCCAGCCAACACATAAAGGAGTAGGAATGAATGAGGAGGAAGCATAGAAATATGACCAATATGAGCAACCACCATTAGATGAGAAGACAGATAGAGAGATACTTGTGAGTTTGGAGGCAAAAATGGGACAATTTGAAGCAACTCAGAAGGAGATACACACAAATCATAAAGAAATTCTCAGTCGATTGGGAAAGAGAGTTGGCGGACCGTCATCTTCAGTATAGGCTTGCCCTAGTTCTTTTGAAGCCTCCCACTATCTATCTTTCTCCCTATTTAGATAGTTTACTTCTTCTTTTTTTTTGCATGCTATAGCAATTTCGTATTTTGGATTGTTTGGTTGTTTTCGGATTTGAATTAGTTTCGTATTTTTGTTAGTTTGGATTGCTTTTGCATATTAATTAGGAATGTTTTTATTAACGTTGCAGTGGTATATCTTGACATATATTTTATTTGTAACTTTTATGCTAAGATAAAATGCTACGTGTAGATTACAATGAGGTTGTTTTGGCACGCTATCTACTTGCAGGTGTAACCCTATACAGCTCAGGAGGGAATTTTATGCTTTACTTGTGTCATGTTTCTATATTTTTATTAGAAACTTATCATTTTATGCACTCTATGTTTTGCTATTCTTCAAAAAAATTTTGAAATAATATGGTTCTTCGGAAGTTTACATTCATAGTGGAGATGTAGATACCATAAGCAGACTTTGAGCCTATCTTCTTTGGAGAGTTTTTGAACATTTACCCAAGCAAGAATTTCAATTTAGCTTTAATACCTTGAATAATCTCATTATCTTTGATTTGATTAGCACTTATTGAGCAATATGTTGACACTTTTCCTCACAAACTCATATGAGAGTCATACATGGGTTACATTCTAGAAAATGATCTAAGGCTATTTGTGATATTATTTGAAGCCTTGCCCATTTATTTTGCAAAATCATATCCTTATTTAGCCATGTTTGAGCCTTAAAATAATTTTTTTTCTTTAAGCCATGTTTTTAACCAAGCCAATGAAAAAATAATTGAACCTACCTTGGCTATCTAATTTTCTTGCACACTACCTTAAAAGAGGATTATGTGGAGAATGAAATAAGAGAAAGAATGAGGTTTGAGAAAAGAAAATGGATGAAGAAAGAAAAGAAAATTTTCAAAGAAAGAAGACAAATCAAGCAAAGTTTAGTGCAAAAAGAAGACAAATCAAGCAAAGTTTAGTGCGAATTTTGGAAAAAGTAATGGAAGATTGAGCCTATTCCTATAGGGGCAAAATAAAGAGAGATTGTGTGTATAATATAAATATATTTGGATAGCCTTTTGAACTCCTTATGTCCACTATTTCATCACTCACTTACCCCTTGCCGCGTTCCAAGATATACACATGTGTGATTGATATCGAGGCTAATTTTGTGTTATTCTCCAGATTTTTTTGAAATAGTGAAGTATGACTAGATTTTTTGAAATAGTGAAGTATGAAACATACACAAAAGTTTTTTTTATGACACATACACAAATATTGTATGACTAGATATTTTGAAATAGTGAAGTATGACACATACACAAAAGTTTTTTTATAAAAATATGGTACGTAGTTGCACAAGTGGAGTGTGTTATCCTTAGATTGAGTTGGACAGAGAAATATCTAAGGGAAAAGATGAAATGTTGTTCTAATCTTACTTATGAAAAGCATATAATTGTCATGCCCCAAAATATGGGGGTCCATAATTAACCCATTGATCACTTATCAACCCGCGGCATAACTCGTGACACCACTTAACTCGATAGCACGTAATGATACCACATTCACCGGGTTCCATAACTTAACAAAATCTGGGCGGAGTCTCCTTTGTTCACCTTCATATTTTTTGTGGTCTATATCATGCGAGTTATAGCAATCCAAGGGAATTTGTTTAGTGTCTCAGAGTTTTAATCTTCCTATTAATGATTGTGACAGTTGTTGAGGCTTTACACGTGCGATAAGTAATAAAGAAAGTAAAGGAAGCCTGGAAAACAAACAGTAGAGTGACGCGAAGGACCTCTAGTAACTCTGATTCGACTTTTTCTGTGATCGGATATATATTATACACCCAAGTATAAGTGGTCGAATTGTAGTTTTCTCAGTCTAAGTCCAAGATCGATCCCAGAAAGAGTTTTAATAATTAGGAAATAAAATGAAAATAGTGCAGTTGTTGTTTAAAATAGGATAGCTTGTGATGTGAGCATAGATTGATAACTAGTCTAATTAATCGGTTGTTTGCAGAAAAAATTGTGAGAAGACAATAATATATAAAAAGTACCCTTCAGTTTAAGGATCTCATATACTTTATATTAGTTAAATACTGAAAATGCTACCTTACAGTAATTAACTTTCATGTCACTGGAAAGTCAACTAGTAGGTCTGATGTATATAAACCATCATACAACAACTTCTTAGGTTAATCGGTGGTATACGTGTGTCAATTGACTAACCCTAACAACCCAAAAGGTCAAGCCATTCATGAATATTTGAGTTACTCATTTGACCATATGATAATAAGTATGTGCATAATAAACTATAACACAACTTCTTAGGTTAGCTGGTGGTATTAATTTATCATAACTCAACAACTTCCTAGGTTAGTTGGTCGTATACATGTGCCAATTGACTAACCCTAATAACCCAGAAGGACAAGCCATTCATGAGGGGTATTTGAGTTACTCAATTGACAATATTATAATATGTATGTACATAATAAACCATAACACAACAACTTTTTAGGTTAGCTGGTGATATTAATAGATTATAACACAATAACTTATTAGGTTAGTTGGTTATAATATGTACCAGTTAAACAATCCTAGTAATTCAGAAGGACAAACCATTCATGAGGATCACTTAGATCGTTAGTCTGATGATTATAACATGCTATAGAAAACATCTTCAGTATTCCTTTGGAGGTCAAGCCATACCGGTGGAACACCGTAGATATTTTACTGGTAATATTATTATGTATATCAGTTAAACGACCTTAGTAATCCAGAAAGACAAGTCATTCATAAAGATCACTTAAGTCATTAATCAGATAATTTTATTTACCATGCAACTGTCAAAACATCCTCAGTATTCCTTTGGAGGTCAAGTCATACTGGTGGAACACCGTAGATATTTAACTGGCAGGTTGATGACTCACTAATGACATAATTCTGGGCTATCACTCCCAATTACGTACACCGGTGTATCATACATGAAGTTTACAGAAGTTAACCAGTATGTTACACATGTTCACTCTTCACTGAAGGGTATAAGTAACTACTCACACTCCATTACTATAGATAAGCAAGAAGTGCAGGTAATTATCATTACAACACTAAATAAAATACAGGCTCGGATATTTCTTTCACAAGGAACAACTGAAATACAACCACCGTTATTATCAGTTAAGACAAAAAGGTGGTGGTAGTTCAACTATCCGAATAGAAAGATAAAACAGAAATGTAGAAGTATAGAGTTTTGGCTTGTGAGTAGGACGGACTGGATTGGATATGACTTTCTTTTTATCTTTGGATTTCTCTCTTTCTTCTTTTTTCTCCTAGGGCTTCTCTCCCTCGGCCTCTTGTTGGAGAAGGCCATGCATGGCCTATGTATAGAAAATGAGGAAGCATGAGGTATAGGATGAAGGTGAGCTGCCAAGGGCCACCATCCGGACTCCAAGAGCCACCGTCCGGACGGTGGTGCCTTGTGGATGTTGATCTTCTATTGTTCTGGCTTTTCTTGGTTGATTTATACTTTGATCCCTTGATCTTTCAAGCTTTGTCAGATTTTTCCTTGTATTTTCCGGCAATTCGGCATAAAACCCTGAAAATTTTATACATAACACACATAAAATCCTAATTTTTGCACAAACCCTAATTGATAGTTTTTAGTTATTTATCTTACCAATTTGATTTATTTAATGATTCTAATTCATATACTAATTAGGGTTAATCACACTCCCCAACTTAAATTTTACTACTCCCTAGTAAATTATAAAAACTATTTAACAATATAAAATATAAACAGAGGTAAAATTATTTCGTAGATTTTTTCACGATTACATTTAGCATATACAATAAGCCTTTAAACCCCTAGGTGATCCATAGTGGACGAGTTTTGTCTCATGAAAGTTTTCAGTGAAGCTACCTACAAACTTCCATAGTTAGGAGTTTATACTTCATATTTTTCTCAAATAAAATTAAATTTATATTCCTGTGCATTGCTCAAATACTTCTTTTTTCTGATCACTATAAGAGTAACACACGTTAGTTGTAACATCATCTATATATTTTTATAAAAATTTGTGTGTGTGTAAGGATTTCTTTATTTAAAAATTACTTAAGAAATATTACCATCTCTCATGGTAGTCTTGATGTCAATCATCTCCTGGAATACACTTAGTAAGGAATACACACATGTTATAGTGACCATTTTTTCAAAAACTACATGTGATTGAAATATTCTTAACGAAGCAAATAAATTCACATGTAGTTAATAAAAAAAAAACGGTTATACGAATAAAATTGGAATTTGACATAATCTTATGAAAGAATATTAACACTATATTAAACATATTATTAACATTTTTCTTTTTACGATAGTTAAGGTTAATACAAATGCTTGATTTCTAGAATCAAAAAGGACTTTTTAAGGTTATAATGTGGCTATTGGTTTAGGGTTTAAGAAACGACGTCAATGTGATTCAAAAGCTGTCATTTCTTAGTATTCTCATTCTAGATTTCTAAAACTTTACATGTTCATCTTTTTCATTTTTCACTTTCTTGGCTCTTTTCTTTTTTGTTTTTCTCTTTGAATTTCTTTCATGGGTTTTCTTTTCTTTAAATTGTAAATACCCTTTTCTCTTTCTTCTTTGCTTCTTTCTATCTTTCTTTCATTTTGTGTTTTTCAGTATTCATACTGATCTACAAGCGGGTGCAAGAAAATTATGTAGCAAATGTAGGTTTAATATATTTTCTTATGTGGCTCAGGTATTTATTTTCAGGTTAGCCACCTGGATGTATAACAAAACAAAAGCAATAAAACTCCCTATGGATCTCCTCTCTCAGATCCGTGGACTAGGAAACCACAACCCTTCCCTTGAATCGGAGATTACCATCTACGTGAATGGTTTAGCCCTCGTCACCCCGTACCTGACTGTACCTAGTCCCTAATGGAAAATATCTCCGTGTCCTGTCCCTAGGACTCGATCACTCTGCTCAGTAGAGAAGGCGTAGCTACTAGACTCCTCAAAGTGCCCTGTAGTGCAGCCTGGATTGTCCCATAGACTCAAGCATTTGCCACTCTCAAGATGTCACACTAGCCAAGACTTCCCGTGACTTTTGGCTGAGTACATCAGCCGCCATATTTGTCTTACCGGGATGGTAATGCAAAGTGAAGTTATAATCCTCCAAATACTCCATTCACCTGTGTTGCCTCATGTTGAAGTCCCGTTGCGTAAAGATGTACTTCAAACTCTTGTGGTCCGAAAATACCTCAAACTGCTTACCATTCAAATAATAGCGCCATGTCTTCAAGGCAAAGACAATGACTGCCAACTCCATGTTATAACTGCTGAGAACCATAAGGTATCACCCTTCCAAACTTCATCAAAACACACCCAAGTTCATCATTGGAGGCATCACAATATACTATGTACCCCTATCCCTTCTACGAAACTATCAAAAGCGGAATTGAAGTAAGTCTCTTCTTCAACTCTTAGAATGCCCTCTCACACGAGTCATCCCATTAAAACTTAATCTCATTCCTGATCAATCTAGTCATAGGTGCATCTAGTCAAGAGAAGTCTTTAATGAATCTCCTGTCATACCCCACCAATCCCAAGAAGCTATGTATCTTGAAGACTGACTTTGGACTCTCCCAACTCATGACTGTCCCAAGTTTCTCCAGGTCTACGAATACACCGAAATCCGACACCACGTGAATCCTTTGGGCTAAGAACAAAAGTTGTTCAACGCGACGAGAGCTACACCTACGCACCAAAAAGTGTGAATTTTGACGAAGTCTCAAGAACGGAATTTTTGAAAATCAAATTCTAAAGCTTGAGTTGAATTTTCTTGGAGCTTCTACTATTGTATTACACTTCAAGAGGTAGGGTTCTTCTCCTACCTAGTTTTATTTTTAACTTAGGGTTGCGTATAAAGTGGGTAGTTTGATTAGAGATGAATTCTCTTATTTGAAGTACTCTTAGTGTAACTAGAGTATAAGAAATGGGTATAGAAATGTGCTAAACCAATTTTTCATGAATTTGATTTGTGGAATTTGCTTGTTTGGTAAATTCATAAGAAATGTTATAAATTGGACATGATTGTGTGTTACATGATTTTTTACCCTTTGAGTATTTGATAAAATGCCTATGTTGATGCACCATGTTTGTTTCATTGATAATGTTGTAACATGCTTGGTAAGAATATGGATCTTAATTACATGCTTTTGATATAATTGACGATTTGGGAATATGATGATGTTGGAATGTAATTATATTCTTTATGATATAAGTTACATTGAGGAATTGAAAATTGTTTATATTGTGCTCATGACATGTTGAACATGGTGTTGTAATTACAATTGAAGTCTTGGTTGCATAGTAATACAAAATATAATTGTACATTACATTGCATATGCACGAGAAACATCACATTTGTAGGCATGTGACATGGGTCTGGGTGTGTGCATGGTTTTGATCAAGCACCATTCTTAGTGGATGATGTGTGTGCTAGAGAAGGTTTGACTGAGTCGCACGGGTTTGCATTGAAAATAGGGTCGGGATTAGCTAGAATGGCCCTCGGGTGCAAGACTCGGTGATTTGAATATGCACACCATTGGTTTTGAGTCTATAAAGTGTGTCGGTGTATACGGAGCCGTTGGTGGAAGTCTATAAATGTCGTGTCGGTAGGGTGCCCGTTGATAGAAGTCCATAAATATCCACCTCAAGAAAGACCTGAGATTTATAAATGGTCATTAGATGTGTAACATTAATGGCGGGGGCTTGAAATACCCGAATTTATATGCATGACATTGCATGTATTATGGGAGCCAATGAAGGCTCAAGTTACGTTGTATGTGTGAGTTTCACGTCATAACATGACATGACATTATGATATTTATTCTTGAAGTTGTATGTTTTTAGATGAATGCTTGTTTAATTGTTGAATTGCATGCGAGTATTTCATATGTATTTAAGTTGGTGAGTAGTCTCTTTAGGAGATATCTTATTGAGCGAGACTCACATTTTATGGAGATAACATTTTAGGTGCGGGACAAGCGCTGGTGGATGACTCTCACTTGGGCCCTCGTTGATAAAAAAAAACTTGAGTTGTGACTTTAGATTACATTTTTGTAAAACAATTGCGTAATGAGTTTTTGGACATGTAATATTGTTTATAGGATTGTGTAATGAACTTTTATGGACTATATTTTGAGTAAAATTTAATGTTATATGAGTTTGGGTGAATGTTGTATGAGATTGAATAAGTTGAAATTGAAAAAAAAAATTGAATTGGGAAAAAACTGAGCTCATCTACCGGTGTCAAGTCTTGAGCTACTGGTAGAAAAGTTCAAGAGGATTTAGCTATCGGTAGCACGTACATGAGCTACTGGTAGATCCTCCAAAAATTTGCACTGGCTAAGTGTTGGCAAAGGATTAAAATGGTTAAGTTATTGAAATGTGTACAGGTTATACGTTTGTGAGTGTCTGATACAAGAGAGACTCTGTCCAAACACCATGTTAGTTACGATACCAGTGAAGGGGATGGTATGACGTGGTGTTGGGTTATGCGGCATTCATAAGTACTTTTGCGAATTTATAGGTGATCTACGGATTCTCCCTCCCTTCCTATTTGTGGAATATTTGATTTCTGTACTCCTCACAGTTGTCTGGTTATTTTTTTTTTTGTTTATCTTTTTATTTCTTGCTTGCGTTTCGCTAGGAGCTCTTGTGTAATCTTTTTTTATTTGAAGTTCTTTCTACCATATGTATATTTATTTTATGCACACAGTTGTAAAGACTTGGTAAAGTTCCTTCAGTGTTGAGCATTATTTTGTGGGCGTCCAAGAATAGATTCAGAGTTGACTAAGCGTATTCAACCAAAAGGATCTTACCATATTTCCCAATACTCTTTTGCCACAGGCGCACCAATTTCAGGCTCTGCAGTTGATCAAGTAGACCAAGTTGTTGGTTATGTGGGTTCAGGATACCCTTTTGGTGTTATGGCCCCGATGCTATTCCGACGGCACCACAAAGCTATTCTGCAGTCACCAAAAGCAAAACTATTTGTTATGGGAACTCGGGACGGGTTTACCAGTGTACTGAAAAACAAACTCCATTGTGCAGCAGGTCGTGTCCTGACACACCTTATCGAGGGAGTAAGCCACTTCCAAATGGAAGGTCCAGCGTATGATGCTCAGATGGCTAATCTGATCCTGCAATTTATTTCGTCCTTGTAGGTGTATCTGGCCGTCCGTGGAGTATCCTTTTACAAAAGCTACCGATTTTGGTCCCCCTATTGGTTGCCCTCCATTCGTTGTACATTAATGAACATTCTCATGTTGTGGTGCAGTGATTTAGATCATTGGTTCAGGTTCTGTGGAAAATCTGGAAAGCCCTGTAATATTAAGCAACACGAGAGAGAGAGAGAGAGAGAGAGAGACCATAAGCAAGGCTAATACTATTGAATCCGTCGCTTACATAATTTACTAATCATTACATAATTTTACACAGGCATATCCCAGCTAGGAGTGCCCACACCCACTGAGATCTCTTCTATCTGGGTATTCTAACTATGGCATGTTACCAGTAGGAATTCCCTAGTCCTAAAAACCCATGACAATTACACGTAGTTGCCCTTGCCTTGCTTTGCTTATCAAATCCAGCTTGTGTCATGAGCCATGTTGTTGACATCTCCACCTTCAACTACTCTTCTATCTCTGCCACTTCATCATAACGTCGATTTCTCCATCCTCAGTTCTTGGTCCATTGATTGTCCTTGAGAATATTGATGCTCTCCCCCATCTGCTACAAAGTGGATTTAAGAACAAAAATTGGGAAAACAACATATGCATCGTACTGTCGGCCAATGAATAAACAGCAAATTGTAATCAAAAAATTGGAGGTGATATGACAGCAATGGAAGAAAACACAAAAGGTAGAGCAAGTGAATTTTTTTCCGAACGATATCCATAATTCCAGATATGAACCACAATCTATTTGCTTGGTAATTGCAATATGGCAGTTTAGGAATGATAAGCAACTGCTGAAAAAGGGACTCTGAAATGCATGGTAACAGCACCATCAAAAGCCAATGCCAATCAATCCTGATTGCAGAAACAGATAGAAAAACACAGCACTTTTGAGAATCACTTCTTACAAGGAGAAAATAATATTGAAGAATGGTGTTGGGGGGGGATCTAAGCAACCATTGGATGTTCCTCTCACATTCCAAACGAAAAATTCGGTGAGTTTAATTGACAAGTTTTACATAGGCATTAATGCCAAGTCCATATATAAAAAAGAGCAGATGAATTATACAACAGAAGATGCTCGCCTTTGTGCAATTTTATACTTATATAACACGGGCATATGCAGTCAGTTATTACCACTTTCACTGTCAGATGCATCTTCAAGTTGTGCAATAGCATCTACCAACGCTTGCTCATGCTCCTGCATTGACTTGCAAAGACATCAGAATTGCAGATGCACAATAGAAGTCAAGGAAAACCACAAGATAATATATGTTTCTTACTTTAAGCACTTTCTTTGCTTTCTCAATCTCTATAACATCAGGATAGCTTGCAGTACAAACTTTCTCCACCTGCTAAAAACCCATCAGTGGAGGGAAAACAAGCCACCAGTTTGCAATGAGAAACCTAAATCAAGTTTGAATGTACCTCTTTAATTAGAGTATCAGTGTGAAGTATTTCGATATCACCCAAAGCCTTCTTTCCAACGCCATTTTGTAATTGAGGAAAGTCTTTTCGGGAGCCCTTTATGCTTCCTCTTCCCCTTCCAATACCAGCAACTGCACCAGCACGGGACATAGATTTCTTAGATCCACGGCCTGGTCCACTATGACCTCCTCTGCCAGAAATTCCATGATCCACACGCTCCCACCGAATGTCTTCAGGAGATATCTAACATAATATATAGGTATCAGTGCCGAGTAGAATTCAAGCTATTAGGCACAAAATGAAAAATGAAACATACAAAAACAAAAAAAAAAATGGGCCAAATCAACTAGCTCTTGGAGTGCTTTAAGGTTTACTAAAAGTTTTCATGCTTTGATATATTTAATGAGGACACTACTACATTGGCCTCTTATCAAAAAGATGGGACAAATCATCTGGATCTTGCTCCATTTGAATGCTGTCAGTGAGTTGAGTCAAAATATGTGCACTTCATCATCAAATATTATAAGATTAAAAAAGAAGACCTTGATTAAATTCACCAGATAAGATAAAGGTATTTTTATCCCCCAAAAATGTATGTTTTGATCTTCTTGAACAAACAGACATGTTGAGCTATAACCTGTTGAAACTAATCATTAACTGAGTCGCAGCATTGGTGATGTACTCCATAACAAAAGGAACCAAAGGACTCAGTATTGTCCTAAAAAAATGCACAACAGGAAGATGCAGCAATAAATCCACACCATTTAGTAGAGAAAAATAAAGCTAATTTTTAACTTTTACGGAGCGCTGTATTGTCAATCATATTTCCGGCCAACTCAAAAATGCCAATGATTGCACCAAAAAACACAAAGAAAACAAGCTCAATATTATTATTTTGATACCAAGTGGCGTTTATGATATTATCAAAATCACAAAAACATAGCTCCGTATTTACCTCTTTGAGATTGACCCATTCCCATGTTTCATCTGCTGTATTGATATCATAAACAAGTGCATGTCGGCCCTACAATGTTAGGAAAACCCAATTAAGTCAAAGCCTACTAAATACTGGAACATTGTGCCTAAAACAAAGACACATACCTCTGCAGGATTGTAATCAGTAATAACAGCCTCGTAGAAGCTATTGTCCTCGGGCCATCTTGTCCAAACTTTCCTTCCAATTAACGTATCGGTGTCAAAGTTTGTTATTTCAGCAGGTTCATTTACAGCAAAGGAACCTGAAGAACCCTGGCCAGGAACTTGAGCCCTTCCAATGAAACCTGTAGAAGGGAACTGCATAGACTTTAAAAAAGATGCAGTAAGCAATATTGTAGCCCATTAACCAAAAAACATAATAAAAAGAAACCAAATTTGTTATTAATTTGTCATTTTTGTAAACAAACTTTACTTCATATTAATACAACTTACTGATTTTGGCTTCTTGCCCCTCACTCCTAAAACAGGGCCTCGTTTTAAGGCCGATGAAGATGGCTGCAATGATGGAGATGGTGCTCCCAAGGATAATGCAGGTACCAGTTGAGATGTCTTTTGTTTCTTTCGTGATGCTGAGACAGTAGGACTAGGAATGGGGTCATGAACAGGCTGGTTACTATTCAGCATGCAAGGTTGGAGCCCACTTGCCCTCCACTCCCTAATAACAAGGTGGAGCATGAGTCCATACTAATGAATATATGAACATGATGAATAACCTAAAGAACCAAACCATTCACAAATGTACATCATTAAATAATGAGACCTTATCATCCTGATAATGTCATCGGCATTAACCCTTGATAGAAGCTCTCTGTGTTCCTCATCTGATACTCTCAGCTCTTTTCTGAGTTCTGTAATTAAGCTTTCCTTTTCCTGCATAATCCACAATAAGAAGGCTTTAGAACCTAATCAATATAATCCACAATAATCAACTAGGAAAATGATAAAAAGTGAACTTCACCAAAGAAATCTAGTAAAAAATTAAGAACATAATTATAGCGCTTTTGCTTTAGAGTGGTAGGATGTATTTCTTTTTGAACACGAGTGGTGGGATGAAAATATGCCGCTTTTTAAACAAATTCTATTTGAATAGCATTAATAAATCAAATATCATGGATATGCAAAAACAAATCGCAAGCTGTACCCAAGTAATGGCATCAGATTGAGCTTTGAAGGCGCGCAGCACTGAACTATAGGCTTCTTGCTCTATGTGGTGGATCCGAGTCTCCATATCACTATGCTTACGAGGGAATGAAGCAGTACGCACAACTGCAGATCTTCCATTCCCAACACGGCCCCCACTTGCAAACCTATTCTGATGTGAAGGAGGAAGGTCATCATCCGTTCCTGCAGTCACATCAAAAAGATAATAGCATAAATAAATTTGCTGGATATGGCAACAGACACTGCAAAATCTGCAGAGGTGAAAGTTTTCCTCACGATGGGGTGAATGAATCTGTGGCAAAAATAATGATGAGGACACTTATTTAAGTAGCAGTAGCACTGCAGCCTACACACACTCATAAACACGGATAGAGAGAGTAAGAGGAATACAAGATTCATTTGCAGGTTAAGTCAGCAGAATCTACTGAGACAAGCAGCTACCACAGTTATTTTATTTCCTTCAAACAAAAAGGGCAGCTTGCTTGGTATGATATCAAGAAATAGTTATTGCATCAGTTCCTTGCCCAACTCGAGGATTCATAAAAGAAAGCAAATAATCGAGGGATTTTTCTCCTCCTTTATGACTCTCAAGGAAAGAGTAACAGATACCCATAATTGAGGGAACTCAAGGAAAAACAACCCACCACCTTCTAGCAATTGATCAATGATGACAGGACATTCCCATAAACTCACCTAAAGACCCTATGGAAGAAGATATATCAAGGCTTATAGATCATCTATTTGCTCTAAGGTTCTATTGTTTCCAGAGAACGAAATAATTTCATATTTTGCCTCCCTTTCAAAACTGTCCTTTTTTCATCTATTAGCAGGATGTTGTTTAACTTTAATCTATTTGTAAAATTCATAGCCAAAAAAATACTCTGGGTTTGTCTTCTTCAAACATTTTTCATTTATTATAAACTTCATGCATTTTAAAAACCCACTTATGCCCAAAAAACGATTTCGCTGGGTATAACTTATAATTTTCCTTATCCATAAAAAACTAGAATAGGATCCCAGAACAAAGCTTCAGCCTTGAAACTTCAATATTCCAAGCATTCTTCGGAAGAAAGAATTCAGATATCTACACTACAAAGCACAACTGTTTATGAAAATATAACCCCCACAAAAAAAAAATATGAGTAATCCAAATTTGATTCAATGGCACAAGGTAACTGCCAATTTTTTAGTTTTCAGCCCATTGCAATTCTCCCCCTTTTCTCTCTGACTTCTCTCCCCCCCTTTCTTTTTCTCACACTGCTCTCCTTGCATCACTCTCCTTCCTCACTTTACTTCCCTGCCCTCCCTCACATTGTCTCTCCCCAACTCTCTCTCTCCCTCTCTGTGCTCTCCTTCCCCTCACATAGACCAACCTCTCTCTCCATTGCTTGTGCTATGACATGCCTCCATCTAGCAAAACACTTCTGGCAGCTACCGCCTCAGCCGACCCGCTTCGCCAGCAAACTCTAGTTGCCAACGACCTTCAGGTATATCTCTCTCCCTCTCTCTACAAGTCACCTACACCCCCAACCACCAACCACAGTCCCACATGACCTCCAACCCCAGCCACCACCACCACCATCAGCCATCACAGCCCCACACCACCCTATAGCCCCAAGCCAACAACACCATGTGCCACCACCCCACTGTGAACCCCCGCTCCCCCCAAAACCAAAGCACAACCCTTTTTTGACACGTGTATTTGTTGAAATGCTTCAGAAAAACAGTTGAAATGCCTCAAAAAAATAGTTTTCCTCACAAGTTGGCTGCTAACCTAACAGACAAAACATATTCTCAGCATTTACTTTATGGAGATATGGATTAACAGGAGATATTGTCAAGAGAGATGTGCTTTCTCCCTCTCCCTCTCTTTCTCTCTCTACATGTATTTCTTCTTTCTAGGATGTATAATATTTTTTTGGGGTTTTGGTTTTTATTACTAAATAGTTGATTCATGCTGTTTCGTAACTGAGAAAACTAGAAGAAAGATGAGGATATTTCAAGACCTTTTATTTTTAGCAGTTGTCTACTGTTTTGTTTCCACAAAAACGAGTTTTGAAAACAAAGAAAATGGAAAAAAAGAAAGAGCTTTGATGCAGCAAAAAAGAAAGAGAAATACTAGAATGGGAGCCTTCTTGTGGGATTTGGGCACCGACCTCTTTGTTTGTGTGAGGTATACATTTATCTTTGTGCTCCTAACATTCACTCATAATTACTATTTCTTGTGAATAATGAATAATTTTACATTTAGTTGTAGACATTGCGTACGTGGGTGTGTTATTCATTCATGCATTTAAAATCTCTCAGTGTTTGCGAACACAATTGAGTGAAGTCTCAACAGCTTGAACCAGGAAATCACTTCTTTATTGAAAAATCCCCCAAACTTGGTGTTTCTTTATTGGTAGTTCTATCAATGAAACTTTTTTGTTGATGATCTTTTGCCAATTTGAAGCACATTTGTTGGTTAGGACTTCAGTTCAAGGTATGAAAAATATATCCTGCCGCCTTTTGTTGTTTTTTGTGTGTTCTATTTCTTCTTCAAAGTTTATTACACATAAAAATGTAGATCATCTCTTTTTTTCTTTTTTCTTTTTGTAAAAGTGATGGACCAGTCTTGTCTTGTGTAGATAATGAATTATACTGTGATTTTACAAGGGAAGTTAAAAAGTATTTGTGATAGGAAAACGCTTATTTCTTTTTGTTTTCGATAACAACTAAGCTTTGCGGTTGTGTCGGTTATGTGTTTGAACATGTGTACTAAGTCATGAGATCTTGATTATTTTGGTCATAAAACTAACTTGAGTAGTTGGACACCACGCAAAGCATCGCTATAAAAATATATATTATTATTCACATTTTTTTCTTTTAGTGAAATGCGTGGATCTTTGCTAATTTCTTGGTGTATTCCTAAGGATTGATTGCTGACCATGCAGAGCTCTTCATTGAAGCACTCGCAACTTTATTATCCTTCCTTTAAGGTCAGAATACTATGGTGAGTTCTCATTCATACCCTTTTGAATTGATAATCTAGGTTAGCTGTTAAATTGTTTGTGTATGTGATCTATTAGTTTGTCAAAACAATTCACTTGTTTCTAACATTTCTTTGCAATCTGTGATTGAATGAGGAGGGTAAATAATTTCTTTCACATTGTAGTTTAAGTATGTTGGGATCCTTGAAAGTTAAGATAATTTGATTGTTAACATTTGCTTCAAATAGTTGGTAAATGGTTGTATTAAGGTAGGACTATGACGTGATGGTGCATCTGGTAATTAGTTTGAGTCATGTTTCCTTTAAATGACTGTTTTTAGCCTTTTAAGTTATGACTATGAAATACATAAATTATGTCACAATCCTACTTTCAGAGAAAATTTTGCAAAAATTTTCAAATAAATAGTGGACCAGATGGATTTCAAATTGCAGAAGCAAATAATAGACAATTTCTTTGTGTGGCAGAATGTCTTCAGGCATAAGCATTTTCTAGCCTATATATTAAAAAAAAAAACGAACTCAAAATATATTCCATGGTTAACCATCAAGCAAGTTGCAGAGGCACCAAAAATGTAATCCAACTATAATATGAAGTGGAAAACATAATAAAATAAGGTAAAAGAAAACAACATATGTTCGCCAAAGTTAACAAGATATCATTGAATTAAGCCCCAACCTCAAAAATAGCACATTAAGGGAAACCTAAAAAGATGAAGAAACAACGTGGTGACAGTTGGTATATATATTATGTCAGGGATGTGATAACTTATCAAGTAACTCTGAGAAACTCCTCTTTGGATTAACTCATCATGCTCATTATTAGGTAAGACTATTCATGCAGTTGAGAATCGAGTTATACTTGACCCATGGTGGCAGAGTTAGAGTTTCATCGATAAGGTCCATATCTAAGCCGACTACGGCACCAACATCCAACCTAATCAAGTGTTGTTACTCATTGGTCCACGTAGATCGCAGATCACACATTGCATAAGTTCTGCAAGGTAGTGCTATCGTTGGACACACCCATTAGTAAGTGAACTCCCTTTGGATGTCCAATGTATGTAGTCAACTCCACACCTAACTTACGAATGCCTTTTGCTAGGAGGCGGGATGCCCGTGCAAAGTACCTCTTCAACTTTCGCACTAATATTGTTTCCTTGTTTCATGTAAACCACGAATCTCATGCACCTCGACCAAATTATGTGAGAAATCTCTGGTTTTATCCCAAGTCATCCAATAATTAATTGGTTGATACTGTTTCGTGAATGCCCGAATCTCTTGTAATGTTAAACTGGTTCTTCTATGCAGTATTTTGTGTATAACCTAATAGCATTTCGTGACGTCACAACCAATGCGTCTTAGTGTCTTCCAAGTCAATGATTAATACCGCACCTTGATCCATACAATTGTCCACGCTAAATGGTTGTTGTTACTCTTTCGTTGGCACCGACCGACAGAAGCAACATTTCTTCGCGTGTTTTTGAAGCGCTTAGCTTCTACTAGAGGCAGGGCGACAAGGCCATAAAGTAAGTTCATTTGATTGGAAGCCTAAGTCAAGAAGTTACGAACAAAGTAACGGGCCCCTTTAGAGTAGAGATCCTCTTACTCGTGACTCGTATATTGACATTCTATAGTAACACGAGACCTATGGCCAAAGATCATATAGCGCCACAGTATATATAATTTAAAAACCTAAACCTAAGGGAAAAGATAGTGAGACTAATGGTGCTTCGGGAGTCCAGATGCACCATGGACAGAAATTGTAACGAAACCAACTTGAAGAACAAATAGCTATGACTGAAATGGTCACTTGACTGTAAAACCGAGTTTGCTGTGTTGGAAGACCAGGTCATCTCCATTGTTTGATGACATAATACCCTTTTTATTGATCAGTCGATAGATGCTTTTAGTTGGGCCCCACCTTCCATTGGTCATTTGAGGAATTAAGTTATCTTGATCTATCATATGCAGCTCATTTTCTACCCTGAAACGATTTTCACCACACTGAAAGTAACAAGTTAACAGAAGCCGTAAAGCTAACCCTAACAAATCATTCCAATTCAGTCCCCCCGTTGAAAAATTAACAAAATAATTCATATAATAACAAATTCATCAAATCCTAACCATGATTCATTAAATAAAGCTACAATAAACCATAAAAAAAAAAAAAAAGTGATTTTTTCCACTCTATACAGATATGAAAATGTGTGTGCGCTTGCTTGCAAAGAGGCGATCTTTGAAGAACTTACCACTACTATCAGACAGCTCGTACTCCATGAACCTTAATTCAAAAACCAAAGCGAGGTAATTTTTAGTTGAATAAAGAAAACAAAAAAGAGGTATTTTCACACCGCATCTAGTTCAGCTAATCGAAGAATGAACAATTCCAAGAACAAGAGAGACCCAATTCAGCAATTCTACAAATAATAAATACAAATAATTAGAATTAGCCAGTTGGGATCACATCAATTTGAAAATTTGAGGAATATATTTGTCAATTAACTACTTGATAACGTACCAGTGATATTGGAACTCTGAAGGTTCGAGTAAGAAGAAGAGAGAGAGAGAGAGAGAGAGAGAGCGAGAGAGAGAGACAGCCAGAGAGACTCGTACGTCGGTAAACTGGTCCCCGGTGGTTGGATGCTGTGGACGGCGGTGTAGTTCACGGTGGTTCGGCGACAGAGAGAGGCAGGCGGATGAGAGAGTGGGTGTGAGGGAGGAAAAGTGGGATCAACTTGAAACAGCTGATAAAAACGACGTCGCTGGGTTAATAAATTTGTTTTCTTTGAGTGAATAGCACCGTCAAACAATAAGGGGTTGTTGCTACGTGGGTTTGGGGGGAGTTTGAGAACATCGTTTGGGGTAAATCCTTTTAAACTCATTTGACGACCACGAAGTATGGATAGGATTTTAAACTCGATCTCGTCATGGGTTTCATTTATGAGTTTGGGGGTTTAACATGGCCCGGTCATAAAACTCAAAGGGGGTGGGTTTCATTTGTGGGTTTGGGGGTTTAACATGTAAATAATATTTATACTCTTATATATCTCATATACACAAATTGGTTAAGTGGTACAATAGTCATTTACATACAAATATATTATTATAATAGTCATATATCCTGCGCATACCAAATATGGGTATGAACAACATTAAATATTGAATCTCATCTTTGGGTCAAACCAAGGTTTGGACAATCTAATTCAAACTCCTCCCAAAAAATATATCAAACAAGCCCTAAAGGCTTAATTGCACTAGAAGTTCTCAAAGTATGAAGTTTGTCTTAATTTGGTACCCAATATTTCAATTGCATCATTTTGGTCCCAAAAGTATTAAATATGTCTCAATATGGTCCCTCAAGCAGATAGAGTCTAGATTGTTAATGATTTTTTATTATAAACTTGTCACATTATACTTAAATATGGACAAAATAAATAATTTAGATAACTCTTGACCAAAATTTTTCTCAAATTTTGATTAAATGCCTACCTAAATTACACAGTTTTGATAATGAGCTATCCAAATTTTGGTCAAAAATACTCATATTACACATTTTTTTCTCAAGAGCTATCCAAATTTTGTTTAAAAGTTATCAAAATTATTTTTTTTTCTCATATTTAGCTATTACGTAACAAGTTTATGATAAAAAAATTGTTAGCAATCTGGACATTGTCTACTTGAAAGATCATATAGAAACATATTCAATACTTCAGATACCAAAATGATGTAATCGAAACATTGAGGACCAAATTGAGATAGACCACATAACTTGACGACCTCTAATGCAATTAATCCAACAATAAAATTCTCAAATTTTACACTCAAAGCAAATAAAAAATAGCAATTTTATAAAATTGAGTACAAATGTTTCATCTAAAATATTAAAATTGAGTAATATACAAGCGATTGAGTACATAAATAGAAAAATACAAAGTCTATAGCACATGTTATATATTTACACTTGTATGATATATACATAAATATGTTTGTAGACATTAAAAAATTTAATTAACAAATTAATGTCTATAATTGAGCCCAAATCAATTAGATAAATGAAATTGGGTTAAAACTAAATTTCATAAGCCCAAATGATATAAGTCTCAATGTAATTAAATAAGCTTGAGTTGGACCTAAATTCTACGGCCCAAATAATAGAAGCCAAAATATAATTAACAAGGCTTGCTAAATTAAAGGGACTTAAATTCAAAGCCCAAATTAAATAAACATTTAAAAAGTTAGACTTAAACTCCATAAATTAACTAAAGCTCACAAATTTATGGGTAGCCCATTATCTAAAGTTCACACAAGGGTATTCAGATAAAATACCTTAATATGAATAACTACTCCTACCACTATAAATAGAGTCTAGGGTAGGCCAAAAAGGGAAAAGAAAAGGGAGAAGAAGCCAAGGAGAAAGGAAGATCGGTGAAGCTCTGCTCAAAGTTTACTAAAGTCTTAAAGTCTTGCAAGTTCATCTCCAAGAAGAAGAACACACCGCCAAAGTCCTTGTTCAAGAAATTCAAATCATCTTCAAGTCATTCCAAACAAAGAACGGTGAGGAGATTCATCAAAAGTATCATCAAGTTGAAGAGCGAGAGATACATTGATCCAGCTTTCATTTTCATCAAAGCCACCAATTGAAGAGTGAGAAATACGCAAATCCGGCCCTCATCTTCACCAAATTCATCAACTTCATCAAATTCACCGAGAATCAGAGGACAGTGCACGTGTGAGAAGCACGCCAAAGAAAGTCAACACTACATTTTTTTACTTAAAGTCAATCAAATTGACTATTGTAACTTGACCTTATTTTGTGTTAATTCATTTCACGAAATTTGTCGTTACAAATTTTGGCACGCCCGGTGGGACACTCTCTTCCTCTCATCTCTCAAGTCAACAAGCCTGACAACTAAAGACATCGTGATTCCTCCCATCTACAAGTCAGCGGACCTGGTCGAGGAGTCAATTCCAATTACCCGTGCCAGAACAAAGGCGGGTAAATCTCAACTTTTGTCACTGAAGCATCGATCTAGACAAAGTAAAAAGAAGGCTCTTCCAAGTAGAAAGAGACAACCTGCTCATCCTTCTGTCGATTTGGAGGAAGAGACGAACGATTTTTTGCCTGACACACACTCCAGCACAGGCTCGAAGACTGAATCTTACTCCGAGATTACTCCTAAACAAAAATGGGGTGATTATTCCTCGGCCTCTGATATGCCTATGCCTGTGATGGTGACAGAAGTCATTTCATCTGAAGAACATCTTCAACAACTCACTGTTACGGTCGAGAAGTTGACCAAGGCCCTTGAAGGTAAAGAAATGCAAATCATTGCACTCATGAACCGGCTTTAAAAGCAAGAACTTTCAAAAGGAAGTAGTCAAGAAACTTCAAGTCCGTCTGGTACTAAAATGCCAGAAAATCCAAAGTTTTTAGAACAACAACAAAAATAAGAACAATATGATTGAGCTGTGTCACAAAATGCCATGCGAGATTCTTCTAAAATGTCTGTTGTCGCACTTTCTGTCCAACAACTTCAACATATGATGCTGATACTATTTGAGCCCAGTATGGAGGAGCTCCCCGTCTTCGTTAGTATATACGAAGCCATATTCCCGATGAATTGACAAGATACAAATGCCAATAGGCTACCAACCTCCGAAGTTTCAACAGTTTGATGGGAAAGGCAATCCAAAACAATATGTTGCTAATTTCATTGAAACATGCAATAATACCGGTACCTATGACGACCTGATGGTGAAATAATTTGTGCATTCCCTCAGAGGGGCTGCGTTTGACTGGTACACTGATCTAACAGCTGGGACCTTTGATAGTTGGGACCAACTTGAATGAGAGTTTCTCACTCGTTTCTACAGCACTCGATGTATGGTAAGCCTTCCTGAACTTGTAGGAACAAAGTAAAGAAAAGACGAAGCTATCATTGATTACACTGAACGTTGGAGGAGTCTTGTTCTCAATTGTAAGGAACGCATTAGTGAAGCCTCTTCGATTGATATGTGTGTCTAAGGAATGCATTGGAGACTACTCTACAGTCTCCAAGAAAATATACCTCATACGTTTGAAGAACTTGTAACACGAGCCCATGACTTGAAAATTCAAATTTCAGGCACGGAAATTACTTTCTTAGTGACCCTCGTGAAAAGAGAGACGTAAAGAAAGACGTGAAGAAAGATGTGAAAGCCTCCAAATCAAAAGAGTCTTTGGCAATCTCCAGTGAAGATTTTTGATAAAAAACCAAAGACAGACTTCCAAGTCAATTTTACTCAAGATCAGACTCAAAAAGAAGACAAGACCAAGTTTGAAAGAACTTGAAGAGAAGAAATATTCACTGATGATGAAGTGTAAGATATTTTTGATCAACTACTCGAGTTGAAACTTATCGAGCTTCCAACACCCAAGCGGCCAGAAGAATCGGGAAGGGTTGATAATCCAAAGTATTGTAAATATTATTGGGTTCTCACACACCTGTAACATTGATGGAATATTTTTCCAAGCAATTCTTTACAAGGGAATCAATTACATCTTATGTGATCAGTACTTGTGAAGAAAAATGCATAACTGAGGCTCCACTAAATAAAGATTCAGATACCAAAAATACTCAGAAAGAGGTATCGACAGATGAAGAAGAAATGATTGAAAGGTTCAGAGAAATTCCATCAAACCTAAGTTTTCTTGAGGCACTTGAATTACCCAAAGAAACCCGACAAATGTTGGTACAAGCTTTGGTCAACCCGAAAAAATTCAAAAAGAAGATCTTAACTATTGCTGATCAAGTTAGTCAATCCGATTGCATGGCAACGATTTTATTTACTGATGAAGATTTACAGTTAGGATCTCTCCTCCACAATAGACCTCTTTACGTGAGCGGGTTTATTCGAGATTATAAAATATCGCGTATCTTGATTGATTGTGGATCGGCTGTCAACATCATGCCAATTTGCATCATGAAGCAACTTGGAATCTCTATAGACGAGTTGTCAAAAAGTAAACTAACAATTCAATGCTTTAATCAAGGGGGGCAACGTGTCATTGGTATGATTCGCCTTAAGATGAAGATCGAAGAATTGGGGTCTTTTGCTCTTTTCCATGTTATTGACTCCAAAATATCTTATGAGTTGTTATTGGAGCGACTTTGGTTACATGAGACAGGAGTTGTGCCATCAACATTGCACTAATGCTTCAAATATTATCATAATGGAGAGGTGAGACAAGTCGTTGCTGAGACCAAGCCTTTCTCAACAGAAGAATCTCACTTTGCAGATGCCAAATTCTACTCTGAAGCCGAGCTTACCACGGAGGCACTTCCTAGTACCATACCAAAGATCAAACTATCAAGGGAAAAACAAGAACAATTGTCAACAGATGACATCAAGCACTTGAAGAATGAAATGACCTTACCTGTAACTTAATTATCAAAATTGACGATCTCTAACCCACCATTGAAAGGCTTCACAAAACCTTTTGTAGCAGAAGAAGGAAAAGATTGTAAAGAAAATTGGTTTGATCCTCGTGTTAAGAAACTCTTTGAAAATGCAGGTTATGGTAAGGGTGAACCACGCCAACTTGGGAAACTCGATCTAGTCCTTTTAAGAAAGAAATCTGATGGGTCGAGGATACCACAAAAGGTCGCTAAAGGAGAGACCTCTGTACAACATAAATTCGGGATATGATATTATCCTACTCCAATCTCGATTAAGCTAAAGAAGGTTTCATCAAATCCTATCATGAGACAAATATTCAAGTGTAAAGATGAAGAAATCATACAATCTCGTACTTCTATTCTTGATCGACTTGGTAATCAAGATACTCGAGGCACGGTGTTTGATCGAGTGAGCAGGGATAAGGATGAAGAGATCATACAATCTCGTGCTTCTATTTTTGATCGACTTGGTAAACAAGATACTCGAGGCACAGTTTTTGATCGATTGGGCAGGGAAGTTTTTCCTCCGGAATCTTCACAAAAAGTTTCGGTGTTCACTCGTCTGCGACAATCTATTGACCAGAATGTACCAAACTTTTTTAAGCAAGGCAAGAAACAACAGAGACGATGCAGACATCATATACCAAAGCTTGCAATTGTAGCTGAGGAAGGTACTGTTAATCTCAATAATCCTCTAGGTACCCAAGACTTGCTTGCAAGAAATAAGAAAAGACAAAAAATGGTGCATACCAAAAGCTTCGAAGAAGAATCCATCTCAGTGAACTATGTTACCATTGAGCAAACAACAGTGGAAGAATTTGACATTGAAGAATTATCCTCAACAGATGAATCCAACCAAACTTTGATCACTTGTGAAGGATAGGGGCAAGATATAGTTGAGAATATTGAGGATGACCATGAAGATATTCATCACAATGATGCAATCATCTATTCTGCTATTACGGATGATATTTTGTCACCACATTGGTTTTGTCAAAGATTAGTTTTACAATTTTCAGCCAAAATCAATACGTTGGTCAAGTCTGGTTTTATTCAGGAAGCAAAAAATCCCGCGTGGATTGGAAATATCGTATCATTGAGAAAAAATGATGGAAATATGAGAATTTGCATCATTTTTCAAAACTTGGATCAGATATGTTCAAGGAATGTTTATTCCTTACCAATTAATAAATTCAAGATTGAGGAAGAAGTTGTCTCTGTGAACCATGCGACTATTGATGAAACTTCAGAACTAGAAGGCTCAACTTCTGACGATGAGCCTGAACCAACACCATTGACTTCTGAAGAAGGAGGGCAAGCCACTGTTGATGATATAAAGTAATTGAATCTAGGAACGGAAGATGATTCAAGACCAATATTCATCAGTGCTCTTCCAAAATCTCAAGAGGAAGGTGAGTACTTTAAACTATTACAATAGTATAAAGATGTTTTTGCATGGTCATATAAAGAAATGTCAGGGCTTGATCCCAAAGTTGTAATTCATCATCTTGGTGTTAAACACGAAGTTCGACCCATTAAGCAACCACAACGAAGATTCTGTCTAGAACTAGTCCCGCAGATCGAAGTTGAAATCAACAAGTTGATAGACACTGGATTCATTCGAGAAGTCAAATATCCAATATAGATTGCTAATATTGTACCTGTCAGAAAGAAAAAATGGACAAATTCAAGTTTGTGTTGATTTCAGAGATTTAAATCAAGCATGTCCGAAAGATGACTTTTCATTGCCGATTACAGAACTCATGGTTGATGCGACTACGGGACATGAGGTCTTATCTTTCATGGATGGTTTCTTTGTATACAATCAAATTTGAAAAGACCCTAAGGACGAAGAACTCACTGCATTTCGAACCCCCAAGGGAGTTTACTGCTACAGAGTGATGCCCTTCGGACTCAAGAATGCTGGTGCCACATATCAACGTGCAATGCAATAGGTTTTTGATGATGTACTATACAAAAAGTTGAATGTTATGTTGATGAACTGGTCGTAAAGACAAGAAGACGTGAAGATCATCTTGATGATTTAAGAAATATTTTTGAACGACTTCGAAGATATCAACTAAAAATGAATCCCTTAAAGTGTGCCTTTGGGGTACCTTTGGCAAGTTCCTCAGATTTATTGTCAGGCATCGAGATTGATCAATCAAAAATAGAGGCTATCCTAAAGATGTCAGATCCTCGCAATCTGCATGACCTGAAAAGTCTTCAAGGAGGACTTGCCTATATACGAAGATTTATCTCGAACCTTACCGGATGTTGTCATCAATTCAATAAACTAATGAAGAAGGGTGTTCCTTTTGAATGGGATGATGTCTGTCAGAATGCTTTCGAAAATATAAAAAAATATCTTAGTCATCCCCCGGTCCTCGCAGCACCAATTCAAGGAGAACCATTGATCCTTTATATTGCTGCCCAAGAACAGTCATTAGGAGCACTCTTAGCACAAGTTAATGATGAGGGAAATGAAAACGCATTATACTATCTGAGTCGGACATTAGTAGGTGCAAAACTAAACTAATTATCTATTGAAAAGATGTGCCTTGCATTATTCTTCGCTACAAAGAAGTTGAGGCATTATATGTTGGCTCATGTTGTTCATCTCATTTCAAAATTTGATTCTGTCAAGTACATTATGTCAAGACCAGTTCTCTCGGGAAGGTTGGCAAAATGGGCATTTATATTGTCTAAATATGACATAGTTTATGTTCCACAAAGAACAGTCAAAGGATAAGCATTAGCTTATTTTCTTGCAAATCACCCGATCCCTGCAGACTGGGAGCTACCAGAAGAATTGCCAGATGAAGAAGTTTTTTTCACTGACTTCATACTGTTTTGAAAGTTATACTTTGATAGTGCTGCTCGAAGGTATGGAGCTGGTGCAGGTGTGGTCTTCATTACCCCTGAAGATGAAGTATTGTGTTACGCAATTACTTTGACAGAGTCTTGCTCTAATAACATGACAGAGTACCAAGCTTTGATCATTGGCTTAGAAATGACACTTGATATGCAGCTCTCTCAGTTGAAAATCTATGGAGACTCACAACTGGTGGTTCATCAAGTTTTGGAGTTGTATGATGTTCGCAAACCAGATTTGATTCCATACTGTCTCTATGCAACTTAACTTATGAGTCAGTTTGATCGAGTCACCATTGAAAATGTACCACATGGTGAAAATAGATATGCTGATGCTCTTGCCAATCTTGCCATTGTGCTTACAAAACTCTATTACCAAATAATTTCAGTTCCAGTTTGTCAAAGATGGTTAATACCTCTGTTACTCCTTGAAATGGAGGAAGTTACTACCATTTCAGTAGTGCAAGTTAGAAATGAAGATTGAAGGCAACCTTTATTTGATTATTTGCAGTATGGAAAATTACCAAATGACCCACGTCATAGAACTGAGATACGACGAAGAACTCCTCAATTTATTTATTATAAAGGCATCCTTCATCATTGTTCATTTGATGGTATTTTTTTGCGATGTTTGGATGAAGATGAAGCTGCTCAAACACTCGAAGAAGCTCATTCTGGAATCTGTGGTGCTCATCAATCAGGGCCTAAATTACATTTTTACATAAAGAGAATGGGGTATTACTAGCCACTATGGTACAAGACTCGATGAGTTACGCTAAAAAATGTCAAGCTTGTCAGCTCCATGCCAACTTCATTCACCAGCCACCTAAACCATTACATCCTACAATCGTATCATGGCCTTTTGATGCATGAGGACCTGATGTCGTAGGACCTTTGACTCCAAAATCGTCAGCAGGACATCTTTACATCTTAGTTGCAACCAATTATTTCTCCAAGTGGGCGGAAGCAATTCCTCTTAAAGAAATGAAAAAAGAAATGTTGTCGAATTTATTTGAACAAATATTATATATCGATATGGTGTACCTCTTTACATTATCACTAATAATGGAAAACCATTTGTCAATAGCCTCATGGTCAAGCTCTGCACCAAATTTGGGTTTGTACAACATAATTCATCTATGTATAACGCACTAGCCAATGGACTCGCAGAAGTCTTCAATAAAACCTTGTGCAACTTGTTGAAGAAAGTTGTCTCCAAATCAAAGAAGGATTGGCATGAAAGGGTTGGTAAAGCTGCATGAAAGGGTTTAAGCTTTACCAACCCTTGTGGGCCTAAACTACATGTTACTCCTGGCCCGCAAGAGTTAAAACTGTGTACGACTTTAAAAAAAAATTACTTAGCTTAACAAAAAAAAAAACTTTTTTACTCCTGACCCGTATGAGTTAAAACTGTGTACAGCTTAACCAAAAAATAAATAAAAAAACTTTTTTTTTTACTCCTGGCTCACATGAGTTAAAACTTTCTACGTCTTAATCAAAAATAAATAAATAAATAATTTTTTTTACTCCTAGCCCGCATGAGTTAAAACTGTGTACGACTTAACCAAAAAAAAAAATTTTTTTACGTCTTAATCAATAATTTTTTTTACTCCTAGCCTGCATGAGTTAAAATTGTGTATGACTTAAAAAAAAAAAAAAATTCCTTCGAAATTATGTTTAAACTTAAAATTTTGTTACCTCGGCCCTCCGATCTTGAAGTCGCCGGATTTCATCATCAAGACTCAATAGCTCTGCTTCAGATTTCAACAGTTGTTCACTCAAGCCAAAAACTTTGAATTGTCCTTCCGATATCGTGCTATCAACTGTCGCCAATCTTCTATCTCTATCTCTAGAGGTTAAAACTTTGACGCTTTCTTGTCGTTTTGAAAGGTACTCATCTACTTTCATAAGAAGACAATCCATTTTTCTCACCGAAGGATTTGTGTCAACATAGAAAAGTTTTTTAAGAGTATCTTCAATACTTAAAGACTTAGAGGTCCACCAGGTCTTCAATCTAGAGAAGCCATTTTTCATGACATAATCAAATTCACCCTTCAAATATGGGGGCATCCCAGTCAGAATTATTTTCTTTGTCAATCTTTCATAAGTAATTATTTCAACAGGAGGACTTGACGCAAATAAAGATATGCAATTAGTTGCATACTAATCGAAAGGACAACTAGATCAGGCTAATAAAATATACCTAGGATAGATGAAAATATCGGCATTAGTCTTGGAGATCGTGCTTCACCAGGTCCATATGACTCAAGAAGAGTATTCATAATAGAATTATTAATAGCTTCTTGCCCTGCTTGGATAGCACATGAAGGTTTTGTTTTAGAATTAACTTCCCCTTCACATGGATTGGTATGTTCTCTATCAACCAAAGGAAGAATCTCATCATTGCCGAAAAGAATGGACATGGTCCGATCGTTGTCATCAAATAAAGCTCCAATTATATCATTGTCAAGATTTTGGTCTCCACAAATACCTGGGATGGAATTTAATGTGGCAAGATTTGGGAGTGGAGGAAAAGCTCCAAAAAAAAAAGGATAAGAGGTTTGAGATATAAAAAAAATGATAATAGTAATAAAATTTTGCAAATGCCTTTATTGTAGGATCGCGGGGATAATTCTAAAAAGGTTGATAAGTCATTCAGAGCATCACAAGATGGGCCAACCCTGCCTATGGGAGACTTTATAGTAGTATTATTTGCACCATCTTCTGACCGAGTACAAGCCAAATTATGCTCAGCTTTTGTAGCTCTTATTTGACACCTCTCTTGAATTACCTACTTAATAGAACCAAGATTATCAACTGGTACAATTGCGCTTGGAATCCTTCCACGATTCGAGCCTATGTCTTGTTTCTGAAAATACGCTTAAACATGCGGGATGAAAGGAGTGCATGATCAGATTCGTTTGACGAACTCACTTCAGCAGACTCCGGGATGTTTAAAGGATGAACAGATTGAACATTAGCTGATCTTGAAACAGGTGTCGTGACCTTTAACATATTCAGAGCCGGTTGTTCTTGAGAATTCAAACAATCCTTTGAAGTGTCCCATTTTCGAAGAGGTGAATGAGCTTTAGCTACTATAGGAAGGGATTTCCCCTTCCCTGACCCATCAGCTTGAGCTTTGAATTTGAAATTCTCAGATTCACTAGCTAACAAGGTTTTACAATTGATGTCATCTAGGTGTGGGAGTACATCATATTTCCACCAGTTGTTATAACTACTATCACATTGGTTTTCAATACGAGCGCAATTATTAAGGACATGGAATCTTGCCCCACTGTTTATCCTGGTTAAACTCAACCACGCCCGATATAAAAAAAAGGCATCAAATAAAATTATTGATGGATGTGAGGGAGTACTTGGTAATCTTTGATGAAATCCATGCTACCTAGCAAAGCGATGTGGGTTATACATCTCAATAATGCAAACTGGCCCATGACGATACATGATGTGTCCACCTAGCATACTTGTCATTAATTTAGAGATTTCATCTGATCTTTGCCCATCATAACGACGAGGTCCTCGGTTTCTAAAATACGGAAGTAGTTGCGCAAAAATCACTGGAACTCATACTTCCACGCAAAAGATCTCAAAATCCTTTCACTTCTTTCTCATAAAAAAGATAAGCATTCAGTGTACCTTTGAATTGTCAAAGCAAAGGACGATCAAGCTTCTCATCAACCTCAGCATAAACTCTTCGAGGAAAATGCAACACTGCCTAAGCATAAAAGTAATGACCTAGAAAAGCATAAGAAGCCATTCTGAGGTTCTTCTGATCATATCGGGTGCTGCATGTCTCAGATAAACCTTTGTAAATGCTTGCAACAATAGGGGCAACTAAGCTATATGTGACTCCAGCAGCCATTCGGGAGGCAGTCTTGAAGATAGTTGGACGAATAACATCATCCGATGAAGGAAATACAAAGGGACATAGCCATAAAGCTAAATAAGCTGCAATCTCCAAGTCTTCACGTGTTGTGACTTTAAGGTCAAGATCTAAAAGAATGAAGGGATCATCATCATTGACCTTTGTCTTCATAGGTTGTTTTTCTGCTTGGATAGGTCTCACCAATCTTCGCTTTGCAAAAAGTTCTTCATCCCTTTTAAAGCAATTTGTCATGGCTGTTTTATATGCCTTACTCTTCTTAGGATCCGGAACATGTGCACCATCCTTGAACCAAAAATCAAGCCAATCTGAATGACGGGGACGATTATCTCCTTTTTTCTTATTAATTAAGATGAAAGCCCTAAACAAGTGCAAACAAGTCACAGGAAGAACACTAGTATCAAAGTCTCTCAATTCAGTCAAGCTTGGGATAATTTCTTCAAAATATTCACCATGGATTGAAAGACCGGTGACATGTTGCATTTCCCAAAGTGAGATTCCAATTTCTCTTGTTCCCGTAACAAATGTATTCGTTTGTGGACACCAAACTTCACAAAGGGCGCGATATACACTGTTGGGTCGAGAGTAGTCAAAAGAAGCTGCATGCACAACATAAACAAGTTCGTTGAAACCCTTATCTAACAACTTGCAGTAAATTCGTCGAGACCACTCCCAAAACCCATTTAGATATTGAATATCTCCCCTTGGGTTCAATGAACATCCCCACCTCGTAGTCCTTTGGTTGATTAGATCAGCAACAAGTGGCTTTGGGATAAGATGATCTTTGGAATGATACGAACATGCGCAAAGTGAGGGTAGTCGATCTGACTTAACCATGTCACTTTTGTGCATGTTCTCTGGCAGAGGATATTCACTAATCATCGGCATATGAATTTCAGGTTCATAGATTATTCTCAAGTGGCTACAGGGACCAGTCATGGGCTCAAGAACTTTAAGTGATAATGTTGACAGCTCGTTAGTTCTGTAGTTCTTTACTACAACAGTTGAAAAATACAAAATTTTGTCTTTCAGAATTGGATCTTCTGACTCAGCAATCCACTCATCGGAAGGTAAGTTCTTTCTTTGACTTGAAATTTTGATAATTTTTTTCGATATGGCTTTTTGAGATGAGGCCATCTGAAAAATAATAAAAATAATAATAAGGAAAAAAAGAGGGCAAATAATAATTAAAAATATATATATATGATGTTATAAATAAAGTGGGAATAATAATAATAATGTTAGCAATACAAGAATAGATAAGTCACCTAGTGCTGTTATAGAAGTCACATTGGGTTGTTACAGAAGTCACATAGAGCTGTTGCAGAAGTCACCAAAGGCTGTTACAGAAGTCACCTAGGCCTGTTACAGAAGTCACCTTGGACTGTTACAGAAGTCATCTTGGGCTGTTACAGAAGTCACCTAGGGCTGTTACAGAAGTCACCTAGGGCTGTTACAGAAATCACCTTGGGTTGTTACAGAAATCACCTTGGGTTGTTACAGAAGTCACCTTGGGCTGTTACAGAAGTCACCTAAGGCTGTTTCAGAAGTCACCTAGGGCTGTTATAGAAGCCACCTGTTTCAGAAGTCACCTAGGGCTATTATAGAAGCCACCTAAGGCTGTTACAGAAGCCACCTAAGGCTGTTACAGAAGTCACCTTAGGGCTGTTATAGAAGTCACCCTAGGGCTGCTACAGAAGTCACATTAGGGCTGTTACAGAAGTCACCATGAGGCTGTTACAGAAGTCACCTAGAGTTGTTACAGAAGTCACCTAAAATTGTTACAAGGGTCATCCAAGTCGACACAAAAATCACTTAAGGCGGTCAAAAGAATCATAATAATAAAGTAAAATAAAATTCTTGTAACTGAAGTCCCCTATAGTTGACATAAAAGTCCTAAATTGTTGGAATGGATGTCACCTAGAGTAACATTCTTGGGAAAATTTATTTAAAATTAAAATTTTTAGCTTAAAGTCAACTCAATGTTAAACTCTTAGGACAAAGTTTCTTGAGATAAGATTCTTAAAAAAAAAAATTAAATAAATAAAAAGAAGTTAATGTGTTCCACACTGTTTAATCATCTGATATCAATAAGGCTTAACGTCCAAATTATGGGCTTTTAAACGAATGGTCCACAATTGGATGACCAAGGCTTTGGTTCAAGAATATTGTAGAATTCCACAGTCATTCAATGATTAAAAAATATATTATTAAAATTGTTATTCAAAAAACTACGGAAACAAACATTGAAAAAAAAATAAAAACAAAAAAATAAAAAAATAATAATAATAATGATAATAAGAGGAATACTAGAAATTAAAACCACTTGAAATCAATAAGTCACTGGGCAAATTCTTATCACACTCATAAGAATAGTTAATCAAGAATTTGTCAAGATTCTTACAAAAAGATTTGAAGTCTAAGATACCTGAATCGAAGAAAAAAAATATATATGTTAAGATGCAAAAGGATTTGAAAAAAAATTAGTTGATCAAGAATGCCCAATAATTATAAAATAAAATAAAAAGGAAAAAGAAAATAGCATTAAAAAAAAGAAGGAGAAAAAATTTTAAGTTCGTAAATCTACAACTTGTACTGTCAAGATGACCATAAACAAATAATTGTTATTTGACTTGTACTGTATTACATACTAAGACCTATTAAAACTACACACACACAAAAGGTAAGTAAAAGAATAAAAAAATCGAAGAAGGCCATGAACAAGAAATCAAGAAACAAGAATCAGAAGGAAAAAAAAAAAATTTAAATGTGGGCAATCACGGAAAAAATGGCAGCCTGATAGGAAAGATTAAAAAGAGACGAAAAAGTAATGGAATTAAAAAAAAAAGAGGCTTCCAAACTATTGAAACTTGGAATCAAAAATATTGAAATCTGGAAGAAAAGAAATACTCCCTCCGTTATTAAATATCTGTGGTTTTACCCAATTTTTTTTGTTCCACAATATCTGTCATTTTATAAAATCAAAGCATAATTAATATTTTTTCTTTCAAATTTACCATTATCTCTGTTTTCCAATAAGTGCTTAATAGATTAAGTGTAGATTAAGTGTCTTTCATATTCCTTTCCTTCCCAATATGTGTTGAATAAGAGTATTTTAGTCTTGTTCAATTATTTTTTACTCATATTAGAGTTATTTAATAGCTTCCTTAATCCCTATGCAAAAACCTTAAACGACAGATATTTAGAAATGAAGAGAGTATATAATAAGGAATAAAATGTAAAAAGCAAATTTTCGTACGACGCTATGCCAACTGAAAAATTCTTGTAAACAAAATCTTAGAAAAGTCATCCAATTGAGGTCTTGAGAAAAGTTAAAAGCTTAAAATTTGTACAACAAAAAAATAAATAAATAAATTAGTAAAATATGTTTGAGATCAAACTCTTGAAAAATAGAACCATTTGAAATCAAATTTTTAGGAAAATCTGCTAATTGTCATGACAAGAATCAATTTAAGGTCAAGTTCTTTAAAATACATATAAACCTAAAATTGAGTGACCAAACAAAAAAAAAAAATTCAAGAAACAAAATTTTATCAAGGAAATCGTGTTTTGATCAAGTGCAATAAAAAATAAATAATAACCGAAGAACCCAGAAAAGGCAATGGAATAACTAAGAATCAACAAACAAAACATAAAATAACATAATGATCAATTAAGAAATTGTTAACACTGCTAAACAGGTTTGTAGGAAATACAAAGAAATTTCTACCGGACAAAGGAAGAATTAAAAATTAATAATAATAATAAAAATAAAAAAAATAATACAACATTTTTTATTGAGTTGATACACTTTTAATCAAGACAAAAAGATAATAATAATAATAAAATAAAATAAAATCAAGATACCTGATTATGATATTGAATCTGGTGTAAATTATAGATTTGTGTCTATTATCGAATTGAAAGCAACCGCAAATTTTGTTTCTATGCTCTTTGCCAATAAAAATAACTGGAATACAAAGCAGAAAAAAAATAAAAAAAATAAAAATTGTCATGAACAACTAAAACAGACAAAAGGAATTAAATAATAAACAAAATAGCACAAGTGCAAGCCTCTATCACCAAAATTATAATGAAAATTACCAAGCTAAAAAAAAAAAAACTCGTACCTTATTATTGAAATCAAATTGCTCATAATCTTGATAATTGTAACAACTTAAAACTCTCACAATCTCATATATATAGACATTCTAGTTCTATGTATTCAAGTTAAAATAAGTATTTTTTATCCTAATCATAGATGGATTAAAAGTCTATATTTTAGGACTCATATAAAAATAGAATTATGAAGCCTATATGGTTTTGGACTCTATATTTGTAGAGGACTAGAAAACAATAACTAAGTTGAATTCTATATCTTATTTAGGGTTCAACATAGATTATAATTTCAATTAAAATAAATTAAATCAAATTTCTTTCAAAATTAAAATATAAATCGAGACTCATTTATATATTTATAAAATATTAAATATGTAAATAAGTCTCGAGGGGGCATTTGTAGACATTAAAAAATTTAATTAACAAATTAATGTCTATAATTGGGCTCAAATCAATTAGATAAATGAAATTGGGTTGAAATTAAATTTCATAAGCCTAAATGATATAAGTCTCAATGTAATTAAATAAGCTTGAGTTGGACCTAAATTCTACGACCCAAATAATAGAAGCCAAAATATAATTAACAAGGCTCGCTAAATTAAATGGACTTAAATTCCATAAGCACAAATTCAACAAACATTTAAAAAGTTGGACTTAAACTCCATAAATTAACTAAAGCCCACAAATTTATGGGTTGCCCATTATCTAAAGTCCATACAAGGGTATTCAGGTAAAATACCTTTATATGGATAACTACTCCTACCACTATAAATAGAGGTCTGGGGTAGGCCAAAAAGGGGAAATAAAAGGGAGAAGAAGCCAAGGAGAAAGGAAGATCGGCGAAGCTCTGCTCAAAGTTCACTAAAGTCTTAAAGTCTTGCAAGTTCATCTCCAAGAAGAAGAACACACCACCAAGGTCCTTCTTCAAGAAATTTAAATCATTTTCAAGTCATTCCAAACAAAGAACGGTGAGGAGATTCATCAAAAGCATCATCAAGTTGAAGAGCGGGAGATACATTGATCCAGCTCTCGTTTTCATCAAAGCCACCAATTAAAGAGTGAGAAATACGTCAATCCAGCCCTCATCTTCACCAAATTCATCAACTTCAGCAAATTCACTGAAAATCAGAGGACAGTGCACGTGAGAAACATACCAAAGAGAGTCAACACTACATTTTTTTACTTAAAGTCAATCAAATTGACTATTGTAACTTGACATTATTTTGTGTTAATTCATTTCACAAAATTTGTCGTTACAATGTCTTGTGCTTGTCGTGGAGATTCGTATATCTGTAATTATGTTATATCTTTCATATATATGATGTTTTTCACAATGTATTGGTTTGAGATATGGTATTCTGGACTAGATTTTCAAAGCTTTCATCAAGAAGATAATTTTAATACTTAGTTTTGAGATTTAGGAATTGTAATGAGTGTTGAGATTAGTTTGCAATTCATTTTGTTCTCATTGGTTTTTGAGTTGTAACCTCTAATTTCTTACTTATGTATATTTTACGAAATTGTCAAAAGAGGATATTGTTAGATCATGTATTTGTAATTGGTTAATTTCTTGAAGTTTACGTAAATCTCAACCAAATTCTATGGTCATCAAACTTCAAAGATCAAGATCCATAAGCGATAAAGGAAGGGAAGGAGATCTAGCTATAATGTTACATCAAGACTACTCTAATGCACATCAAGCTTAAGACAAATGTAATGACCTTAGAGACCTAAATTCCTTGGCTTAATTTTAGACTTATGATGATTAAGGTGAACAAAATAGAATTTGTAATATCTGAAAAATGACTTCTAAGGTTTTTAACTGAAAATTTTTTCTAAACCTTAAATGTGTTTTTGAAAATATAGTTTGAGTCGTTTATCATACCCTATTTGAACAACACCCTTTAGTTTTCAATATGTCAAGTTTTTTCTTGGTTTCTACCTTAAAAACCAATAGGGATGGCTCTATGTTTGCTAGACTTTAGTAGAGTGGTTTGTAAAATACTTAGGGTGATAAAAGTAGAGAAACCAGTGAAGACCAATTGATGGCTGCTCTAAGACCGCCCTCCACCGCTCGAGCAGTCTAGAGGTTGCTATAGCAGTCATAGATCGGTCTGCCACTTGGAGGTCTAGAATGATTTTTTACTCCGACAACCACAATCCTATTACCGCCCTCCCATTGCTTGAGTGGTCGACGCGAAACTGTGTTTTCTTGGTCTCCAAGACAAACTATATTTTGCGTCATATATATATACTAGTAATAACCCGTGCCTGAAGGCACATCGCAATATAAAAATTGAGAACCCCAAAAATTGAGTTAATATATCTAATCACGACAACTACTTTTTTTTTAAAAATACGAACAAAGCTCGTACACGAATTCATTGTGCAACACAAAATTGATCATTAATCATGTGTAGTACAAGTATTTTCAATAGCATACAAAAATTTCAAGTAGCAACCTATTTTTCCTTCTTTGTTTTTTTTAGTTCATGCCATTTTAAATCAATCTAGACCCACAATCAATATATTAAAAAATTGACAAAGTTTACTTTAAAAGTAGAACACAAAAATATATATCACGACTCAATTCATTTATCAAATTCAATATCACACCTCAATTCTAGCGTAACAAAACATTTATTAACTACCGCAACAACATAATAATATCAATAATAGAATAAAGTTCAACTTTATCCATCTTTGCATATGTCAAATCCAACCCTCAATTCCAAATGCACACATTTAATAAACATTCATATCAGCTCCCATATAAAAATTGCTACAACAAAATTCTTAAATCCAAACAAAATTAAAACAAATTAAGATGATTGGTTCAATTGATCTTGTGCATGTCCCTAAGGAGACTGAGAAACAAAAAAAAAATAATTAGAAATGCACTGTACAAAAAATTAAACCCTCAATATATTTTTAAAAAAAAATTGGCCAAAGTTTCCCCTAAAATGGGCCCTCAGAAAAATTTCAACCGGTATACATAATTTATTTTCATAATAAAAAAGGCTACTAAAGGTCTCACTATTACATAATTTTGCCTAACACAACCATTTACCAACTAACACAACTACGTAAATAAATTCCATATCAACATATGGATTCATTCCATAAACAAAATATTCATGTTGCATGTACCCAAGAATACTCGATGTTTAAGTGCTCTATGCAATTAAAAATTAACAAAATAAAGAAGATAAGAGCAGTGCATATAAATCTACCTAGCCTAATCTCTTAACTACCATATGTGAGTAACTTTGAACATGAATAAAATGATTTCAAACAAATTCATGGCGATCACCAAAGGTATAAGCAGATCTTAGGCAGCATAAAAAGAGAAAGAGAAAGAAATCTCATCTCAACAGTTTACACATTGCTTTTAAACACCTGACACTGTTAAACACGAAAGTAGTTTATACACTGTTGTTGGGATTTTTTTTAACTTATACAAAAAAGATAAATAATTAATCACTTTTTTTTAATGTAGAAGAACACTTGTGACAAAATACCAGTCTTCTTGATATTATTGTCTTTCTTAATATTAGCTAGAGACAACAACTTGATGTTGTAATTTAGATGAATCTATAGTTGAAACTTCTACCAAAGAATCCTACAATGGAAGAAAAATTAAATGAGATGTTATAGAAATGGGATAAAAGATGAGATTTCTTCACTTTGACATTTCATCGACCACCTAGAATGCAAGGCGTTCGTTTCTAAATTTAGCCTTTGTCAAGGGCCTTTTTTCTTCTCTTTGAAATTTTGTCAACCACATAGTATGCATAAAAGGTAAAGGGTGGAGGCGTTAATAACAATGATTTGAATGTTTGATAACTAATGACGACAAACTTAAGAAAGTAATTATGAGGAGATCAATCAATACCTTTCTCCAATATTATACATTCTACCACCCCTAAAAATGAAAACCATATAATAATGAAATGTGTTCTATGAAAATAAAATCACCATTTTAATTTTTTGAAAATAAAAAATCTATGAAAATAAAAATTCAAAAACTTTTAATGGACACACTTTAGAGGTTTCTATAAATGAGTTTATGAAAGGAAAGCTTTGAAAAATCCTAAAAAAATACTAACATCTCAATAAATGAGTATGGAGAAGAGCAAAGTCTAAACTTTCTCTTGCATTTAGTTTTGTTGGGCAGCACTTAACTGAAATCAGTAAATTCAAATAGAACCACAAAAAGAGAAGATTAGGTTAACTCTTTTAGAAAAATTTGAAAACCCACAGAACATAAATGAAAAAATAAAACCCAAAACATCAAGAAAGTGAATACCCCAATATGGGCAATCTTGGATGTTTCATAGCTCTATCAGATAGGTAGAGTGCGTGTTTGCGCAAATATATATGTGTGTGTATTGTGTGGGTGCCAGTATCGAAGGGGGAGGGAAAGGGAACTTTGGTACAAAATCGATTACTTTAGTGAATTTGAAGTTTTGATAACATCTCTATTTTCATCTCTTGAACATCTAACATGGATCAAGAAAGAGAGAGTGATGGAGATATGAAGAAAAATCCAAATGCAATACAATAAACAATGAAACAAAACCATAAGTAAAACATATCCACTAACCAAACAACTAATAAAAATTATACACAATAGATATCCTTGAAACATAGAATTAGAAAATAATTAGAGCAGATAAATCATTGTTCATTAGAGAGAATAAAATCTTGTAAATATTGAAAGGAACAAAAATAAAAAAAAATTAGTACTTTGATGTGGATGTGCAAGCTTCATTAATCAAGAAGGTTAGGAGTTCAACTCAAGGCATATATAGTAAAAATCTCATGTTCTGATTGTGTCATGGTCACATTTTAAGATTCTCCAATAAAATAATGGAAAACAAATTCAAAACTTGGAATGGAACCATTCCCCAATCTATTGATACAACCATGAAAAACTTTGCTCATATCAAAAACCAATAAAAGCATGAAGAACCATATCAGCAAGTACATGGGTTCTCAAATTTAAAGAAATTCATGCTCTTTTGCCAATGAAATGCAAAAATTGTGTGATCTAGGTAATGACCATGAAAACACACTAAAGTAAGTGTAATGAACATGAAAACACACTAAAATAAGTTGAACACATCAGAGCAAATTAGCCCTCAATTTTTTCGATCCACCTTCCTTTCACGGTTCCACCTAATTCATGCATGTAAGATACATAAAAAGCATAATGTTATATATCAAAGAAACTAATCTAACATCAAAGCTCCAATAAAACATGTTTTCAGCAACCAATCAAACCAAGGCTTTTTCTATTAACCCTCAAGCATTGCATAACCAAAACACATCAAAATACCAAAACCAAACAAAACCTAGGGATTGCGAAAATATTTTTTTCAAACATTTCAACAAACACGTCATGTGCTGGCTGGGAGTTTGCTTATGTGTTGGGTGTGCGTGTATGCGATGCTATGGGGGTGTGTTGAGTGTGTGCATTGGCTTGATCCAAAATGTGTACACCCAAGTGCTGGTGGTCAAGCTGTAGTAATAATCTGTTTAAGTCCAGAGTCGAATCCATAGGAAACTATGATTGGTGTTTTGGAGTGAGCAGTAATAGAGACCAAGTAACTGGAAACTTGAGAGTTTGAAGTTATGAGATTTCTTTGAATAGAATAGAAGATTCTTTCCAAGAGTTTTCTAGACAAAATATAAGATAAATTCAAATGTAAAACAGTCACCCTTTAGCTTGAGGATAAGAACATGTAGTTAACCATTCGGTTTATTATACTTGTATTTTATAACTCAATTAAATCCCGTGTCAACAACAAGTTAATCGTAAGATAAAGATGGACTATGAGAATTAAGCACATGATTCCGATGTCTTTCTAGAAATTGATAAAATTGCTTGTGCTGATATTTAACCCGTCTATAAACAAGTAAGTGTTTCTACAAGGTATCCAATCATGACATTAATGTTCCATTCTTTAGATAAAACACAATAATAGTGAAGATTGAAATATGTGATGAAGATCTAGTCGGGGTACTTGCCTTGAACCAACAGGTCTTTCCATGCAAGAGTCACCCGTGACATAGAAAGAACCCGTAATTATACAACGTACCTTAGCTTTGCTAGACGCATTCAATCATTCAATAAGTGAAATATAAAACATTAAAGCATAAAGAAAATGCACAAATATAACTTCCAGATAATAAATAAATGTTCATCACCTCTTACTAAAGAGTGAATGAGGAACGACTCATTTTTCATGGCTTGGGTAAAGTTAGAAAGGTGAGTGATACTTATCCCTCTAAGTAGAGAACTTACAAGGTAAAATACAATAAACGAATAACCAATCTTTACCAAAGAATAAGTGAATCATGTTCCACCCTTCACGACTTAGGTAAAACTCTAGAAAAGTGGAAGAGTTTCACTATTCTAAAGAAGAAGAAAGCTCAAACAATGGAAGTGAAAGACATAAACAATGAAAGTAGAAAAAAGCTAGTCACTTTTGGAGGGTGGCTTCCTCAACCAACAAGTGGAGGGTTACTTCCTTAACCAAGAGATGGAGGGTTGCTTTCTCAATCAAGAAATGAACTGATTCTCTTGATACAAGTAAATATAACATACATCTAAGATTAATCAAAATGAGTGGGAGTCTAAGCCTCCATACAAACTCCTTACTAGTTCTTGGTGTAGTCTAAACCTACTAACCAAGCTCTAGCTCCCTACTTTTCAAGAGAAAAGATTGCACACCTGAAGTTCCCCTAATGGGTGTATTTATAGGCAAAGAAGGGGAGGGGGGAAGATATGAGAAAATGAATAGTGTATGCCGCCCAAACTAAGTGAAAACCAACTACTCTGTAGGTAGTCTGTGGAGGACGTTCGAACGTAAGTTGACGTTCGAATGTTGTTTTTGTTTTGGCTTTATAGACGTTCAAACGTGTCTTCTGTCTTTGCTTTAGGGGCGTTCGAACATTAGATGAGATTTGACCATGTCACTCAAGTGGTCTGTGGTCTTCTGTGAAAATCTACTTCCACACTTTATGCAGAACTTGACATTTTGAACTCATCACTCTGGTCTTCAATCAAATCAAGCAGACGTTCAAACGTGAGTTGGCATTCGAACGTGGTACTCAAGTACCTTAGAGTCTTCTCTTGGCTACACACGCCATCTTTTAGCAGTTTGGGCTTCAAGTGGACATCGGAACGTTAGTTGGCATTCGAACGTGGTAGGCTTGGTCCAAGCTTTTCTAATTTTGCTCCAGTAGATGCTGGTGTTGCATAAAAGTTTGATATTCATCGCCTTTAGTCCCTTGTATAATTTATGGCCTAAAATGCCATCATTTAAATTCCATCAAAGTATAATTAGTCTTAAAAGAGCATAGTAATATGCTAGTTTTAACTACTAATCATGCGTGTACTCTATGTGTGGGTGTGTTTGATATGTTGTAAAGAAGATAAAGAGGAAGAAAAATAAAAGAGAAGAAGGGGAGAGAAAGGGATCTGTGTATGGGCATGAGAAAAGAGAAAGAGAACAAAAAGAAGTGGAGAGAAGGAGACTAATCAAATTTGTCGAGTCTTTGGAGTGTCTGTGTGTTTGTGGGGTGGATTGCGCAGAGGGGGAATAAGCGGGTGGGTTATGTCTATGTATTTGTGTGTGTGTGTGTGAGAGAGAGAAAAATAGAGGGGGGAGAGGGGGAGAGCTGGGTGGGGGGGTTCTTTTGTGTAAAAGTGGAGCCTGAGAGGTGTCTCTGTGTGTGTGAAAGAAAGAGAGAGAGAGAGAAACAGAGGAAGAAGAGGGGGAGAGCTGGGTGGGGTGTTTGTTTAGAATGTGTGTGAGAGAGAGAGAGAAAAAGAGAGGCATAAAAGAGGGATACATGGGGGTGGTGGTCTTGCTGGGCGGTGGTGATGTCTTGCTAATGAGCGTAACAGAGAGACAAAGAGAGAGCGAGAGAGAGTTTAAGGAGTGAAAATAGGGACTAGAAAAGGGCAAAAAAATTTAAAAAAGAAGGGATGAAGCTGTATAGGGGCAGCATGGTGCCAATTTCTGTCAGAGGTGTAAGGGTAGTGATATGAGGGATGATGGGATGGATTTAGGGGGGAAAATGTATGTGGGATAAAAATTCAAATGCCTAGCTAAATTATTATATATATTAGGCTATGTCTTAAACCTAGGTGTATGCCTCTATGAGCTAGGAAAGACCCAAACTTTTTTCGAGAGTGCTTCAAGAACAATCTTAGATCCCTAAGACCAAAGGCTAACCATCTTTATTCTTCCATTCAACCTTACACATTGGAGAAGAAAATATTGCTTGGTGTCAAGCAAAATCCACTTGGAAAAGTGTGCATATTGAGGTCTTGGGGTGTGAAGCTTTGAAGATTGCTCGAGGTTTGAACAAACTGTGCTGCGGGGAGTTCAAGTGAAGCTAGTCATAACGTCAAAGGAGGGCCTTTGATGGAGAGATCTATGAAGGAAATGAGCATCTAGCCATGTGGATTGGTTAAGGTATAAGATTCGAGCACTTGTAGATTGACTTGGGTTTAGTGGATTAGACTTTGATAAATCGAGAAAGTTCCCCAGAGCTTTGTTTGAGAAGGGTTTACGCGTCAATAAATTGTATGTTTTCTTTAGTACTTTAAATTTGCTTGTACTCTTGCAATGTTTCACACACTCGCACCATGTGTTTGATGAATTTGTCTATCTTGCAAGTCAATAATAGTGGTTTTGATGATTGTGGCTTTAATTGAGATCAAAATGGGATTGTGGATTGATTGGTGTTGATTGTATATTCATTCATCCATTCACACTCTTAATGGGTTGTTCATGTTAAAAGTGGTTCTCACTTAAATTGTCTTATCTTTGTGAGAATAGGTAATTGTGAAAGACATAAGTTAAAAGGTGTTCTCACTTAAATTCATCCCTCTAAGTCTAGCATGTGATTCCTCATGTATAATTGAGTGGAAAGATCCTACATGTGAAGTGTTGTATTTCCCCATAGAGATGAATGAGATGATCTGGGAGGATTTTGACCAAGAGTGCAATGACAAATATTTCCCGGAGTCTAGTAAGGACAAGACGAGTGCTGCTTTTTGGAGTTGCATTAGTGCAACATGACAATGGCTTAGTATGAGGCCAAGTTTGTTGAGTTATCTTGATATGTCCTAGAGTTTGTTTCTACCGAGGCAAAGAAGGCCAATAGGGTCAACTAGAATTTGAGGCCTCCGATTTAGGAAAAGCTCTCAAGATTTGGGAGTATGGGGATCAGGTTGAGAGAGTCACTTTGGTGGAGAGAGATACTGAGTAGACCCAGGGACAACCACAAGGGAGGGCAAAAATGATTAGGGCCAACAGGGGTAGTGGAGGAGTTCAAAGGAGGCTTCATACCATCGTCCGTATCAAGCTACTAGACAAAGGAGTCAACCAATTCAGGGAGTTAGGGGCTTGCAAGAGAAGACAAATGCCAAAAATCGACTTTGTTTTGGATGTGGAGGTATTGGTCAACTCAAGAGCAACTGCCCATCCATTCCACAAAAGGGGCAAATCAATTGTAGGCTGACTTAGTAGAACACTCATCTGGTAGGACAACAAAATCATGATAGACCCTTGCCACAAAGGCCACTACAACAAAGGAATCAAGGAGTAGTTGTGCTAGGCGTCAACAATCAGGGTTGAGTCTTTGCCATGACCTATCAGGATGAAGATGCTACAAATGTTGTTGTGGAATGTAGTGTTCTCCTTTACAATTATTGAGCACGTATCTATTTGATCCTAGTGCCACACGCTCTTTTATATGCAACATTCATGTTCTTGATTTGGGTTTGAAGTTTATTAACTTATACAATTCTTTCAGTATTGATCTACCTACGTGGGATTGTAGAGCAAGAATTGATCATGGATTTGGTTGCATTGGAAATGAAGGGGTATAATGTAATCTTTGGGATGGATCTACTATCTATCTATCATGTCGTTATGGATTGTTTTAGGAAATAGGTGATATTTCAATTATTGGAGTAGGGTCCGCCCAATAAAAATTTGGGCCCTAAGAGAATATTTAAAAAAAAGACCCCTTGAAAATATAAAATAAAATGTATAACTAATATACATACAATAACACCCCAAAACACACCCTGGACGGCATTACATTCTAAAACCATTCATATCATGAGAGCACTAATATAATCCCTTAAGAAACAAGCCTTCATTTGTCATCCACGAATATTTATAACATTATCCAAAAGAATAAGCCCAAGTCATGACTATTACATCTCAAAAATTAATTAAAAAAGCGCAGCGGAATAAACAAAAGAAGTTAAACTACACAATGTTCCAAAAGAATGTCCTAGTCTAGTACAAAAGGAAAGGAAGTCGCTCTATGCGTCCACACTCCCGTCCAGTGGAGTCTCCCAAGTAGCGGACTCCTCGACGCTTACGTCCTCCTCTTCAAGCGGGTAATCTGAAAAATGTTAGCGATAGGGGGTGAGCACGAAACTTTGTAGAAAAATTCTCTCAAACCATACAAGGTTTAGAAAAGTATTTAAAAAGGTCAGTCTCAATTTTAACATAACATAGATACATAATTTGAAATAAAGCAGTGACATTTAAAAATGATCTCAAGTTTATTTAAAAACATTATTTAAATGAATAAACGAGTACCACATACAAATAATAATCATTAATTGCCATAACCAATTTCCAACAATTCTTTCGGTAGATAGCACACTTTGTGGTAACCTCCACCCCCCTTTAGGTCACCTTTGATTCTCAAGCATCCTTACCGGAAACTTCTTGAGAATGGATGAGCATCCTTACATGGAACCTCTCACCAATCACTACATTGTTTCCCAAGCATCCTTACCGAAAACCTCTTGGGAAGAGGTGAGCATCCTTATAAGGAACCTCTCACTCATGTGCATCACAAACAACCCAACAAAGCATACAATTCCCACATTTATCTCAATTTACAAGCATCTATCCAAATCCCTAAAATATATCATGTAACAATTCCACAACCAATTAAGAAAATACATGAGATCACAATAACATCATTTTTCTACCCAACACAAAACACTAAGGTTTTGAAATCCATAATAAAGAAAACATTTAGGAAGAAAATACATCACTCTCCAAAAATTAGGGTTTTAAAACTAGAAAGGATATCATGGGTATTAAACCTTACTTTGTTCAAACATGTAATCCTTGTAAAAAGCCTAAGAGAGGATGATTCCATAGCATATATATATACCATTGATAGCCAAAACATACATATGTAAATACCCTAGCCTCAATGTAAGTGATGAGAGAAAACTCCTACCTTGAATTCTTAGTTTGTAGGAAGAACTTGAGCTTTGATCTTGAATCTATTCTTAAATCTCTTGTTTTTCCCTTCCTTTCTTCCTCTCTAATGTTCTCTAGGGTTCCAAGAGGTGTGTGGTGAGAGTGGAGTGAAAGAAATGAGGGCAAATGGGATGAAAATGGAGTTTAAAACACGTCAGCCCCAAAATTCACTATTCACAGAATGGTTTGGTTTTCTCCAAAATTACAGTTTTGCCACTAAAAATCTCCAATTTAATCCATATGACTACCCTAAGATTTTTCGACGTTTTGGATTTATTTTTAAATGTTATTTTAACCTAAAAACATTTATTTTTATGATTTATCTCAAAACCAAAGTCAACGTACACCCGAAACACTAAAATTTCTATTTTACCCATCCGAACCGGCTATTAATGAAGTTTTGCGTTGTTTGCAAATACAAGGTGATAAAGGGTGATTCTTAAAGCCTTTTATACTTATTTGAAGCCTAAATGTACTCATTATTCTTATATTTTGATTTAGAATGCTAATGGAGACGTTAAATGCAAAACGAAGCTAATTGGACTGTTTTGACATTGCTTCGTTATCTGGCCATAAATCTCTCATCTCAGCTCCGATTGAGATGATTCAAGATGATATGGAATGATAAGAAAGAGCTCTAAAACTTTCATGTTTTGAGGTTGGAGAGATATTGACTGAATCAAGGTCTAAATCGGGCTTGAAGTTGCAGCCAGTGCACTGTTCAAGTTAATTGGGCTGTTTTGACATCACTTTGTTATCTGGGCATAACTCTCTCATCCGAGCTCCGATTGAGATGATTCAAGATGATATGAAATTATAAGAAAGATCTCTACAACTTTCATGTTTTGAGTTTTGAGAGATATTCACTGCATCAAGGTCGAAATCGCGCTTGAAGTGGCAGTCAATGCACTGTTCACGTGTACTGTTTTATCCTTTTTCCATTTCCAATTCATTCCTAAGCCAACCAAATCCATCCCAAACCTCTCCAACACATATTTTTACACCAAACCTATTTAATACAAGTTCTAGGACCTAAAATTTCATATTTTCACTTATTAAAACCAAATTTCAACTATTATTTCCACTAACATTTTAAATCTCTACTTTTCTAATCTACCAAATTCAAACACACATCACTATACATATCCACATTTTTACCACAATTATTTACTATATATCTATATACATATATAAAAGAAAATGCGGGGTGTTACAAATACAATTTTACACAAATCCTTTTGCTATGTAACAAAGATCGAATGAACCATCCATATTATCCATTTAAAATGATATCTAAAATAAATTTGATTATAAAAAATCTTAATAATTAATTTTATATAACAAGTTAAATGCAATGATTTTCAATTTTTAAAAAAAAATGTGTACAAAGAAACATCTGTTATGAGAATTGTATGCATTGGAAAAAATTTAGTTTTTTATATAGTTTATCATTTCGATTAGATTGTTAGTGTTTTTTTAATGAAACTTCTTCTAAGATTCTAATTCTAAAAATAAATCTAATCCACTAATATAAAAAAACTTGACCATGTTTTAAAAAAATTTGTAAGAAAATTTTCAAGTTAGTCAGGGTAAAAAATATTAGTGAGCCAAAAAATTATTCTAACCAAAAAAATAATATACTAAGATAAAAATATAATACATTAAGAAATTTACGAACAACAAAACAATAAAACATAGAACTTTATAAGTAAGCACATACAAGTTTACCTCGTCTCTCAAATGACCCAACTTTCACAATACACTAAATTTGACTTAAATTAAATTACATTCATACAAATAGAAAATGAAAAAGCTTCAATTGAATAAAAATATCCATATGATCTAATTTTAGCATATAGGTATCATGGTTTGAATTAATAGGGTTATAGTTAGAATTAAACAAAAAAAAGGTGAAAGGGGGATGGCAATTATCACTAGGTAGCATTTTTACGGTCATTAGTTTTCTAAATGTTGTATTTTCCTTATTTATTTTTGTAGGCATTGGTAAGTTTGTGAAGGATGGGATTAATTGAGAGAGAGAGAGAGAGAGAGAGATGCACATTCTAGTGAATGCATTGGTGGGCAGGTTTATGGAAGATTGCATTAATGAAGATAGAGAGAAAAAGATGGGTTGAATTATGGGTTTTTTGTGTGTGTTTGATATTTTTGGACCAAATTACACTTTCAGATTGCATATTGTTCCCTTTTTTTGCAGCCTTTATTTTTCTCATTGGGGGCCCTTCTTAGTTTGGGGCCCTAAGCAATTGTTTCAGTTTCTTTGCTTCAAGCCCTACCTTGACCGGGAGGGGTAATATTTAGCTTTACCAATGAGCAAAATTCTTTCCACTCATTCTCTACTATGGGTAGTCAATTATTGAAAGCTAAGACGGGTAGTAGCTTGACTTTCCTAACTAGCTTGTTGGGAGGGTGAATGGAATGAACAATATGACCTCATATTGTTGGTATCGAACTTTTTGAATGTGTTCCTTGATGAACTAGCTAGACTACCCCCACAGAGAGAAGTTGAGTTTACCATCAACTTGTACCCAAACACCAATCCTATATCCATTTCCCCTTACCATATGGCACCTTAGATTTGAAGAAGTTAAGAAAACAATTGGATCCGTTCCTTGCCATTAGATTCATCAGTCTATGTACTTCATCTTGGGGGATGTCCATTCTCTTTGTGAAGAAGCATAATGTGACACTCAAACTATTTACAAATTATAGGAAGCCAAATCGAGTGATGGTGAAGAACAAGTAATCATTACCTCGTATTTGATGACCTATTTGATCATCTGATGGATTCAAAGTACTATTCAAAGATTGATCTTCACATCGAGTACCACTATTTGAGAATCAATGAACAGGATATTCCCAAGATAGCCTTTCGCACATCATATGATCACTTTGAGTATGTAGTGATGCCTTTTCGACTAACCAATGCTACTGCAAATTTCATAAACTTAATCGACTGGGTATTTAGACCTTACTTAGATCAATTTATCATTGTCTTCATTCATGACAACTTGATCTATTCAGAAACACATGAGGAACATGCACAAGATATAGAGTTGGTGTTAAAAAGACTAAGGGAGAATAAGTTGTGTGCTAAGAAGAGCAAGTGTGGTATTTGGGTGATGGAGGTAAAGTTTTTGGTGCATGTTGTGTTGGAGAAAGGAGTGGTTGTGAACCCTGCCAAAATTTAGGTTTTGATGAAATGGCAACTGTTGGATCTTATTTTGTAATTGTATAATTTTATGGAATCATTTGTAAATCTCAACCTATTTCATGGTCATGATATTACAACAATGAAGATACGAAAACATTACTTGAATGGAAGAGATTATGCGTCAAAGCTACATCAAAAGTAGTCCATATGCACTTTCTTTCTTAGGACAAGATAATGACCTAGAGACCTAAGATGATTCCTTTATTTAATAGATTTAGGAGGATAATTGTTAAAATGGAATCGGTATTAGATTCGAGAATTGCTCCTAGGTGTTCTTCAAAGAAAAGTTTTTCTAAACCTTTTGTTTATTTTGAAAACCAAGAATTGAGCCATCATCGGATCCTTCTTGAGAAATATTTTTTAGTGTTCAAGGGGACAAGCTTTTGGCTTGGTTTTAGGCTTAAAAAATTAGTAGGGATTGTCCTATGCTTGCTAGTCTTCACTGGAGCGGTCTCTTCATGACTTAGGAAAATATCTGGCAAAAGCTAAATGGAGAATACTAGGGGTCACTCGAGCAATCCTATTCTCCAAGTTCAGTTTGAAATTTATTTTTTTATTTCAGTTATCACTACCCTATGATTGCCCTCTCAATGCTCAAGCGGTCGTTTGCAAATTTATGTTTTCTTGTTAACCAAGATTGCCTTTATTCTAGACCTATAGATAGAGAAAGCCTTTTCCAACCTAAGGTATCTTTTTTGTGAGGTAAATTATTGCCTCTTAAACCTAAGAGATCATACCACAACCCTAGATTCCTAAATCCAAGGCTTACCATCTTGCAAATCTCATCGAACCTCACAACTTGGAGAAGAAGAGCTTGATCGGTTGAAGACCAAACCCATTGTAAGTGTGCATACCAAGGTTTATGGGTGCATCTTGTGAATGTTCAAGGCCTAGAGGATCCATTATGGTGGAGAATCTAAGTGAAACTACCCAAGACGTCGAAGGGCCAGTTTGGTGGAGAGGGTAGTGAATTACACTTTGGTGAACCCTAAGTGGTTCTCTGCGATTTTTCCCAATGAGGGGTTTTCCTGTTAACAAATCACTTGTGTTCTTATTACTTTTCGTATACACTAGTGATTTGATACACACACATGCCTAATGTGTTTGATGGAATGATTGATTGAACATATTTGTCATCCATAGTTGTGTGATAAGGGTTTGGGTCATTGAGTTGGGATCCCCGTGAAAGATTGAGTGTTGACTTGTTAATTGACAAAATCAATACACTAATCTTCATGGGGTTGTTATGGTTAAAAGAAGGTTCTCACTAATAGTTGATTAATCTTTGTGAGAAGAGGTAATTGTGATAGTAATATGTTTAAAATTGGTGGTTCTCCAAGCTTACATTTTAAGAACCTATTCACCCCTTCTAAGTAGTATCATGTACTCCACGTGTATAATTGTGAGGGAAGATCCACAAATATCTCCCATTCTCGGAACAACAATTGGTACCGGAGTGTGGTTGCCCTTAGTTGCACAAGACACTTGTAGGCATATTTTATTTTTTTCTCACAAACCTAGTTGTTTGGCTTCCTAGATATCTATTGATAACTACTAGTTAGTATCTAATGGAGTCTCAAAAGAAGGTGGTTCAATTGCACGACCACCTCTCTTTGATTGATCGAATTTCATTTATTGAAAAGCTCGCATGAGAGCATTTATAAAATCTATTGATGAGAGATTTTTCGAGAGGGTTGGAGGCCTCCCATCGCCACCACTCTGGTTGAAGGTGGTGAAGTAGTGGCTAAAGAAAATTCCCTGAAGACTTGGATGAAATCTGAGATTGAACAAGCAGGGAAGAACTCAAAGGATTGGATGCGATATTCAATGCCTTAACACCAAATGAGTTTTGAAGGATATCTAATTGTAAAACCTACAAGGAGGCATGAGACATTCTTGTGGTATCTCATGAGAGAACTTCAATGGTGAAGATGTCTCATCTCCAAAGGTACACCCTTCATTTCGAAACTTTAAGGGTGTAAGAGCAAGAAAAATTTAGTGATTTTTATGCTACGTTGTGCGATATTGTGAATTTGTCCTTTGCTTTAGGTACCAAAATTGACAATACCGCCATCATATAAAAAATTTTGAGATCACTATCAGAGAGATTTCATGCTAAAATAACCTCATTAGAGACGAGTGTCAACATAGTGTTGGTATCGGTCGAAGAGCTAGTTGGGTCGATATTGACTTTTGAGATAAATCTTATTTCACCCAAGGAAGTGAAGGATGTAGCTTTGAGCTCAACAAATGAAGAAGGAGGTAAATTCGAGTCACCCCATTTAGGAGAAAAGGACATAGTTTATCTTGCATGACAATTCAAAATATACTTTAAGGTAAATGGTGTCGAGTTCTCACATTTGAAAGGAAAGCCAAGTAAACCCACAAATCCTAAAAAGGGAAGAGAAAAAGGGGGAAAATCTTCTTGACAACAGATTGAGAAGAAAGAAAAAGATCTTAATACTACAAATGTCATGGTTTTGGACATGTAGCTGTGAAATTTCCAACTACAAATAAATAGGACATGCCTAAAGAAAATAGGAGAGTCTTGAAGGCTAAGGTGTGTGAGAGTGAAAAAGAGTCTACATCGAGTGATGACTCTTCTTCTCAAAGTGATGAAGTATTACCATGGAGGTAGATGAGTTAGAAGTTGAAGTCTCTACCAGTTAGAATGAGACTAAGAATGTTAAGGGTTGCTTGGATTGTTTTCCTTGCTTCCCACATGAACCTGATTATGTGTATGGCTTATAATGAAGGGTGAGTGTCACCGTCACTCAAGCTCGTGCAAAATGCAGAGAAATTGTGTGTGGATGAACAAAAACAAAAACGTGTGTGAATATGAAAAAATTCTCCCCAAGCATAGAGAGACTTATAGTGTCGTGTTTTACTTGGAATAGTATTCCACTGTTGTCTCCTCAGGGAAGGAAAGGTCAAGTGTTTTCAAAAGTTATTTGTAAAAGGCAAAAAATGAAAAATATTGTGACTGGAAGTTCAGTGGTTTTTGTTTTGAGAAATATGCAAGTAAAAAGAGAACCTAATCCATAGAGTTCATTCCAATAGGTATGCCAAATCGTTTCATTCCATTTAATCAGTGGTGCCTAGATCTTTGATTGATTTGTAGGAAGCGAGAGATAAATGTAGTTGCATGGACAAGAGCATATCCCATGACCAGCCTACCATGTATCAAAAGCCTATAATCACATTCATCCGCACTTAACTTAGTAAAATTAAACACTTTACACTACGAGGAAAAATGAAAGATATTCGATTTCACATACCCAAGAGAAAATCTCTCTTGGATTAGCCAACTAAAAGTTTAACTACTCATAATAAAAGCAAAAACAAATATGAAAGAGAAAAACATGGTAATAAAATAAAACATGAACTTGTATTAATCTAAGAGAAAGTTTAGACTACAAAAGAAATGACATTCATACCCAAAATGTAAAGCTTAAAGAGAAAATACACAAATACAATCAATAGAACTAGTAAACCTTAGCTAAACTCAATACAACTTGAAATAAACAAGATTAATGTGCTAGAAAGAAAGATTACATGTAGATTAAAACTTACAAGAATGAAAATGGTAAAGGAAAATTTAAAAATATAGCTTGTTCTCTCTAGAACCATCTTCTTCTTCTTCCTTGGAGCTTCTCTCTAAAAGCTCAAAAATGTCAAAAAGTGTCCCCTATTTTCGTCCGTCCTCCTCTCTTTATCTCTAAGTGTGTAGAGGTCAATTGCTTTGGGAAGAGTTCACCAAAAAGGCTTCGAAAATTTTGACAAAAGGCATGGCCCCTTTCCTTTTTTAATCATTTTCTTTTTCTCTACTCCTTTCATTACCCTCTTCCACTCTTTCTAAAATTCTGCTATTTATCACAAAATCCCCTTGGTCCTTAAAAATGATTCTAGGGAGAATCTAACTCATTCTTCAAGCTAGAGAGATTTTTTAAGAAAAAGTGACAAAACTCTCCTTCAAATATCCCAAGAATAAAAAAGGTAGGTCGGAATTGGTGAAAATGTGAAGGACTTATTTCAGAATTCGGAATAAGGGCAATTTAATTAAGAGTAGGAGATTATGATGGAGTGTTGAAATGGTCAACATATCAATTAGATAAGTAGGAGTAGGCCCTTGTAGCTTATGGAGTCGTGGGGAAAATAATTTGAGACTTTTGGGATTTGGGTACCGGTATCTAGTGATGAGATACCAGTACCTCGTCAGGTAGAAGGCTCAATCACCGGTACCTGGTGATGGGAGTACTAGTACCTCCTTCATTTCTTCCATTTTGAAAAGCTAAGGTACAAGTGCCAAGTATCGATACCTAAGGAACCAAGTATTGGTACCTAAATTCCAGTAAGCTCAGGTACCAGTACCTAGTGAAGAAGGCACAGGTACCTACTTCATCTCTTCATTTCAAAAGGATGAGGTCCAATGTTAGGTACTGGTACTTAAGGTACCAAGTACTGATACCTACATTCTAGTAAGCCTAGGTACTGGTACCTAGTGCTATGAGTAATGGTACCTCCTTTGCCTTCTTTGAATTTTTTGCATCTCAAGGTCCCGAACCATTCGTCTTGAGTTCCTTTATTGCCCATTGTCCCCAATCACATTGCAAAGTGATTAACACCTGTATTTACTGCCCAATCATCTACAATCAAAAATTTCTCTATTAATCTTTGATTTAAACCAATTTCCCATAATTCGTTACAAAAAAAAGAAGTTAAAATGGATGTAATAAGGCTATTAAATGTGCAATATTCTGTACTCATCACACCCCCCAACTTAAGTTTTTCTACTCCCTAGCAAATCTTATTCAAAAAGATAAATAAAATTCAATAGTAACACTTCCATTCATCTTTATCATTTCATGGACTAATTCAAAATACTCAAATCAAATTTAGGCTAATGCATTAGGGGCAAAGTTAACACAACATACTATTATTTCGTTCATAACATTTTCATTGAGTACAAAGAACATAAAAACCAGCCTATTTCCCTAGGGAGTCTTCTACTAGGCCTGTCACTCCTATTCTAACTTGTTCCATTCTAGGAGTCCCCAAAACCACTATAAAACAACAAAATAGGGAATGCCAATTGTTCACTCTCTTCTTTACTCCTCCCCATCATCATCCTCATCATCATCTTCCTTATCATCTCCAAACTTTTCTACATTAAGAATAGTTTAGGGGGATGGAGCAGATGGCTGGAAAAAAGTGCCAGTCCTAGGGGCCAGTGGTGGAATATTTGATGCGGTAGCTGATGGTGGTGGCATCTTAGGGAGAGGCTCTCTTGGGAACGTCTACTCAAAAATCCTCTTCATCATCAGTTTCAATAGTTGCAGAGCTCTCCCCCGAACTCATCCAATCTCCCCTTGTTCCCAGCTAGTAGCTAGGAAACAATCATCAATAGGGTGGATGCAGATGGCCCTTATGTAGATGGCCCAGCAATAGATGGCTCATCCTCCTCCTCACGGTGGCTGGACCCCCGATTCATAGCCTTCAGGCCAAACTCAGGTGGGAGAAGCTCGTCAGTGGGGTAGGCTTTGATCTTGCTTTGAAGACAGATCTTGGTATCTAAGTGAGCATAGGGCAAGTTCACCTAGACGTAATCCTTCATCACAGCTCAGATCATCAAGGTAATGTCCATCCTTGAGCTGACCATGAACTCATAAAGGAGGGCCATCTTTTCTTTCCCAGGTTTCTTCTCTGCTCCCTAGGGTGGGATATTGTAATGAAGAAACTTGTGTATCACTCCATAAGCATGCTTGGTACATCAAGCGCTCATACTCATGGAGTTGCTTCCTCCTTTCAGTGTCATGGGGGTAGTCGAATTGTATCAGTGGGAGGCCTTTGATATTGCAAAGCCTTAGCTATGGTTGTCCAAGTGACCTTAACCCATTTTCCCCGCACATTGATCTTCAAAAGTTCCAACTCAACATCCACTACCACCAATCTCTGATAAAACCCCTGCCAATAAGGGAACATATACCCCTTTAATTCTTGGAACCAACAATACAAACCATGGTTCTCAGTGACCCTAACAACGGCATCATCTGGCCCCAAAGTGGTCTATCAACTTGATGCTCACATGTCACATTTTTCACCTCGATAGTCTACGTATGGGGGTCATTTTTTCTTTTCTTCCTTTGTTCCCCACCATTTGGGCCTGTTTCATCCACCTTTCTTTGGGGCCCCATGCCCCCTTGTTTCATTGGGCCTAGACCCGCTTGTTTTGTGAGGACCATCAAAGGCAGCAACAACCCAAAAGCCAAGAATGGGAGAACCCACTTCCAAATCAAAGTGAAAAAATCTAAAGGTGGAGAAAGAGACTTACCAAAATATGCCATGATCACTAGATTCCAACATTGAGTGAAGAAATTGAGTATTTTGATGGATGCCCAAATGTTGTTGGATGGCTTGGAGGGTTTATATGGAGAGGAGGAGAAATGAGAATAATGAAATTAAATATGATTTTTCCCCCTTTTAAAACCCTCGATTTTTGCAAATTAAGGCACTAGGTTCCAGTATCTCATCTAGTAGATATTGGTACTTTACTGTTCTGTCTTATAGGTATTGGTACCTCTTTGACTTGGCACTGGTAACTGAGTGTTCTATCTTCTAGGTACCAGTATCTCTTTGACTTGGTACCGCTACCTTCCCTTAATTCTGCAAAAAAATTTCTTGGTTGCTCTTTCTCACTCCCCTTCCATTTTATCTAACTTATTTAACTCCAAAACACTCTAACAACCTATTTCCTAACTCAAATTCCCAAAAACATGATCCATGCTACTGAATCACATTGTTTGACTTTGCATGAGTTCATTTACGAAATTGCAACGCGATTTAAGGCTTGACGATTTCAAAACACATGTAATGAAATTCTAAATTAAACAAAATGAACACCATAAAATAAAACATGAAATAAAGTCTATGGTATTCCAATTTCTTCCTATCCTACTCCTTACATTTTTAAACCACTAGGTCATCCTTAGTGGACGAGTTTTTTTCTCATGAAGGTTTATAGTGAAGGTACCTAAAAACTTCTCTCTTACCTCCCCTTTTCATATCAAGCATTTGAAATATATTTCTTCGTCCTAACTAGCCCTGGGGTGCCTTGAACAAAATTTTTCTTATTCACCCAAAACTAGTTACCCATGATTCGTACCATAGATTTAAATGCTTTTCAAAAGTACTCACCTACATATCTCCCTAATGACCATGCAATTTTAAACAACTTACCAATAAACATCCAACTTTGATGCAATTCTAACCCAAGATTTCCGTTAGAGTGAATTACTCTATAGTTATAGTTACTTTCAATCAATGTTTATAAGTGAGGCAGAATCTTGTATTCAAAAGCAAAGGATAACTCACATATAATCCCACTTTGAACCTTGGCATAATCTCATGAATAGAATGTTAGGGAAATTTGAGATAGTGATATTGACTTCTCTTTCTTTAGAGTGTACTTTTGCCATGTATCCTTGAGATCAAAAAGGACTTTTTTCGATTATAACGTGGTTTTCGGAGAGGGCTAAGAGAAACGATGGGGAAAAGGAGTTCAAAGTGAATTATCTCGAGAATATGGCATTAAAATCAAAATTCACCCTTTTTTGGTGCATCATTCATTTTTTCCAATCCCCCTTTTAATTCCATTTTATTCTTTTTCTCTTCACCCTTTTCTTTTTGCCTTCTTTTTTTTTTCTTCGGCCTCCCCCCCCCCTTTTCTTTTCTTTTTGCTTTTGCCTTCCCTCTTTTTTTCAATTCATGCTTACATCATCTATTTGTTTCATATTTCACCATCACATCCCCTTCTTCAATAAATCATTTCTCATCTCTGGATAACCAAGGTAGGATAAATATATTCCATGTAGCTTGGTCAAAGATGTTAAGGAAACCAATTTGTTTATTTACAGCTCAATCACGGTGATAAGGGACAAATTTTGAATGGAAGGGCTAAGGTTCAAGGTTGATCAAAGAATGCCTAAAATCAATTCTCAGAGATACATGGCTAAATATTGTTATGCATTTCAAATCAAGTTAATTAACAATCATTTTGTACACATACCAAAGCAAGAATAATGAGAATATTGAATAGAATGGAATCTGAAAGATTTTTCTTTTGCATACATGTAAGTTAAAACCTCCAAAAAGGAATGGTACAATGGCTGACAATGGTACTTCATTCATCTCCACTATTTATGTGAAGCTCTTAAGAGACTATTTGCTTGAACATAGGATAAACATCTATGGTGCACAAATATGTTCAAGTTCTAGGTCAAGAAAATATAGGTCCCAAAATAGTTAAGAGGAAAAATATAGTTCAATATCACATGTGTGTGTATATATATATATATTGAAAAAAAAATTAATTTATCCTCAACAAATGGTGTATCATGCGAATGGTGCATCTCACTACAAAATGGTATTATCAAAAAAAAAAAAATGGTGTGTCATGTGAATGGTGCACCACACCCCCTAACTTGAACTAAGCATTGTCCTCAATGTAACAAAAAAAGAAATGCAATGAGATGAGATAAATTTAAATACAATAAGGGTAAGAAAAAACCCCACATTGAGCTTTCCAAAAACACCACTAGCTGCAAAAATAAAGGAATAACACTCTTGGCAATATAAAGTAAGTGAAGAATTTAACTAGTAAAATAAAGTATTAAGAGAAACAACTGTACACTAACATTTATTGAACAATTATGCCTCAACAAGATCTGCGTAGGTTGGATCAACCAACTCCTCCTCAACTTCCTGAAGTTCAAAACTCTCAAAGAATGGTTTAAGTCTTTGGTCATTGACCTTGAACGTCTTGCCATCCTAAGGGTTTTCTATGTCCACGGCTCCATGTGGGTAGGCCACATTTACAATGTAGGGGCCATCCCATCGAGATCAAAGTTTTCCTTGGAAATTGGAGAGGCGGGAATTATGCAAGAGCACTTTTTGGCCTGAATCAAATATTTTCCTTAAAATGAATTTGTCATGAAAGATTTTAGCCATTTCTTTGTGAATTCTAGAGCTCTCATAGATGCATCCCGATGAATTTCTTCCAACTCATATATCTCCAATGTTTTATGAATCCCAACTAGTCCTAGATTGAAGTTCAAAGTTTTTATGACTCAATATGCCTTGTGCTCCATCTCCACCAGCAAGTGACAGACATTGCCATAGACTAACCTATAGGGCAACATACCAAGAATGATCTTATAAGAGGTACAGTAAACCCATAAAGCATCAGTCAATCTAAGTGATCAATCCTTTTGGTTAGAGTTAACGGTCTTCTCAAGTATGTTTTTGATATCCCTATTGGCCAACTCGGCTTGGCCATTGGTCTGTGGGTGATATGAGGTGGATACCTTGTGTGTAATGTCTTACTCATGCATTAATGAAGCAAATGACCTATTGCATAAATGTAAATCACTGTCACTTATCACAGCTCGAGGCATTCCAAACCTAGACAAAATATTTTTTAAAAAAACTTTACCATAACCCAATGGTCATTGTTCTTGGTCATGATTGCCTTTATCCACATAGACACATAATTAGCTGCAAAGGGTATATAAAGGTAGCCATAAGAAAAGGGGAATGGACCCATGAAATCAATGTCCCAACAATTAAAAATTTCAATAACAAAAATAAGAGTAAGGGGCATCATGTTCCTACGGGTCACACTCTCCAGCCTTTGGCACCTATCACATTATTTGCAAAATGAAACACAATCTTTAAACAATGTCGGCCAGTAAAACCCACTTTTAAAGATCTTAGCTTAGGTTTTCTTTGAAGAGAAGTGCCCGCCACACAATTCAAAATAACATAAACAAAGGACATCCTAGTGTTCATTGTCTGGTATGCATCTTCGCATGACTTGGTCAAGGTAATATTTGAATAGGTATGGGTTGTCAAAGTAAAAGTACTTCACCACTGCCATGAATTCAACTCCAAAGTAGGTGGTTGGATAAAAAAATTCTCTTGTGGAGGCAAATTTTCAAATGTCAGGGTCCAAGTTTCCACCCCTTGCACAGGTTCTGGTTCCAAATCCTTAACAAACTTTTTCTCCCCTAAACTTGTATTGCATAGTAAGTCCATGTGATGCTCCACCAAGTTGTCAATCCTATTGATGTCATGAAATTCCTAATCGTCTCTCAGTTGCTTGCAAAAGATTTTACACCTTCTTTTCACCAAAATCATTTTCAAAATGATTCACATCCTTCCCTGAGGAAATGACTTTGGAATACCTCCAAGTAAAACACGACACGCAAAAGTCTTCTTGAGCTTGGGAAACATTTTTGCTCACTTGCACATTTCATTTTCCACCATTCCCTTGCCCTTTCTTTTGTCATCATTCTAAAGGAGAGTGACACTCCCCTTCACACACACATCATACTTACACATTGAGGGAAGATGTTAGGAGGTTATGATATACAACATAAAACATCAAGCATTTTTGGAGCCGGTGCTAGGGAAGGCAAAGTGTTGAATCGAGAAGCTGATTTCTAGACAACGGAGGTAAGTCCCTTGATCTTCATCATGGGCTGAGGTATGTTGTTCTGTGTATATATTCTTGATTGTGTATAATTTCAATTGTAGATAGTTGTTGCATGTAGGGAAGGGACGAACAAAACCGATTGGTTAGACAACCCTTAGGCCCCAACATGAATATTGACCAAAACCCACCCGAGGATGCTGGTGATAATTTTGATAATGTTGGTGCCAATCCAAATGTTCAAAGGGGTGGGGAAGTGCCCAAACCTAGAATGCCTAATCCACAAATGCAATTTTCCCCTCCCGTGAATGATGGGAATAACATCCAAATGGATCCTCCGGCGAGATCTATGAGGGATTTCCTTCAACCAACCTGTAGCAACACACCCTCGTGCATCCTCTTACCGGTCCAAGCTCAGCTCTTCCAAGTTAATCCGGTGATGTTGCAACAGCTTCCTACATTCCATCGAATTGAAAATGAAAACCCTTATTGCACATAAAGGAGTTTTAGGATATAGTTGTAACCTTCAATGCTAACTATGCTATGGAGGACATAGCTCGGTTGAAATTGTTTCCTTTCTCCCTCAGAGATAAAGCTAAATCATGGTTGAATGTCTTGTGACCTCGATCCATTCCCTCCTGGGCTCAAATGCTTTCTGAATTTTTAAATAAATTTTTTTCGGTTCATAGAACCACTGCTTTAAAAAAGAAAATTTAAAACTTTTCTAAGAAGCCCAATGAGCAATTCTATCAATGTTAGGATCGTTATAAGGAGTTGTTACAATCCGTTCCACATCATGGCTTTGAATTGTGGCACCTAATAAGTTTCTTCTATGAAGGAATCACAACAACCCATAGACAATTCATTGACATGATGTGTAATGATGAGTCTTGAACAAAGACCTCGATGAATCCCTTGACTACTTTAGTACATTGGCCCAAACATGCACAATCTTAGGACATTAGGGATCCCAAAGACACACCTAGGAAGTCTTTGGGTAGTAGTCAACCACAAGGGGGTGGGATATATGACTTGAGAGATCAGGAAGACTTGCTTGCTAAATTGTCAAGGAAAGTTGAGAGTCTTGAAGTCAATAGGAGACACAAGGTATCTAATGTGTCATGGACCAAGGAGGCTTGCTCAATTTGTGAGAGTGTGGAGCATTACATATCAGAGTGCCCCAACATTCTGGGGCTTAACAAAGTGTATCATGAGCAAGTCCATGCATTTAACCAAACAAGGCAATCATTCTCCCCTCACTCAAATAAATATAATCCTGGTAGATTAATCACCCAAATTTTAGTTGGAGAAATGAAAATTTCACTTCTCAAGGATTCATGTATGCCAAGATACCATGAGTTTTCTAAATGTGAATTCTATGATACATTTCATTAAACACATGGCTTATAACTTAAAATGTGTCTCATTCATAAAGTAAAGCATAACTTCAAATTCACAACACTTTATCTACATATATGTGAAGCACCATTTAATGGATTAAACATAGGATCAAGTTTCATGTTTATTACTTTCACAATTTCTCAAATAAAATACAAATACACAAACTATCAACTCATGGAATAAATCATAACTCTCAAACCACAAGAGTTTCTATACATGAACATAAACTAGAATATAATAATCCAATACATAAGCAAGATACACCTTTATCATAGTAAAAAATTGTCAAGAAACTCAAACAACACAAAACTACCTAAACTACTAACACTAAGTTTTCAAAGCAACTACCACCTAAGTGATTGTCTACATTAATTAAACACCTAAATCATTCAATCAACACATATAAAGGCAGAAAAACTTAAATCTATCCCTAACTTAGCAAAATATCATACCTAAAATAATTTTTCTCCAACCGAGGGAGTTGTGTTTGTTGCACAGTCAAGCTGATCGATGAGAATATAGCCCTTGTTGAGAGGAACAACTTCCTAAAAGAAAGTCTTGCGAGAATCTTGACCTAGAAGTGAGTTTTGGTGGCTTGAAGCTTGAAGATCCTAGAATTTTTCTTTATTTTTCCTCCTTGAACGTGTACTACCCCTTCTTAGACCAAAAATTGATATTTTTACACTAAGGGGATTGTATTTAAAGTGGAGGGGTAAAGGTGCAAAATGACCATTTTGCCCTTGATGAATTCGGGACCCCGTTACACTATAACCCGTCCAGAAATGCCTCAATTAAGCATTTTATTTTAACCAAAGTTCTAAAAATTATTTTAAATAAAAATTTTAAAAAAACTAGATTTTCGCTTGTACTCGGGTTTGGTCGGTTCCACTTGGGCCACCTGGAATGTCCTTTTGGTCCAATTTTTGAAATTATTTTTTTTATGCTCAAATTCACACAGTAGATTTATTTTAACATTTTAAACATGTTTATCTTCTATATCATACTCAAATTATGCTCTTAAACATGAATTATGCCTAAATTATGCATATATAATGTCCTATCAGTAAATGGTGCATGAATAGTACATTATCAAAAAAATAAAAAATTTATTCTCATTTTTCAGATCATTACAATTTACTTGATCATGATAAACTTCCTTAAGTGCCGAAAGTTTTGGAAACTCTACAATGAAGTACTCAACACTCTCACAAATCGAGCAAAATTCCTTGGCCTACTTTACATTTGACACTTTATGGCTCCTATTAACCTCTAAGTTTTCCACCTTGCAAGAAAAATTTGCAATTTTAACTAGCAAATATTCTTGGTTATGTAAGTTATATAACTTACCCCCACTTGATTGAGTGCCTGTAGAGGACCTTGGTACATTGGTAGGATCAGTGATATCCCAAGATTGGGCATTCTCTGCCAAAGTCTTGAATTACTTTAGGTCTTCATTGAGATCTTTGTTCAAGAATTTTATATTGTACATCATGCCAATGAACTGTCGATGCCCTGACGTAATTCCTTCATAGAAAAAACTAACCAGGTGCCATAGTTCAAAACCATGATCTGGAATGGAGTGCAATAAATCCTTATATCTTTCCCAACACTAATAAAACTGCTCATTTGGTTTCTCATAAAACTTTTGAAATTTTTATTTCAAAGCAGTGGTCTTGGGCACCAGAAAAAAACTTGTTTAAAAATTCAGATAACATTTGGGCCCAAGAACTTATCAAGCGTGATTTCAAGGAGTTCAACCAAATTTTTGCTTTGTCCTTGAGAGAAAAGGGAAATAACTTCATAGGTGCAATGTCTTCTATTATGTGATTCAAAATGAATGTTCCAACTATTTTCTCAAACTCCTTAATATTTATGTAATGATTTTATCATTCCAAACCACAGAATTAAGGAAGTAATTATAACATGCCCGGTTTGACAAGAAAGCCATGTGTTTGCACAGGTAAAAGTATGCATTATGGGGGTGGTGTTTCGTATGGGTATGAGATAATCTTTCATTGATTAAAAATAACTAACTACAATAAAACATTATGCACAATTATATACAAAGGACCAATGTACCTTGGCCCGTGATGAAGATCACGAGACTTACCTTTATTGTCCCAAATCACCTTCAAAACTTGATGCTTAGCCTTTCCTAGCAACGACACCAAAAATGTTTGGTTTGTTTTCCTTGCTTCCCACATGAACCCGATTATGTGTATGACTTATAATGAAGTATGAGCGTCACCCTCACTCAAGCTCATGCAAGATGCAGAGAAATTGTGTGTGGATGAACAAAAACGTGTGTGAATATGAAAAATACTCCCCAAGTGTAGAGAGACTTAAAATGTTGTGTTTTTCTTGAAATGGTTTTCCAAAGTCATCTCCTCAAGGAAGGAAAGGTCAAGTGTTTATCGAAAGTGATTTGTAAAAGGGAAAAAATTAAAAATATTGTGATTTGAAGTTTGGTGGTTTGTGTTTTGAGAAATATGCAAGTAAAAAGAGGGTTGGCTAATCCATAGAGTTTATTCCAATGGGTAGGCCAAATCGATTCATTCCTTTTAACCAATGGTGCCAAGGTGTTTGATTGATTCGTAGGAATCCAGAGATGAATTTAGTTGCTTGGACAAGAGCATACCCCATAACAAGTCTACGGTGTATCAAAATCCTACAACCATATTTATCCGCACTCAACTTAGTCAAATCAAACACTTTACACTATGAGGAAGAATGAAAGAGAGTCGATTTCACATAATCAAGAGGAAATCGCCCTTTGATTAGCCAACTAAATGTTTAGCTAATTATAATAAAAGCAAGAACAAATATGAAAGAGAAAAACATGGTAATGAAATTAAACATGAACTTGTATTGATGTAAGAGAAAGTTTAGACTACAAAGGAAATAACATTCACATGTAACGACAAATTTCGTGGTATAAATTAACACAATATAAGGTCAAATTACAATAATCAATTTTATTGAATTAAAGTAAAAGAAGTAGAGTTGACTCTCTTTGGCCTACTTCTCGCATGCCTTGTCCTCTGATTCTCTGTGGATCAAGTGAATATGAGAGCCATATTGGCATGTTTCTCAACCTTCAATTGGTGGAGACTTTGGTGGGTTTGATGAATACGAGAGCTAGATTAGCGTATCTCTCGCTCTTCAATTTGATGATTCTTTTGATGAATCTTCTCACTGTTCTTCTTTTTAAATAGCTTGAAGATGATTTGAATTTCTCGAAGAAGGACCTTGGTGGCGCTCTTCTTCTCCGATATGAACTTGCAAGGCTTTGGTTGAAAGTGGACTCAAGCAGAGCTTTGTCGATCTTTATTCCTCATTTACTTCTTCTCTCTTTTTTCCCTTTTGGCCTCCCTTAAACCTCTATTTATAGTGGTAGGTGTAGTTATCTATATAAGAGTATTTGTACCTGAATACACTTATATGGGCTTCAGGTAGTGAGCTACCCATAAATTTGTGGACTTTAGTTAATTTATGGAATTTAAGTCCTACCCACTTCACCTTTAAAAGCTTATTTAATTTGGGCCTGTGAAATTTAAGTTCATATTAATTTAACATGCCTGGTTAATTAGATGTGGGCTTGTATTATTTGGGTTGTGGAATGTAAGTCCACAACAGTTTAACTTTAGAAGTTTGTTTATTTAAATTTGGGCTTGTATTTATGAAATTAATATCAAACCCAATTTAATCTAAAAAACCTGTTTCATTAGATGTGAGTCTAGTTATAGACATTATTTTCTTAATTAATTTTTAATGTCTACAAATGTCCCCTCGAGACTTATTTGCATATTGAATATTGTATAAAAATATGAAAATGAGTCTCGAATTCATTAACTTAAATTTATTTATTCATTATTTTTTAAATTTATATCTACATTGAAATTTTATTAATATAGAATTCTAGTCTCTATAGACTTTAATTCCAAATTTGTTTATGCTTCTTAATCTTTTACCCACGTGAGATTCTAATTCATCTAGGATTCAAAATAAGCGGGAAAGAAACCATTTTGATAATTGCTTTCTTTTCTTGTCAATAGCAAATCCTTTCTTAGAATATCTAAAACAAATACTATCAACAACCATTGTTTTTTTCTTTTTGTGAGCAATTGTGAAAATGCATTTTGATATATATATACTAGAAATTATCCGTGCCTAAAGGTACTATATAAAAAAAATTATTAAGAATACTGAAAATTCATTTTAAAAAATTAAACACCCACAATGCCTAAAGTAATGATGGCAATCAAATCATGTTGTGTTATTTTAGTTTCATGTCAAAAATATCTCCACCCTAAAACGAACTATGTAGTTAATCATTTCAAAATGACTTAATACAAATACAATTCGCTTAAAACACCAATAGTTAGAGCATGATCCGGGTAACAAATTTACTAAGCAAATTGTATCCATGTTGTCATGACTCGTTATCAACCTGATCAATATGTTTGGTACATGGGTCATGATTGGATTGTGATGACTCCTCGAACACAATCAACACAATGAAAACGACATGTTTAACAAGTCTAAGTAACTTTAATCTATCAAACTCAAATAAATCCCCATTTTTAATACAAATCATTCATTCATCCACAATTTACTTCTATAAAAATTACAAAATTAAAAAATTACATAAATCTCAACTACTAACAAAGCATTGACATGTGCTTAGGCATAGAAATAAGTACCCAAAAATGCAAGGACTCAAGAAAAACTATCATCTAAGAATAAACACACATACAGTAGAAAGTATTTGGATGCCGCACACACCTCAAACAAAAAGTGACACAATAAAACTACAAACTTATACAGTAATATCAAAGATCCAATAAAAAATTAAACCTCTTGATCAAAGAATTAATTTTAACATAAAAATTAGATGGCATTAAGGAATTTGGATGGTTTGCACTAACAAAATGGTTTTACTTAATAAAACTGTTATAGGGTGAACTGGAGTAACGAAATTTAATTGGCAATATATGCGGTCTGGGGACGTCGCTAGATAGACTACTTTTGACCCCATAAAAATATTTGATTGCTAAGAGGTCTGAACACCGTAACCATTAAAACAAAAAAAAAAGGAAAAGGCAAGATTTTTTTTTTGGCCTAAAACAAATAAAGAACAAAATTTAAGAAACTTATCAGTATGATCAACAAATAAATAGGTGAATAGAATCATTAGCTATTTCTGAAACCATCTCAAACAAATTCCCAACCAATGAAATGACATTTGCAAAGAAACATGCACTGTTAAATTAAAATTAAAATCCAGCACATACCACATTCTCCATCACAAAACTCCAACTGTATCATTCTTTTTAAATCACAAATCAAACTCACGTTCTGTCCCACTAAACTCTCTAATGTTTACCCTTTGTTTTCTATCTAGTTTAGCTTAATGGATGGGCAGCGGCTCTGACATCGCTGGTGGGGAAAGAGAGAATACAGAGACTAGAGGGATTGTTTCGAACTGAGGATCTTTGGCTTTACTTTCCTCCCTTACAATCCAAGAGAGAAAACAAATATATACCTGGCTGGTGGTGTAGGAACAGAGGCGATAGAAGAAGGGATGGAGAGGGCAACGCAAAGACAAAATTCTACTAGACATGTAGGGAGAGAGGCGACAGATATGGGAGAGGTGAGATTTGGAAGATTTGGGGGAGACAAAGAGGCGTTAATTTAGGAAATATAAATTTCTGCGAAGGTATAGATGCAATTTTGGGGAATTAAAATAAAAATTAAAGTAGAAAGAGAGAGAGAGAGAGAGAGAGAGAGAGAGAGACGACGTCTAGAGAGAAAAGGGATACAACACTGATGGCGTCGGTGTTGCTGTGCTGACGAATTTGGGTGTTGTGCGGTGGCTGCTTCGTTCAAGTTGCTAATGGTGGCGCCGGAAACGACTATAAGAGATGGAAAATAAGAGAGAAGAGAGATGGGGAGAGGAAAGATAAGCTGCATTTACGTCTAAGAAGGGAAACTGGGATAAGAGAGATATCAAAAGACAGAAACACTAAGAAAAGAGCTAAGAGAGATAACAGATGTATGAGGGATAAAAAGAGTGTAGACAGTAGAGTCCTGTGATAAGAAGCAATATTTGAAATGCTAAATATGGGTTTAGGAGAGAGAGTTTGTATCAGAGAGATAGGAGTGTAGAGTCTTACGATGAGAGGTTTTTTTATGGGCGGGCAAAGAAATTCAACACTAACTGTAGATCATTAGATCAAAATTTTTTAGATGATCTGAACCGTCTTTTATGTTTAGATTATGTTGTCCATTGAATGTACTTATGTTTTGTCTCAAAACGATTTGGACATCTCTTTGTCTCTAAAATTCAAACTTAGCTCCACTTTATATATATATAAGTAAATAAATAATTATTTTGAACTTATTTAATTAACTTAGAATTATAGTCCATGTTGAACAACAAATAAAACATAATTCAATTTATTTATTGTTTCCTAATCCTAGATCAATTTAAAGTTAAACCAAATTCTCTAGCTATATAAACAGACCTTTATAGCTTGAAAGAACAAATTTTCTGGTAGACAAATTGGCATCGATAAAAACAATTACTGTCCTTAGTTTGTTTGACCTCTTTTATGTTTCATACTATGGCATTCATGGCAGTACATGTATTTCTTTTATTTTATGATGAGTAATGCCAATGACTCTTTGGATCTTAAATCCATTCTTCTTCTTCCTTTTTTTCTAGGCACAATTTCTCACCCATTTTTTTTATAACAATATGGTTTGTGTAACACCAACTTTGACCCTTTGTTGTTGAACTCTTTGTTCTATTGCCCTCGTGGGATGAAGTTTTATGCCTTTGGTGCATATCTAATTTTGCTATTTTGTCCAAGTTATATATATATATACTACTTTAAAATGTCACTATACTTGAAAAATATTTTTTTCCTATTGTACCCTCAACAATGAAAGTATTACATTCTTATTTTTTATTGATATTTAATATTTTTTTAATGATAATCTAAAATCAAGTTTAACCGTTCAAATTGTTAAACCCTACAAATTCTGTAATAAATATTCAAAGGATTGAATAATAGTAAATACGTCAATTGCAAGATTAATTACCCTACTTAATTACCAACAATATGATTAGATCATTTTAATCCCTCCACAATAATAATGCAACAACCCTTCATCTCTCTCGATTTATATTTAATGGGGTTTGATTATTTACTTCTTTTCCAAATTTTCTTTTTCTTGTATCCATATATTAAAAATTCCACTTTGTTTCTGGTATCTATTTGGAGTACAAAACCGATTTACTTTATAATTATTTGTTGTGAATTAATTTCAATTGATTTTTCAAATAAAGATCATTTGGTTTGTTTATTGAAGTTTTATTCAAAGAGAATGGAAAGCAGCTTGGAGAATCAGATGATTTTAGATTCAGTCATGGACGAATCTCTGACGAAGAAAGGATTCACTATAGTTAACTAAACATCAATAGATGATACTACTAAAAATGCACTCCTTCATCTTCTTTCTTTCTCTCTTTGTATTTTATTACTAAAAATGCACCCCTTCATCTCTCTCTCTTTCTATCATCTACTAACAGTCGACTATCATCTTCTTAACAACACATGTGAAACATGTGACTGGATTCTTGGTTGCTCTCAATACAATGATGTAGGTATGACAATGGGTGGCTCTAGAAGAATCTTAAAATCTTAAAATGGTCCATGTGCAACGCACATGTGCACCAACTAGTATGTATATATATATATGTGTGTGGGGGTGGGGGGGGGACCCATTCAATCTTTGCTACTACTGATAGGTATGGGCACCGACCGACATTAGCAAACCACCCAAGATCTGAAGTTTCATCAAGGAAAAGGAAGGCACCCAATCGTCTTGCTAGTGTCGGCCGGCAAAGGAACCGAATGGTAGTTGTAGGCTTCCAAGGTGGTTGGGTCATGTGTAAGCAGTCCCAAGAAACAATTGCCAAAGCACAATTCAGGCAAGACGAAATTGCCAAGCGGCAGATGCAAGCCACCAAGAAAGACTCTACGAAGGCTTTGGTTTTTTACCCGCTTTTATTGGACAAATCCTTTTCAACTAAGGGTTAATCTGGGACCTAGAGTCCTATTCAAATCTACTGCGAGTATCAAAGGATTGTTGATAAACAACATCTCATAGCAAGTACATCTCTTCCTATAATCTAGGACCCAACGTTCTAATACAACTCTAACTCAAATGTCTAGGGGATTAGTGATGAGGTCTATCTTATCACAACCTGAAATTCAAGTCCATGTAGAATACCGCTTCCTATACCATTATAAATAAAGGTTGCAGGTATCAGGTATGTCATTCAATCTTAACCTATTCACCCTTTGGCCACTTCTGACCTTCGGTTCCCTGAGGCTTCTTCACCACCCTCTTTGTTACTATGAAGTGGCCACCCTTTTACATGGAATTATTTCCGCACAATTGGCACCGTCTGTGGGAAATGATTAAGTTTTCTACAAATTAAGAAACCTTGAACCATGTCTAGTGAAAGAGGCCTTGATCCTGAAACCAGCCGTTCACTACTTCCACTACCCCTGATCCGTGAGGTTCCTGTTAACTATGATCTCCAGTTATCAGAGGAAGTGCTACTCCATGATGGTTAAGACCACTCCAAAGAAAAACCTCTTTCTCACCGCAACCCACCAACCCTGGGTGCGGAAGGTGGGTTAACTACCGAGATTGAATACCATGAGACAATTAGGAAGAAAATGGAGGAGCTGGAAGCTCTCAGGCAAGGCCTCCTATGTCAGAGTGGCAAGCAACTCACTAGTGAGGTCAGGCGTTCGACCCGTAACTATGCTTGTCAGGATGATCACATTAAGGAAGGTCATTCCTCCAAACATTGAAGTCATTCTAATGCAAGGAGCTACTCGACTCATAATCAAAGTCATAATAGATACTCACCCAGAAGAAGCATCACTGATCGCGCCCTTAGAGATCCCACTCTAAGGCACAATTACCCTTATCATAGGGAAAAGAGAGGCGAAACACATAGACAACATCGTCCTAGGGATCAAAGTGAGCATCATGAGAGTCCTTTTCGTTATTATAGGGAAAACTGATGGGACGACTATAGAGGAGAGAAGTGAAGGTGCACTGAACTAGCTTGTGAAGTGGCCACTCGGCTGCAACATGACTATGCCATGATGACCTTGTTTACTCAGAAAAGGAGAGGGTGTGGCAGACCCTCGCAAAGATGATTACCACACCTTTTATTCAGTCCATACGAGAATCTGAACCTCCACGAAAGTTCAATCCTTTGATTTTTGAATTATATAATGGCAAGTCTGATCCTGTGCTCCACATTGGAGCCTATTCTAATAAGATGGCCCTCGGGACAAGTAATGAAGTATTGCTGTGCAAGATGTTCCCTTCTAAGATGGGGAAATTAGCTCTTAAGTGGTTCCACGGGATGCCCGAGAACTCAATCTACTCTTGGGAGAAACTCGCTGAGGAGTTCGTCTCATGATTCATAGCCAACAGCTAAGAATCGATAACAATCGATACACTCTTAGCACTATGCCAAAAACGAGGAAAGACTCTCTATAAGTATGCCACGAGTTACCTGGAGACTTGACATCAAAAAATGTGACGAGAAGACCACTGTTGTCTCTTTTTGCTTAGGCCTCCCAAGGGAGAGCTAGTTGTGGAAGCATCTCACTATGTGGCCCCTCTACAGTATGTCCCATTTGCAGGAGCACATCAAGAGGTATGTGAAGGTGGACGACGACAAATGGCCAATTGATCAGCTACCATCTCTACTAAATAACAATCAGCGGAATGAGGGTAACTCCACAAACTCAACAAAGAAGGAAGTAACGTCAAAGGGGACAAAAGACTCATTCCAAAGAGTCGATACCATCTTCAAAGAGCCAAACTCAACAAAGAAGGAAGTAACGTCAAAGTTTGCTACTATACCTGGACAGCCAGCAGGTGACTTGAACCCACCCACGAGGCCTTGAATATGTAATTTTTTAGACAGTTGAATGATATTATATTAGAATATTATTTTAACATTAATTGATTTGGAAATGTATTTTTTATAATGTCAAGCGTTGATTATATTATTATTTCTTCATTGAATATGTTCTTTTTTTTATTTATGTGAATAGGTGAATTGGAAAATATTCAATATTTTTCCAAAAATTTAATAAAATTTTTTATTTTATTTTAATTTTTTAGCCATAATAATAAGTTGTCATTGAAAGTGTGCTCTATTATTTTAGTGGTGATTTTAATTATGACTAAACAGTGAATTTTTAGCAGCAACTAATTATTGCAACTTAAACTTAAGTTTTTAGCATACTTTAGTGGCAACATAATACATTTTAGGGGCAAAATTAACTTAATTTGTTATAATAATTATTGTGGCTAAATATTACACATCTAATGACATTTTTTATATTTTGGCTAAAAGTTTTACTTTTAGTGGCAACATTGAAAATGCAATAGCTAAATTATTTAGTCACGACATATATTGTCGCGACCCAATGACAATAAAAAAAGTTTTTATTGAAAGATTTAGTGACAATTTTTACACATTCAGTCGCAACATTTTTTGAGGCTAAAAGATCAATTTCTTAAAGTAAGAGAAAGAGAACCATGATCTAAAGCAGTAAAAGTTGTATATGGTGGTATGGTTATTTGTGTATGTGCCCAACCTACGTGTATGTGTATGACGGAGAGAGCAAGAGAACTTGTATAGTTGTGACAGTTATGGTATAAATAGAGTATTAGGATAGAATACGAGATTGTATAATCTAAATCTTTCTTGTACAAACTTAAAATTGATCAAATCTGAACAGTCCTTGTGTAAAATAACATTTTGAATTCAAATTCACCTCTATCTCATTATTATAGATAATTGTTGGACCAAAACAGATTTTAGTTTTAAAAACTGATTTTTTGATTGATTTTAAGTCTAAATTAAAGTGGGACCTGCTCGTTGCTTCGAGTAAATTTTTGCAGGTTCGTGGTCTACTCCGTGAGGACGATAATGTAATACATTCACTTGCTCAAATCAAGTAAAAATGAATGAGAAAATATGCTCCAAAGTGACCTATTTAGATTATGGAAATAGAAGTTGTGCAATTTGAGATTTAACACCAATCACACATTGATTGAAGAAGAAAATCTACTTGTGCATATATATGCTCAGTTTGCTCTATAGATTAGGCCCCAAGGGGTAGGGCATCAATTTTTGACACGACACGACACGACACAAAACAAATGGAACACAAAATGAATGGGTCGGACACAAAATTAAATGAATTAATGGGTGAAAATTGGTCAACACCATTAAACACAAAAAAAATTATGTCGGGTTCATGTCAAAATTAGGTCACCTGATTTTGATCTGATTAATCTGTATATTTTAAACGGGTTGACATGATTCCTGACCTAACCCATTTAACCTATTTATGGAAATATAGTTTGCCTATTATGTATGATTGATGTGGTCTTAACATTATTACTTATTAGTTCTTTCTTCTATTATGGTAAGTGGCAGTATAGTTCTTAACATTATTATGGCAGTATACCAGTATAGTTCTTGCTTTAATTTGTGGGTTGAAACTTGAATGCATTTTAGTTAATTTCATTGATGAGATATGATATGTTATTTGTGAAAAAATTATTTGAAATTTTGGATAAATGATTAAATGGTGTATTTAATGGTAATGAAACGTTATATGAGTTAAACATGTCAATGTTATCTGTGTTAAACATGTTAAATAGATCATGCTATGTGTGTTAACCCAAAATGACTTGTTTATTATGCGTGTCAAACAAGTCGGGTTTGAGTAACCACATTTAATGGCCAAGTCAGATTAGTGCTTACATATCTCAACATAATTATTAAACGTGTCAGGTTTGAGTTTCGATATTTTTGACACAAACTTGAACCAACCCGACACAAAATTATCCAGCCCAACACGTTTGACACCTCTACCGAGGGGTGCCACAATTTTGTGAGCGAAACGAATAACTACATGGGCTTTAGTTTGACTACACATGCATATGCGCTACCAGCCTCACCACTACCAGGCTAGGCCGAGCTTGGTTACGGGTGTAGGTGTGGTTTAGACCCAAACTTTATCTTTCTGGTGAAAATTTGTTTGGCTAATTGGGTTTCAAATTTCTTAACCCAAAATTGAATTTTCATTTCCCTACAGTTCTAAATTTTGAGTTTGTGTTTTTTCATGTATGAACAGTTATTCAATGGTGTCTTTTGGGCTTTATCTGTCTTCTGGGTTGCATCTATGCACATGGTGACTATCCAGAATAGTCACCAGTCTATCTATATAAGCTCAGATTCATTAGCTTTCTACATCAACTTCATTACAGTCATGAAGGCATAATTTTAGCATTAGGCAGTCAGCATATCTGAGAGTAGAACACAAAATTTTGGTTCATTAGGTAATTGAATTGGAGTGCTACTTTCAGTTGCGTGAAGATCATTGTATCAAAGGAGGTAGACACTTTGATTTTCATAAGGATCAAGTGTGGGGACAAAATCTGTCTTAAAGACATAGTGTCAAACACTAGCCTTAATCTACATAAGATTAAATAACAGTTCTTGATCTGTAAACAAATCAGTTTATATATTTTTTTAATTACAGATTTGTGTGTTACTATTTTGTTCTTACTTGTTACCATTTCGTTCTTCATTATTATTGTTTTATTCTAATTTGCATGATAAAAATTAGAAATATCAATAAGTGATTTTTCTATATTTTGAAAACACAAACAACAATCTTAAGACAGATTTTCTATTCGTATAATTACTTGTTGTGTTTTCTAATTCATTTTATTAGTATTTTAAATTATTGCAAATTGTTAAAACTTGTTTTTTTACAATCTGTAGTATTTTTAGAATACTTGAAAATCTTTTGTGAAAAGTTGTAAGTTTTATTTATATGTTTAATTGAAATAGTGACACCAAACAATGACACCAAACGGTGACATTAAATAATGACACCAAACAATGAACATCAAATAGTAACATTTAATAGTAATATGAATTGTCTCTGTTTTAGTAACGTGCTTTATAAAGTGTTACTGTGACGCCCCTAAAACCGGGGGTCATTTGTTAACCATTGACCATTCGTCAATCTGTGAAAATATCCGTGATTGTCACACAACTCGACTTCACGTCAATAACATCCCCTTAACTGGGATTATAATCCACACATGAAACTCATGTTCATTTTATAATTTGATCTAACCGTGGTCCAATGTACCACAATTCATACTCCATTATAGTCCATTTACATCCTTGGAACCCAAGTACCCATAGTCCAAAAGCATGGCAAAGAAATTTTCAAAATTTCAAATTTTTGGGAATTATACCGGCCTGCTATACCGGTACGAGTTGCCCACTGAAAAATTCATACCGGTATAGGTTGCCCACTGGAAAAGCCATACCGGTATGAGTAACTCACTAGAAACTCCATACTGGTACAGTTAGCCCATTGGATCTCGCCATATTGATATGTTTTGCTGACTTTTGCCTGTTTCACCTATTTTTCATTCTCAATCCATTTCAAACTATTCCAATACCATCCAAAACATGCTTAATAAGGTTTTTCACATAAAACCTATTATATACAAGTTCTATTACAAGTAATTCCATACGATTACATGCCCAAAATATAATTTTCACAATAGTTTTACAAGAAAAATGATTCAAGGCCACAAGTCGACCTTTCTTCATCACTAGGGCCCTAATTGAGAGCCATCCACTGGAGTGTATCCTGCACCTAAAATTTTTTCCCGTACAGGGTGAGCTACGCTCAATAGCGTATCCCCTACAGAGGCTACTCCTCACCCTAGATGCATATGAAATGTACACATACAACAATCAACAATCAACAATCATTATCCATTACAATCAAGAACATGTAATTCAAGATAAGAATTCTATCATGTCATGTCATGATATAAGATGAGACTCACTCATGCATTTTATCCCAAGTCTTCACCGACTCCCACAACACAATGCAATGCATGTGTGTAATACAATTGTCTTTGATGAAATACATCGAATGACTATTTTATAAAACAAAATCATGTGCTTTTGTTGGGGTATCGAATTTTGAAATCACATCTCTGGCTCCGTACGCCGTTACACTTTTTCGGAATTGCACCACAAGGGAATGTATGAACCAAGTAGCCGGGTCTTGCACCCGAGGGAGAATCTATCCCTTCTTACTATACCCGACACAAGTTTTTCCTTTCATGCAACCATGCGACTTAGCCGGATCTTCAATCCAACTTTCCCGAGCCCACCCATCAATCACCAAGCATAGTGTTTGATCAACTCATGCACACACCCACGTCTCGTGCCCATGGATGCGATGCCTCCGTACAATTGCAATGTAAGATATCATTGCAATATCAATGTTATGCACAAAATGTAATGAATGTCAAATGAGTCAAGTTAACCACATATTTCAACATATGTCATGACAATTAATATGAATTGCATATAATTACCACAATTTATCATTAATGTTAATGTATTAACAACACATATCACTCTTTCAGACTCAACAACAATTCGCAAACATGTTACACATAACTCATGCCATAACAAACATAATTCACAACACAATATAACACATGGCATACCCATATAATACCACATTCCAATAAATTACACATGTGATTTCCACATATCAATTCAAGCTAAAATTTAATTTAAGCCATTTTCATATGCACTTACCCATCCTATACAACATCTTAGGTAAGAAATAAACCCGAGTAGGAGGAAACCCTATTTCTTGAAGCGTAAAATGAATGATAGAACCTTCAAGAATGTCTCTCAAGCCCAAGAATACCTCTCAAGCCCCAAAAACCTTAATTTTTCCAAAATCTCCTATATGGATCTTCGGTGAAATCTTTCATTCTTGGTATGGCTGCATAGCCCTTATCACGGTGATCGACTTTAACTCTTGGTCCAAGGGATTTCGACCGTCGAAACTCTATAGATCGAAGAAAGAAGGTAGAAATCTATTATTTTCTTTTCTCTCCTCTCTTTTTCTCTTTTAACATGTGAAACCAACTGATCAAAGTGGGGAAGATCAGATATTTTCCCCTATTTATAGTTTTTAATTGTGTAATCCACGTTGCACCGCATGTTTTTTAATTCCAGGTCCCTTTTTTTTGTCTCAAAACGACTTGATTCTGTCCCAGTTTAAGTTTAAATTATTTTTATTTGAACTTTCCTTCAATTATAAGGAAATTTTATAAATTATATTTTTGGGAACGTTTGTGAGGTCACCCAACACCCAGATGTCTCGTAAAATATGAAAATTTTAATTATCTTAGAATTCGACAAAAATTATCTAAGTAACTAATTTTCGTGAGATGAATCCAACGGTGAAGTCCGTTGCATCATCCAAGCTCAATAGAAATATGTATTTTAAATTCGCATTATAATGACAAATTACCATTTTGTCCTTTTTCAGAAAAAGTTTAAATTTACCCGAATTTTACAGTTACTATTTTTCTATTTTTGAATATTTGGTAATTTTTTTTATTAGAAATTACTTCAAATGAGAATAATGTCTCTACTACTACTCCTCTTATGGTGCCCATTTATATACCTATTCACGTGACTCATGGTGAGAAGCCTAAAAAGTTCAATGAAAACGATTTCAAAAGATGGCATAATAAAATGTTGTTCTATCTGCCTATGTTAAATTTTGCAAAGTCTCTACGTAAAGGAAGTTTCTATTTCTAGTAAGAATGAGACTGACCGCCAATTTGTTATTGCGGTGGTTGCATACATTCTAACTTTTTGTGTAAGAACTATATTCTCAATAGATTAGATAACACATTATATAAGGTGTATACTCTGATCAAAATGACTAGAGAGTTGTGAGAATTCTTGGATAAAAAGTACAAAACGTATAATCCTAGAATGAAGAAATTTGTTGTGGGTAAATTCCTTGACTTCAAAATAGTGGATTTCAAGATTATCATGATTCAAGTTCAAGATTTTCAAATGATCCTACATGAGTTTCATGTAGAAGGAATGGTGCTCAGTAAATCTTTTTAAGTGGTTGCAATTATTGAAAAATTACCTCCACATTGGAAGGACTTAATAAATTATTTGAAGCACAAACACAAAGAAATAAAACTTGAAAACTTGATTGATTGATTGAGGAGTACAATAGAGTCTCCAAAAAAAAAAGTTGGTAGTCATTCCATGAAGTCAAAGGCACATGTGATTGAAGAGAGATAGAAAATCAATAAAAAAAGGAAGCATGTTGGCCAACAAAGGGCCAAGGGTGGTGATTCCAAAAGGTTTAAAGACAATTGATTTGTGTGCAACAAATTGGAGCATCATGCTAAAGATTGCTGAAGTAGTAAAGCACAAGAGAACCATAAGAAGAAAGGTGCCCAAGCCCATATAACCGAGGTGAAAATAAGCTATTGCAGCATTGCATAACTTCATAGTTATTGCAACATTGCATAATTTTGAGATACATTACATGGATGTGAAAACAACTTTCTTAAATGGTGACTTGAATGAGAAAATTTATACGGAGCAACCCGAAGGGTTCATTTCTCCGGGACTAGAGAAAAAAATGTGCAAGTTTGCTAAATCACTTTATGGATTAAAACAAGCACCAAAATAATGGCATGAAAAATTTGACAAAGTCATGATGTTAAATGGATTCACACTTAATGAATATGATAAATGTGTCTATGTCAAATGCACAAATAATAGATGTCATTGTTTGTCTATATCTGGATGATATGTTTATTCTAGGTAGTAATAATGATATTGTTAAAACTACCAAGAAAATGTTGTTCAGTAAGTTTGATATGATGGATTTAGATGTTGCAGATGTTATATTAAGAATTAAAATTTCTAGAACATCTGGTGGACTTATATTATCTCAATCACATTATATTAAGAAAATACTTAAAAAGTTCGACAAAAGTGAAAATAGTATTACCAGAACACTAGTTGATATAAATCTTTACTTGTTTAAAAATACTAGTCAGAGAATATCACAATTGAAATATTCTCGTACCATTGGTAGTGTAATGTATGTCATGAATTGCACTAAACCGAATATAGCATACCCAGTTAGTAAATTAAATAGATATACGAGCAATCATGGAGTAAACCATTGGAAGACAATTATTGGGGTTTGTAGATACTTAAGATATACCTTGAATTTTGAATTGCACTATACAAGATATCCAACTGTACTTGAAGGGTATAGTGATGCTCACTAGATATCTGGTATGAAAGATACAAAGTTCTCAAGTGATTATGTTTTTACATTTAGTGATGCAACTGTATCTTGGAAATCCTCTAAGAAAATGTGTATTTCCAGATCCACGATCGAATATGAATTTATTTCTTTAGATAAATTAGGAGAGGAATCTGAATGGTTTCACCAATTTCTAGAGATTCCAATATAGCCTAAACTTGTGCCAACAATTTATGTATATTGCGAGAGCCAATTTGCAATTGACAGAGTACAAAGTGATATGCATAACGATAAGCCTAAAAATATACATCATAGACATAATACCGTTAGACAATTGGTCTCAAATGAGATCATTTTTATTGATTATATAAAATCAAAAGATAATCGAGTAGATCTAATTACTAGAGGTTTGACGAGAGAACAAGTAAATTGCACATCGAGGGGAATAGAGCTAAAGTCTATGACTTAAGAGTCAGCTTAATGACAACCAAACCTAGTTTTTTGGAGATCTCAAAATCTTGGTTCAAATGGACAATTGAATTATGCGTAATTCAAAAGAAGCACTAAAGAGATAATTTCTCTTACTTATTCCTATGATAAACTAGTGTTGCCTGCAGAGGTTATTAAAGTAAACTATGCTTTTAATAACTTTAATCCAAGTGAGATATTGTAGGATATTCCTAATATGAGTTACATATATAGATGTGAAAGGACCGCTTTTGTGAGAATTTATAAAGACTTACCAATGGGCTTTGGTCCAATGATACTCTTTGACTTGTAAAAGTTTTGCCTTCTTGAGGTCAAGGGTTCAAGTCTCCCTCACCCTTTCCCTTCCCCCTAAAAAAAAATATAAAGACTAAATTCTCTAAAATACTCATGAAAATTGGGAGTTGTTCAGGGTCAAAATGAACTCAATTATCAGAACCAGTTATGTTAGAAAATTCACTATGTGAAGTCTATTTTATTTGATTTGATTTATCAAACACCTGAATATTTCAAAGTATCACGTTCACTATTTAGCTGGTAAGTTTGATGGATTTTTTACCATGGAAGGTTTAAAGCTAAAGCTACGTATCTCGATGCATGATCTTTTCAAGATGTACTCTCTATAGTGTGTTAGTATTATTATTTACATACTTACAGCCAATTTTTCATTCACATGGGAGATTGTTGGACTAAAATTGATTTTAGTTTTAAAAACTAAATTTTCGGTCGATTTTGAGCCTAAATTAAAGTGGGATCCTCTCGTTATTTCGAGTAAACTTTTGTATGTTCGTGTTCTACTCCGATCCCACATTGGTTGTGTTTGTAGAAATAGAGGTTGTGCAAAATAGGATTTGACACCAATTCCACATTGGTTGAGAAAGAAATTCGACTTGTACTTATATATGCCAAGTTTACTCTATGGCTTGGGCTCCACGAGGTACCACATTTTCGGCCCGAAAAGCAACTTATTAAGAGGGGGTGAATTAGGTTTTCTAATTATTGCCCAATTTAAAATCTTAATTTCTCTATTTGTGAAATTCATAAATATGGATTACAAGATATCGATTAGATAGTAAAAGAGTGATGGTGTGTGTATAAGCAATAATCACAAATCGAAGCAGAGGGTAAGGAGAATGCAAACACAAAAATACATAGAGATTCGGCCCCAACTCTTGGCCTACGTCCTCTCTTCCATCTCCACTTGGAGGTTCCCTTTTTCTCTTTCACTTGAACTCTTCAATGGGTGAAATCAAAACCCTTACACTTCTCTTCCTTGAGTACAATATGATATTCCTCATTATGGTATGTCACTCAAGAAGACAACAATCAATCATCCCTATTTCTTTACAAAGATTCTCCCTCAAATCAAGAATGGAAGAAAGAAGAAGAAATTCAAAGCTTTAAATCTCTTTACAATGCAATAAATCACTCAAGCTTCTAGGTCATAAATCAAGGTAGCAAAAGTCCTCCCCAAAGCATTGAAGGATCTTATTTATACTTACAAGCCAAAGAATTTTGAAATTATGACAAAATTAGCCATTGCAGACTTTAAGGTACACTAACCGGTATGCCGGTTCCCTATCCGGCATATCGGAACATCCTTGAAGTCTTGTTGGGATGCCTGCCGCTTTAGCATCTAGCATACTGCTTCATGTCAGAGGCTGTGGGTTCAACTTTGCAAGGTAAAGTACTGGGAGCATTTGTGTCGTTCATCCTGTCATCTATATTTTCTCTTCGTTTCCTTTCTTGCACATCTTTCATATAATTAAACTACACATCTAATATACACATTAGACCACAGTGTAGATGTATGATCATCATCAAAATCATGATGAAACGACCACACACACACACAACCCGCCTTGCCATGATCTGACCTGGTCGGGCTTGGTGTGTGTGTGGTTTAGAGTCAGTCTTAATTTTTTTTTAGAGAAAATTCGTTTAACGAATTGGTTCGAATTTCTTAACCCAAAATTTAATTTTCAATGCTAATTGGATTTAAAATTCACTATGGTTCAAATTTTGTTTCCCTCCAGTTCCAAATTTTGAGTTTATTTATGTTCATGTATGAATAGTTATTCAATAGTATCTTCTAGGCTGCATTTATCTTCTGGGTTGCATCTATTCACATGATGATTGTCTGACACAGGAACCAGTCTGTCAATATAAACCTAGATTCATTAGCATTCTGCATCAACTTCATTATAATCATTAAGGCATAATTTCAGCATTAGGCAATCAACATATCTGAAAGTACAACACACAATTCTGGTTCGTTGGGCAATTGAATTGAAGTGGAACTTTCAATTGCTTAAAGATCATTGTATCCTGGGAGATAGACGATTTGATTTCCATAAGTACCAAATATGAGGGCAAAATCTGTCTTAACACATAGTATCAAATAGTAGTCTTAATCTATATAAAGTTCAATAACAGTTCTTGATCTACAAATTGATCAGTTTATAAATTGTTTAATTACAGATTTATATGTTACTATTTTGTTCTTACTTATTATTGTTTGTTTTTGAAATATAACAAAATCATTTATTAAAATTTTTAATTTGTATCATGCAAATTTGAATAAAAATTAATAACTCAATTCTCATACGAAATGAAAGGAAAGTGATGACGTAAGGGGTGAGAGAAAAGTGGGGTCTGGTTTACTATAATAGTGCACAAAAAATGAGTCGGGTCTTAGTGGGAGACAAGAGACAACTTGTCTTGAGGTAAATCAACTTGAAATATTGGACTCACGTACGTTTGATTTGGTAAGTCCTTGTTAAACAGTGTTATATGGCCCTTTCCTTATCGCATAATCATTCTTTTCTTCACCGAAATCAAGCTGCACTATTACTCCCATCATAAGTCGGTCGACATTTTTCTACTTTTCTATTTAGAGTAACATTATTTAGACTTAATTATTCAGTTCAATTTATTGTGTCAATTTACTGTTATCGTTGGATTAACAACGATTCCCAATATTAAATACGGCTCACCGACAAAACAATTCAACGGCAACAATAAATTGAGTCCACTTACTGAAGTTTTTAATAAGTATTTAAATAAAATTTTGAAAATCATAAGTTTCTAAGTGCAGTTACATTTATTGAACCTTTCTTCCAAATTAGTTGTTAGAGATGATTATATTTTAACCACTTAATAATCATTTTGATCTCACTTTACCTCTGAACTATTGATTTTCTCATGCTGCCCCTTCAAATATTTAGACTAATTTTAGACTGACAGAAAACAAAGATCTCATTGATTTGAACAAAAAGATCCACATGTGAAGTAAATTACACTTTTTAATACTTGCATTTAAGGTTCTGTAAAATAAATAATTATAATTGGAGATCGTGATAGTTGAGGAAAAATTGAGAAATCAGTAGATTTTGATGCATGTGATGATGATCGATGCATGTGACGAATCCAAATCGTACATCCATATAATGCGCTTGAAATCTTGTTTTTATACATCTTGGTCTATGTCCTTCCTCCATGGGAATCATCATAAGAGGGGTTGCCATAGCATTTCATGGAGAAATTTTTGCAGTGACACACCATAGTAAGTGAATGGATGGCTTGAGAGAAGTTTGCTTCACTTGATATTACATCCGAGTAGATCATGCTTTTCCTTCAACTTTAAAATTTCTTATAATTTTCGGGCTCGTTTGGTTGCCGTATTTAAAATAGGTGAATTAGATAAAGTAATACAGTCTAATACAATACAGATGGATTAAAAATAAGATTAAATATGGTATTAGAATAATACGTAATTTTATTTAGTTTTTTGGCAATGCAGAATATAAACTTTGGATAGTAGTTATTTAATTCAATCGGTTGTTTGCTTAGAGAATTATTTTAACGTATTAATGTTGAATTAATAAAAATACTCTCAATCAGTGTTTGTTACATTGATGACAACTTGAATTTATCACTTATGGAGTCATAATAGTAAATATGTAGAATAATACGTTTGAGTTGTATTATAATACCACATCTTTTGGTGGAATTAAAAAATCTCCATAATATAGGTTTATCATATAAAAAAATATTCGATAAATATACGTTTTTGAAATTAATACCGTATCAAATTTGCTTACCAAACAAAGTATTAGACCTAATTAAATAAAAAATAGTACAATTCAATATTTAATCCCCTCATAATACGTCTACCAAACGAGGCCTTCAAGTATTAAATTCAAAATATGAGGCTTACTCAAGTCATAATCCACCATGTATCACTTATACCCACACCTCTAATCCCCACTAACTAACCTAATGCGATCAACATTCTAGAATTTAGGAGTGTTGATAACCGAATGAGAGTTGATGTTGGCATAGGTTGTCTAGTTGGAAAGTTTGAATTGAATATGAAAAGTATTATCCTTAAGATGATAGTTGAATAGAATTCCTAGTATGTCAAATAAATGGGATATGTGCATGTTATCCCAATTAGTTAGTTTTGTTAATATCTTTATTGCTTTGTAACTCTATTTAAAGAGTAAAAATTATCAATGAAAGTATCAATCAATTATTCTTCCTTCAACGTTAGTTAGTTTAGGAGTTTCAAGGAAACTCAAATTCCTTACCTAAGGAGGCCAGGACCCCTTGAAGTGTTCTAAAAATCTATTATTCTCAATATAGGAAAGCTCCGCAAGAAGGATCCTGATTCTCTTCCTCTGCATCGGCCTATTACGCATGCAACAGCCTATTACGCACGCAAATTCTATGCAATGTAACAATAACCACTTTTTATTTAAAACCTTTTAAAAAATTTACTTTATCACCTTGTTATTTTCTATAATTATTATCTAACTTCTAAGTGGTGTGGATGAAAGAGAGGAAAGGATGGCGAAGGAAAATGAAAAAGAATGTGACGAGTTGTACATCCTTTGCATTGCAAGGTATCTCCCCCTGTGTATACATGTAACAATCAAATAAAGAGAGAGGTACGAAGAAGCTTAGCTTGCCTCTTCATTTCATAATTTTCTAGAATTTAACTACAAATATATTAATTTATCTAATAAAATTTCCAATTTAAAAAAATTAGTTAAACGTCTTAATGGACAGTTTTGCGAAATATCTAAATCGAACAGCGTGGAATGAAGATTTTGTGCCCCACACGGCCGTCACTAATAATCAGTGTGTCTAATGTAAATCAATGAAATTGGAGTGAAAATGCTATTAAATTATGCATAGTAAAATTGTATCATATCGGATTTATGTTGTACATAACACATACTTAACCATTTACTTAACATGTCTTTGAGTTCGTTAAGATTAAATCTAAATTCACTAACTTTCCATTAATATCACGTTGAATTTAGAAGATATAAAAAATTCCAATATTGGAACAATCTTTTTAATTTTTTTCACGTAACCCCGCGCGCTAATTTGGAACCCACTTTTTTGGCCATTCCAAAGTAAATTCCAGTGTGTACCCTATTTTTTTGGTTGGTCCACCTCAGAATATCTGTGACCGTTGCTAGTAGAAACCTTCAAACTAATAAAGGGTGGCTAACATAAATTGGGCCCTAAAGTAAGAAAATATTTTATAGAGATTTACGGTATGATTTATTTTTAAAATTTTAGTGGTTTAGGATTGATCATGATCAAACAATAAATTGGGTGCAATTGTAAAGTCAAGATGTTACACATGAATGAATTGAATATAGTCTTAAAGAAACAATAAGATAACTAAAGACAAGGACAAAAAATCAGAGCAAGACAATAAGAGTAGAGGAAAAAATAATGAGAAGAATTTGATGAAGATTACTATTTTTAAAAATATAAGTATTTACTTTTAGATTTTTTTAGAAGACTATTATATTTTAGAACTTTTTATATAGACTTGTGAAAAATATTATTACGTTTTAGGGTTTTCTATAAGACTTTAGATAGATTTATGAAATATATTTGACCTTTAACTTGGTCCATTCAAAAGGGTCTCAAAACATGAAACTAAACAGAGAGTTGAAAATTAAATTAGATCTCTAAATTTTTGAGACTCTAGGCGACTATTTTAATGGTTGTGACCCTAAGCTGGTCTTAATGTCCTCCTCCTATTTAAAAGATTGAAATATACGTCCATCTCACAACAATTGTAGTATTTGCTCATCCTTCACTGTCGAGTCTCCGTCCATTAAACCGAATAAGTGAGACAAATTTATTACTAGATGACGTGTAGTGATTAAAAGTAATATATTTGTTATTTAATATTTTATACATTTTTTTTCATTGACCGTTATAAAGTACTGTAATAGTAAATATGTTCAATATTACAATGAAATGTTACATAATTTTTCTTTTTTAGTAATTTAAGCATCTAATATATATTAAATATTATATATGTGTTATTTTATACCTATGTTTTTCCCCATGCAACTGTTCAATACTATAAGCCATAGGAACTATAAATATACGTAGATCATCTTACTAAGTACACATTTTTTAACAAACAGATCTATATATTTGTTTGGCTCTTTCATCTTTTGCCTGACCCGTACTTTTTAGAATACAATCTATTATTTTATTTCTATTTTTATGTTCTTTTTATTAATTTGCTTTGTATGTTCTTTATTAAAATTGTGGTATTACATGATTGATTATCAGTATACATTCATAATTCCTTTTTATATTGTCATTGAATTATTTTATCAAGTTCAAAAAAAATTATTTTACTATTTTTTAATTTTTTTATATGATTATTAACTTGTTTATGTATGCAACATTCACTTATTATTTTGTTGTGTTTTATTTTCTCTAGTAACAATTTTATTGAATTTGTTTTTTATATTAATTATGTGGATCCTTTATGAGAATGGACAATTTAATTAGTTGATATTTTTTGTGTTGAAATGAAAACAATATCAAATTTAAAAGAAGTAAAAAATGTATTTGATTTATTTTTATTTGTAGAAGATGGAGATATTTGTTTTTTTTTTTTTATCAAAGTGTTAACTTTTTGTTGTTCTTTAATAAATTTCTATGTGTAAGGGGGGCTACATTTTTGGAAGTAAATTTTAAATTTTATTTTGTTGACATAATTTTTCAAGAGTTTTATTGTTAAGTTAAATTATAATGAATTTTAATCTTAGATCTATATTTTTATTATTGAATTTTAAAATTTCGGCTCTACGGTTGATAATAAAATTCAAATAACAATAAGAATTTTATTATTGTTTTTAAATTTTTCGTTGGGCCTAAAGCCTGTGCTTATTCGGCTCCACCGTTGAGCCGGCCTCGAAACCAATGAAAGTCAAAGTCCAACAGAAATTCAAACTCATCTAACAGAAAATTCAGGGAAACTAGAGAAAGAAACGGAGCATCACTCGGTTCTGTTATACAACAGATCACTGATAGATATTGCGAAACACCACCTTCATTGTACAATACATGCCTGGTTCTCTCTCTCTCTCTCTCTCTAATGAGTTCTTGTGACCATGGTGTTTGAAGCAAACGTTAGGGTTCTATGAGCCATTACAGTTGGAGACTACCAAAATATTGATTTGATCTTCGAGAAAATTAAAGGAGGTTTAGCAGATTTGTTCGTGCCAGTTCGAATCCTATCAACCTGTTCTTACCATAAATGACAAAAGGTTCCACTGGCTCTGACAGCTTCTCGGTGGTGCTTATCGATACAAGTTGTTCCCCGTCGCCGGAAACGGCCAACATTCCTGAACTCTTGGTTTTCTCTCTCATCAAATTCCGTAAAAGGTTGGAAACTTTATGCACCTTTTTCGTCTTGGATGCATATATAATGAGAGATTGTGGGGTTGGTTGCTTTGGCTCATATGTTTGTGTTTGCTCAATAAATATTAGCTGTAGTAGTTCTTACGTGTTTAGCAAGCATACCATTGATTAGATAGCAAATCAAGCATTACATTATCATAAGTATCAACTTTCTTCATTAAGTGAATGAAAACATCACAGTACAAAGCATTTAGAAGGCCAAGCCATTGTTATTTATATTTGTGTAGCCTTTTACTCAAAGTGGAAAGCGAACAATTCCTTAGAGAGTTTACTATTATTAAAGGCATTTTCAAATAAAGGAATGGATTTGTACAGGTTATCGATCAGAAACTTACTCGCATCATGTAGATTAGATTCATTGCATGCTTATCAGCATTTCTTTAGCTACTAGACGAAACGTTTGTCGAATCAAAACGTTTCTTGTACGTGATGTTATTACATAATCATACTTTTACTTTCCGAAAAAAGAGAGAAAATATTACGTTTTCGATAAAAAGATAAAAATGATTTTTAAGGTGGCGTAGAAATATTAATATAGCAGATTTACATGCTTATCACTAATATTTTCCCACTTTATCCCTTTTCTTTTGGTTGCTTTTTCACATATTTTGCATCGTTTGAACTCGTGATCACTAACCTAATGAGTGATCTTATATGAATCACCAAAGGTGTAACTGCTCGTGAGCATAGAGATAACTTATCGAGACAGGAAACAGTTTGAGCATATAATTGAAAAACTAAGAGAGTGAAAGGGATTTAGAATTGTGTATGCAAAAGGGTTTTGACGTTTGTTTTACAAAAATATTAACTATTTTGGATTGTCTAGGAAAACCTTTTTCATTTGCTCCTTATGGTTAGTGGCGCAAATGATCAAAAGTCATGAAAAGATGTAACGTGAAATTGAGAAGATTTATCAGTAGATACCCAAAAAAAGAGTGAAATAAAAACTGTAAGAGATAGAGGGTATCATTTTCATAGGTAATAAGATCCACTGACTGAAAGTTTGGGTAGAAAAAGCAACCCAAATTCGTGGCGCATATTTTCCAGGCAAACTCTTCTTCTATTCCTTCCACAAGTATTGTCCGTATTTATTCCACCAATATTTTTTTTTCACAGCAGAGATGATTTTGAAAATGACCTTCCCTGTCGCTTGCACGATCCCTCCCCGCATTGCTATATATCAAGCTATTTCTCACAATAACTTATCAACCTTCTCTCCCTGCCAACTTCCTTCCTAAGCCACTCTCCAGTAGTCCAGCTCTTTCCTATCCTTTGTGAGTTTTTTTTTTTTTTATTTTTTTTTCTGAGGGCATTACTTCCTGTTTTTAGTTATATTGTAATGGAATTTTATCAGGATTTCCCGACTTATATACCTTAAGAAACACTGTTTTCAGACTTGGTTTTTTGTAATTATATATCATGTGTGCCTTTGGTTATGTGAATTGTTGCATGAGATCATGATCCTATTCCTCTAAGACCTTGATGTCTATGGAATATACTTCATTATTATTATTACGGCCCTTCCATTCTTTATGTTTTTCTTTGTGCAAGTAACTACCTACTATAATAACTCAGTGTTTTCACAGATTACTTTTGTCTCTAACTACTTGCCACTTGATTGTTCATTTGCAGGGAAAACCTTGATCTGCTTCCATGGACTCCCAAAACTTCACCTGTGGAGCTGCACCAAAGGTTGGGCCTTCTTTCATTAAAATGAACTTTATAACAAAATTATGAAGGACTCACCCTTGGACGACTGGTTGTTCACTTCTAACCTTTTAATCTAACAAAAAATGAAAAAAAAAAAGAAAAAATCTCTTCAACCACTGGGCCAACTTTATGAAATTGGGTTGCAGGTGCAGGGCCCACATAGTTCTGGCTATTTTCATTCGGAATATTATTTAGCCACATAGGCTTCTTTTGCTCTATATTCATTAAAGAGTATCCAGTTCCTTGGTTAATCAATTGTTTTTTCCATATCATATCACATACACACTATATTAAATTCATTTCAGTTCTGGACCTGAAATCGCAAAAAAAGAGAGAAAAAAGCTTTAGTTTTCAATAAGAGTCAAAGCTTGAAGAAGCAAAACGAGCCAAGAGTAGCAGTCTATTGCCTTTTTCAGGCCCCTTTGATATTATGTTAGTTAAGGGCTAGCACCTCTAGAGAGTATGGTCAGTCTGCTATCAAGGAAACTGAAAAAATCACATAAAATACTAGTGTGCTTGGTATAAGTCGAGACTTGTTGCTTGATTCTTTACTCATTCCAAACCCGGAAGAATTGTAGGAAATCATTCGAAAACACTTCTTTCCATTTCTTTTTACCGATAGCTGATAGGGCTAACTATGCATGAACTCACCAACGCAGAATTTGAATATATCATATGTACTAATTATTGGCTCTCATTAGACATCCTGTTCGTATCATTCGTACCTTGGAACCTTTGGAACAATCTGACCAAATCTTGGCATATGATGCATCTAAGGATTTATTATGACTGCATAGGACTGAGTTATGTTCGATTCAGTTATATCAGCTGCTTGCTCCGAATTTTACATATTTCAATTTACTCATTTAACAGGAAAGAGAGGAAAACTATGGCCTCAGAGAATTAGAATCTGTTAACAGCAATGTGAATGAACAGAAGGTGAAAAGTACTTTCAAGTTTGCAAACTGCATTAAGAGGAAGGAATCAGCAGGCTGGAGTTCAGCAATTCTGCTGCTAGGTTCGTATTATATCTCTCAATCATATCTTATTTGACATGCTATTTTAAATGTCTAAGTACAAGATTTATCCTCTCTCTTTTTTTGCTTCAGCAAATCAAGGCCTTGCAACACTAGCTTTTTTTGGGGTTGCCGTGAATTTGGTTCTGTTCTTAACCAGAGTTCTTGGTCAGGACAATGCTTCTGCAGCCAATAATGTCAGCAAATGGACTGGAACTGTTTATTTGTGCTCCTTGGTGGGGGCATTCCTCAGCGATTCATACTGGGGCCGTTACATGACCTGTGCAATATTTCAACTGATTTTTGTGCTGGTATTAGTCTTATCATAATTTATTGCCATTTTCTTCATCATTTCATGTTAAATCCTTGATTTTCTGAGCAAATTACATACTTTCAAGCAGGGATTGGTACTCTTATCTCTATCGTCGTGGCTTTTCTTGATCAAACCTGAGGGATGTGGTGATGGCAAACAAATTTGCATTCCCTCATCTTCAATTGGCAGTATCATATTTTACTTATCAATGTACTTGGTGGCCTTTGGCTACGGTGGGCACCAACCCACAATAGCCACCTTTGGAGCAGATCAATTTGATGAGACAAACCCGAAACAGAAGGATTCCAAGGCTGCTTTCTTCTGCTACTTTTACTTTGCACTCAATGTTGGTTCTCTGTTCTCCAATACCATTTTAGTCTACTATGAAAACACTGGTGAATGGATACTAGGATTTTGGGTGTCCACAGGTTCTGCTGTTCTAGCCTTATTAGCATTTCTGTTGGGGTCACGGGGTTATCGATATGTTAAACCTTGTGGCAACCCTCTACCCCGGGTAGCTCAGGTATTCGTTGCTGCAGCCCGGAAGTCGAATTTAGCTCTGGCCGATGGTAAAGACCTACATGAGATGGATGGATCAGAGTCTGCAATTAAAGGGAGTAGGAAGATTCTTCATAGTGATGAGTTTCAGTAAGTAAATCACATTTCCAAATGATTTCTTATGATAGTCGGGTATATATGTGTTATGTGTTACTAACTAGGAAAATTAACATTCTATTAGGTCAGATTTTTAGGTTCAAATAGTATTACTCATTAAAATATATTATTTTTACCGTAGACAAGGCTCATTCAAAAAGCCTAATCTCATTCATAGCCTGGATCATTCTAGAGGCTTTTCCTCCTCTTTTTTGCATTTGTTTTTATTTTTTTAATTTCCTTTTTGTTGTATTTTTTCAGAATGTTTCTTTTGATGGTCTTACTCATTATCAAACAACATAAAGAGAAGTTTGATACAATTTGTTGTGTTTCTTAATAATGATCAGGTGTTTAGATAAGGCAGCAATAGTGACAGCAGAAGATCAATGTGGCCCAATAAATCCCTGGAGGCTATGCACTGTCACTCAAATTGAAGAAGCCAAATGTATTATTAGAATGTTACCAATTTGGCTGTGCACTATCATATACTCTGTTGTTTTCACACAAATGGCTTCCCTCTTTGTTGAGCAAGGCGAAGTCATGAATTTAAACATTGGAAGTTTTCGCCTTCCAGCCGCTAGCATGTCTGCTTTTGATATCTGCAGTGTCCTCATTAGCACTGGAATTTACCGCCAAATCTTGGTGCCTCTGGCTGGCAAATTTAGTGGAAACCCAAAGGGTCTTACCGAGCTTCAACGCATGGGGGCCGGGCTTATTATTGGATTACTAGCCATGGTTGCAGCTGGTTTCACCGAACTTGAAAGGCTTAAATGGGTAATCCCTGGCAAACAGAATAGCTCTCTAAGCATATTTTGGCAAATTCCACAGTATGTACTTGTTGGTGCATCAGAGGTTTTCATGTATGTTGGTCAGCTGGAGTTCTTCAATGGGCAAGCACCAGATGGAATAAAAAGCTTTGGAAGTTCTCTTTGCATGGCTTCGATTTCTCTTGGCAATTATGTCAGTAGTATGTTGGTTAACATGGTAATGGGGATTACAGCCAGAGGCAACAGTCCTGGTTGGATCCCGGAGGACCTAAACGATGGCCACATGGACAGGTTTTACTTCCTTATCGCAGCCCTTACTGCAGTTGATTTTGTGGTATATGTGTTTTGTGCTAAGTGGTACAAATGCATAAACATCGAGGAAAGTCAAGTTGAAACTTACAAAGAAGGACAAACAGAAGAAGAAGTGCTTAGCAGACTCTAAGTGCATATATGCTCCAGTAGTCACAAAATTGTCCCACTCTTTAGGCTTTTATTTGGATAGAAACTTTTGATCTGCATTATCAAAATAAGGAAGCAAGACCCTCTAATTAGTGAGATCTGAAGAAAACTGCTGATGGTCATGATTCCTTCTTCTCTAGTTGTGATAGGACTTGCGGTTTAAGATTAGGAAAGTTGGTCTAGTTGGTAGATTTTTCTTCTCTCGTTATGTTTATAAGCTTTGAGAGATTGGCTCTTCATGGCTTACTCTTCTCTTTAACATCTGCTTGGTATAGTGTTTATTCACAAAATTTTCGTTTTGGATGTGAATATTTCATGAAATAGCGCCTTGAGATGAATTTGCATCCTGTGAAGTTGGTTGAATCTCAGAGGATGATGCTCAATTTTAACACAACCGCATGATGATAATCAAGTGTCAGATTCGGCCATGTCACCCTCGTCACAATTGACAAGTAATTCGGCCTAGGAATTTATGTAGGTGATGTCGCCAAATCCCGAAAGACATAGGCCTTTGTGTCAAAAAATCACCCTATGGAGCATTAGGACAAGTTTTTAGAGCCCCCCCCCCCCCCCCGCACACACAAAAAAAAAATCCTCCTACAAAATCCCCTAACAAACTCCCCAAGAAAAAGAATGATGTTGAACTTTGCTGACACTATCAACAGGAAAACACACACAATATCACACTCAATGTTGATGCTCTAATTTCTAGCCTCCACCAAGTGTGATGTCCCTTTTGAGAGTTTCATTACATCATTCCTACTCACTAATGGAACATATATGGAGTTTGAGGGAGAAAAAAGTGACATTTCATATGAACATTATTAATTAACTAGAATTTAGATATGTAATTGTGAAAGTTCATTATGTCACTTTGCCTTCAAATTATGTGAATTTGTTTTCACTTTGTCATACAAACCTTATAACATGTGAATATTTTCCTTCAAAATATAGTGGACATTTAATTTTGAGACAGTTTTTAAGTAGGTAACAAGATAATATAAAGAATACAATAGTACGAATGAAGTGAGATGAGAGTCATAGATGATACACATCGTAATTTGAGTTGAAGACTTTCTCTCAAACCTAAATAATGCCTTGTCCCCTTTTTAAATCATAAAGGATGTCCTCTTTATATACGAATAGGAAACAAGAGTTTTGGTTGAGTTTAAAAATTTGTTCAAGTCATAGCACTTGAGCCTTAAGCGAGCTTATCAGAGAGCACTGGCCATTGAAATTTGTTTTTCCAATCCCTGCTCAATTTCCCAAGTCTCGACAACACACAGAGAGTGCTAGAGAACAATAGCCTTGGTTTACTCAAAAAATCAAGGCTCTAAAATAACTCTTTAAGCACCAAAGGGTGTATCTAGAAAGTCTTTATCTAATAACTCATTTCAAAAATCGATTTCAAAAACTAAAACCCTAAATTTTCAAAATTATTTTAACACCAAAAACACATGAGTCATGAATGAGGTACGTACTCACAATCTAAATCCAATTTTAACACCTAAGTTAAATCAAATTAGCTATATAGGTCAACTTACTTTATCTAAGCTTTCTAGGTTCGAAAAAGTCTTCATACGTGTAGCAATATAGCTTGAGTTGCTTCACCATATCTTGCTTCAGTCTTCAATCTTCAATGACCTCTTGGTCATGGATTTAGTTGAGATACAAGATATATAGTGACCTCATAGAATTTATCAATTACAATTTTCTAATACTCTTAATTGTTATCTGAATGTAGAACACACGTAATCTCTCAAATTACATATTTCAAATCAACCAAAACATTTCAATTCTGAAAACACGACATGTTAACCATTGGATCATCAACATCTGATCTAGTTGATGTGTTGTGCATGTCAATTGTTTTGAAATTTATTGTGAATAATTTTTAATAACTTGCTATGAGCAATGTTACTTAAATTTAATTTATTGACCTAATCAACCATTAGTATTATTCGAAATTAGATGACCAAATGTAGCACATAGGTTTTAGTCTTTTTGTAATGCTTTGGTTGATATGATGGAAAAGTGGAAGAATGAAAAGTTCAAAGGATGGATAAAATATCATATTTCGTAAAGAAGAAAAATGGGAAGGATTGAAAAGTGGAAGAATTAACTTTCTTTCCATCTCACCAAAATCTATCCCTCAAAGTGGGGGAAAAAAGTGGATAAAAAGTTAGTTGTGTTGGTTTAAATGTATGTTATTTAGCTTTGTATCCTTAATATATGCATATATCCTATTTATCTATTACATATTATATACACATCAATTTCATAAATAGATGCAATGATAAGATATATACCTATATTTTTTTTCATCCTTTCACTTTTTCGTACACACGAAACAGAAAAAAAAATTAATAATTCTTACTTTCCATCTCTCATACCAACCACAAATGAGGGAAAAAAGGATTCCTCACATAAATGATAAAAAAATGTATCACTCATATTTTTCCATCATTCCATCTTTTTATCCACCCAACCAAACACAAGTGTCCATTTCTCTTTTGTGGGGTGAAGGCATAAAGATGACTTATACATAAGATGTTATTTGCACCCTGCTAAGTGGACCTGCCATGATCAAATAGCCATCAAAACTATCAATTGACAAAGATTTGTTGATAAGAGAAATGCCTCACGCAATTAAATACCATCTAACCCAAAAATATTAGCCACATACTTTTTGTTGTTGTAAAATAATTAAATTAATTGATCATAAAATAAATAACACAAAAGCTGAATGCGAGAAAATTTTGAAGAATGATGTTACTCCCTTTCTTTATGTTTTTTGGTCCTTTAAATTCATCCTTAGGGTTTCCTTATATAAGTAGAAAGGACAAATTTTCATAGCTGAAATTTCAGCTTCTCAATTGCCCTATTAAATACACTTATTATTCACTACTATTCTTAGGGTTTCCTTATATAAGTAGAAAGGACAAATTTTCATAGCTGAAATTTCAGCTTCTCAATTGCCCTATTAAATACACTTATTATTCACTACTATTCATGAATAGTAGTATGTATTATTCATTATTATTTGGCACTATACATCACTATTCAACCCTATGTGTAACTATTTGTGTATAGTTGATACTATTCATGCACAATAGTCATTCACAATACTTTGCATTTACAACAATCCTCCTTGGATGATTATTGAAATAATACCGGGGGTATGAATTCCTGTTGTGGTAAAACCGTTGGATCATATGCACTGCTTGTTAAAAACTTTATTAAGTAAAATCCAGTGGAAAAAAATTTAGCAAAAGAAAAAATATTATATGAATCCCCCTCTTGGATACATCGAGTCAAAATGATGATTGTTCAGCTCGATAAATCTATAAGATGCTACATTCTGATTTTGTTCACTAATTTTTTGATATATCCTTCTTGGAGTTGTGCGATACAAGCTCCATTATTCTCGTATAATATTGTTGAAATTCCTTTTACAAAAACATGGATAGGATATAGATCTTTTCGGCACAATTATACATGTGGGATTGTTAGACACAACCTAGAGGGTGGGTGAATAGGTTTATTAAAATTTTTGATTGAAACAAACACTAATTTAAACCTAACACGCCATAATTACCAATTAACAAATTAATTTATAAATTAAGTACTTGAACCCCTTTTCTCAACCCAAAAACCATGTCATGTGAATTGATGCAAAGATTTAGTAATTGATTAATTTACTCTCAAATTCACCGTGACCTCAATCTCTCACCCAAAGCCAATGATCACAAAATTCTTTTCAATGAATTGAAAGATAAACAATCATTCATTCAAAAACATAGTGCTAGTGTGTGCGATTGTTAGGATATATGAAAAATAAATAAAGAAAGAATACAAACAATTTGTTTACGCAGAACCACTCGTGTTCACCTAGCTTAATCGACTTAACTCAAAGTTGAATTACAAGTACTCAAGACTTATACCTCAACAAATATCATAGTTAGATGATCATTTCCACTGCAATTCTCTCCTCCGAATACTACCCACTGAAGTTATGAGTAGCTTCACTTGAATGCATACATCGCAATGGACCATTGAGGCTCTTCAAGTGATCTTCTAGGATGCACCTAAGATACTTGGAATGCATACTTCTCCATAATAAGTTTTGTTGATATCCAAGCCAGATATCCTTCTTCAATGTGTCAGGTTGAATAGAAGAATCAAGAATCATGGTTTTGGGGATTTAGGGTATTAGATCATGTTTTGTAATTGGATAATTTCGTGAAGCCCATTCTAAAGTCTCAACTATTTCCATGGTCACAATGCTATCAAGTTCAAGATCCGAAAAGTGACATTGAAGGGGGTAGATCAAGTGTTAAGGCTACATCATTCAACCTTCGTATGCACCTTCATGCTTAGGGCAAAGTCAATGACTTAGACACCTAAAATGAACCCTTAGTCTTAGGATGATTAGGATAAAAATGAAATTGGAAGTAAGCCGATTATTACTTCAAGGTGATTTCCAAAGAAAAGTTTTTCTAAACTAATTTTATGTTTTGAAAATATATTTTTTTGAGCAACACCCGTTAGTGTTCAAGAGGACAAGCTTTTGCATGGTTTTAGGCTTAAAAAACCTATAGGGACTGCCCTATGCTAGCTAGTCTTCATTAGAGCAGCCTCTTTATGACTTAGGATAAAAAGGGAAAAGAATACGAGAGATTTGCACATGGCTCGCTCTATGAGCCCACTTGAATGGTCTCCATGGTCATTCAAGCGGTGCTCATGGTCGTTTGAGCAGTCCTGACCCTTGGTTGGTTTGAGACATTATTTTTCACTCTAATGCCAACCGTCCTATGATCGCTCTCCCACCGATCGAGCGGTCGTTTGCGATTCTGAATTTTCTTATTTATTAAGATTATTCTTATTCTGGACTTATAAATAGGGAGATTCTTTCCCACATCTAGCTTAAACATTGAGAGTGTATTTTGAAGAGAGAAATTTATTTTTCAACCTTGAGAGCTTCCACCAACAATCTAGATCCCTAAGATCCAAAGACTACCACTAATGATTTTTTTTATCCTCACAATTTGGAGTAGAAGAGTTTGGTGAACAAAACCATTGGTGTGTGCATATCACGGATTGTTGGCGTACCCATCATCATTCGAGGCCTAGACAAACCGTGCAGTGAAGATGTCCAAGTGAAGCTATACTAGACATCGAAAAGGGAGTTTCTGAGGAGATACATAGCAATGAAAGGAACATCTAGTCATGGGTATTGGTTGAGGTATAAGACTCGAGTAGGTGAATCCCAAGTGGTTCCCCATGGTTTTTCTCGAGGAGGGTTTTCGGGTCAAGAAATTGCTAGTGTCTCTTATTGTTTATTGTTTAAACTTGCATTTGTTAGCATACTCGCGCAATGTGTTTGATGTTTTTATTTTTTGATATCATATCATCTATATTTGTGCAATTGGGTTTGTGAATTTGTTCGGATCATCGTGAGATTGACTTGTGTAAATTAATTACAAATTAATTAAAATCAATCATCATGGTTCAAAGGGTTGGTGGTGTTTGGAAAGGGATTCTCATTATTAATTTTTATATTTGATTGAGACTAGGTAATTGAGGTAGACATAGGTTTTAATCGGTAATTAGTTTGGGCAATATTTGCAAAACTTATTCCCCCCCCCCTCTAAGTCTATCGGCCTCCACATGTATAATCATGAGGGAGGATCCATATCAGGTTCCCACTCTCAGAATAACAATTGGTATCACAACGTGGTTGCGCTAAGATTGTAAGACACAAAGTAGGCATATCTTGTTTTTGTTTGCTTGCCTAGTTTACCTTCAAGAAATCTATCATTACTACTAGTTAGTTTTGAGTGGATTCTGAAAAAGAAAGGTGGTTCAATTGGACAACCACCACTCTTCAATGGATCAAACTTTGAATATTGGAAGGCTAGCATGAAAACATTTCTTAAATCCATTGATGAGAGGGTATGGTTGACCATCCAAGAGGGTTGGAGCCCTCCCACCACCACCACACAAATTGAAAGTGGTGAAGTGGTGGTTAAAGTGAAATCCCCAACAACTTGGTCAAAGATCGAGATTAAATCAGTGGGGTGGAACTCAAAAGGCTTGAATGAGATATTCAATGTTGTGACACCAAAAGAGTTTCAAAAGATCACTAATTGTGAGACTTCAAAGGAGGCATGTAATATTCTTGTGGTTTCACTTGAAGGAACTATAATGATCAAGATATCTCATCTCCAAAGGTACACCTCACAATTTGAGATGTTAAGGATGCAAGAGGAAGAAATTTTTGGTGATTTTTATGCCAAGATATGTGATATTGTTAACTATTCCTTTGCCTTAGGTGCCAAAATCAACAATGCCACAATTAAGTGAAAAATCTTGAGATCTCTACTGGAGAGATTTCATACCAAGGTGACTCCATTCGAGACGAGTGTTAATATGTCTACGGTGTTGGTCGAGGACACCTAGCAGGATCTATTTTGACTTTTGAGATGAACCTTCTTCCACCTAAAACAGTGAAGGGTGTTGCATTAAATTCTAAAATCAAAGAAGGAGGAAAATATGAGTCGCCCAGTTTAGGAGAAGAGGACATAATCTATCTTTCTTGAAAATTCAATAAATATTTCAATGCTAGTGGTGTCAATTCTCCTAAAAAAAGGAAAGAAAGTGGGGGTAGATATTCTCAACATAAGGTTGAGAAGAAAGGACAAGATCTCCAATGCTACTGGATTGATCCGAAATATGTACACTCAAGTGCAGGCAGTCAAGCTATAGTAATAATCCGATTAAGTCTAGAGTCGAATCCACAGAGAACTATGATTGGTGTTTTGAAGTGAGCAGTAATGGAGATCAAGTAACTGCAAACTTTGAGAGTTTGAAGTTATGGGATTTCTTGAATAGAATATAAGATAAATTCAAATGTGAAACAGTCACTCTTTAGCTTGAGGATCAGAATATGTAAGTAATCATCCGGTTTGTTATACTTGTACTTTATAACTCAATTAACTCCCGTGTTAACAACAAGTTAATCGAAAGATAAAGATGGAATGTGTGAATTAAGCACACGGTTCCGATGCCTTCCTAGAAGTTTACAAAAATTGTCTGTGCCAAGACTCAACCCGTCTACAAACAAGCAAGTGTTTCTGCAAGGTATCCAACTATGGTATTAATATTCCATTCTTTAGATAAAGCACAATAATGGTGAAGATTGAAATATTGTCATGAAGATCTAGCCGGGGTACTTGCTTTGAACCAACTTGTCTTTCTATGCAAGAGTCATCCGTAATGTAGAGAAACCTCACGGTTATACAAGTAGTATCTTAGCTTTGCTAGATACATTCAATCATTCAATGAGCAAGTGAAATATAAAGCATTAAAGCATAAAAGGAATGCACATATATAACTTCTGGATAATTTATACATATTCATCACCTCTCACTAAAGAGTGAATGAGGAACTACTCACTCTTCATGACTTTGGTAAAACTAAAAAAGTGAGTGATACTCATCCCTCCAAGTGGAGAACTTGCAAGATAAAGTGTAATAACCGAAGAGTCGATCTTCAACAAAGAATGAGTGAATCACGTTCCACCCTTCACGACTTTGGTAAAAGTTCTAGAAAAGTGGAAGAGTATCACCCTTCTAAGAAAGAATGAAGCTCAAGCAATGGAAGTGAAAGACATAAACAATGAAAGTAGAAAAAAACTAGTCACTTTTGGAGAGTGACTTCCTCAACCAACAAGTGGTGGGTTGATTCCTCAACCAACAAGTGGAGGGTTGCTTCCTCAACCAAAAAATGGACTAACTCTTTTGATACAAGTAAATATAACATACATCTAAGACTAGTTACATGAGTGGGAGTCTAAGCCTTCATCAAAACTCTCTAAAAAAAGTCCCCCTTCAAGCTTCCACAATGGGAGTATTTATAGGCAAGGAACAGAAAGGGGGTGGTGAAAGAATAGTGTATGCCACCCAAGTCCAAGTGAAAACCAACCACTCTGCAGTCTGACTGTGGAGAATGTTCGAACGTGAGTTGGCGTTCGAACATGGTTTCTATTTTTGCTTTATGAACGTTCGAATGTTGTATGGCGTTCGAATGTTTCTTCTATCTTTGCTTTATGGGCGTTCGAATGTCAGATGGGGTTTGAACCTCTCACTCAAGTGGACTGTGGTCTTCTGCGGAAACCTATTTCCACACTTTATGCAAAACTTGGCACTTTGCACTAATCACCCTAGTGTTCAATCAATTTAAGTGGACGTTCGAACATGAGTTGGCATTCGAACGTGGTACTCAAGTACTTAAAGGTCTTCCTTCTTGGCTACAAAAATCCATGTCTCAACAATCCGGTCATTTCATAGTTCAAGTGTTTGAACATAAGTTGGCGTTCAAATGTTTTTACTTTGTTCCAAGCTTCTCAAATTTTGTCCCCAATATGCTGGTGTTACATCCAAGTGTGATTTTTGTTGTTCTTGAGCTCTTGTGAAATGTCATCACTTAAACTCCATCAAAGTACAATTAGTCCTAAAAAGGCATAGTAATATGCTAATTTTAAGTACTAATCACACCTCCCAACCTAAATATTACTAGTCTCTAGTAATATAACAACAATTGAATGTAAATCTATTCCAAATGTCTCTTTCGTAGGTCATCTAATTGCATTTAGCGTATGCAACAAGCCGTTGAACCACTAGATTTATCCTAATGGACGAGTGTTGTCTTATGAGGTGTTTCAGTGAAACTACCCACAAACTTCAGTCGAACAGATGTGTATGTGAGATTGCTGGTTAAAGTAAATTAGAATCATGGTTGTTGAGACACTCAACCCTCAATCTTTACTTATCCCATATGTCCTCTTTCTTAGGTATTTATTCTATGCAAAAAATTAGCATCTGTTACATTGGCATTTAAAATTCCCTAGGTAGTAGGAATGGTCATTCTAAAAACAGGAATTGTTATATAACAGACATCCCACCTTACCGCCTTCTATGGTTAGCTTTGATTTCACAAACCTCTCTTAAAATTTCCCTCAACAAAAATTCGCTCCGGTTATAGTGAATTGTCTCTCAAAGGGCATGTAATCAAAAGATGGCCAATCGAAGAATCACATGCACAGTTAGAAAAGGAGTGAAGTTTAAGGAAACAAACTAATTATGTTTTGGCATAATCTCATGGAGGAATATTGATGCAAATAAAGAAAATACTATTTGACATACCCCAACTTTTGATTGACAATACACACATGCATCAGACTTGAGATCAATTAGGGCTTTGTATAGGTTGTAATGTGGCCAGAGGTCAGTTGCTAATGAAATGACGCAATGGTATTCAAAAGCTATATTGTTGCAGATCTCTTTCTTGCTTTTCGATCTTTTGCCAGGACGTTGTATTTCTTTCTTTCATTTTTCTCATTTTTCACTTGTTTGGCAATTCTCTATCTATCTGTTTTTTTTTTCACCGATTGTTCTTTTCATGGAATAATAGCTACCATCTTCTTTTCTATTTTTCTTGCCTTTTTGTGACATACTAGTTTATGAGAAGGTGCAAGAAAATTAGATAGCAAGGTATGTTAAGTGTATTCTCTTGTGGCTTGGTTATCATATGGGTTTTTCGAAAAAAGAAATCATTCATTGAAGGCTCAAACATGGCTGACTAGGGATATAATTTTGAACAAGAAATGGCCAAGGCTCAAAGTCAAATCAAAGATGGCCTAAGATCCTTTTTCAAGTGTGTGCACATGCATGTGTCGTATGAATAGACATGTCAATAGATTGTTTTAGTTATATTAATCAAATCAAATTTAATGAGATTATTCAAAGATAGATAGTGAAAAACCTTTCTCGAGTAAACGTTGATCTCCTCTCAAAAAACATCGTAAGGCTCAAAGCTTACCACAGTATTTTTCGTTATCTCCACTGGTTATGTCGGGTTGTTCTAGGGAATGTCAGTTATATATCGATTCCATTTTCGCGTCTGATAATACTGATGTACATTTGAAAATTTAAGCATAGAAATAACACCAGTTTTCCAAGAAATGTCATTTTAAGTCTAGATTGCTAAGTTGAGGTGTCAAACCGAGCTTATGCTTAGTCATTTTAATAAGCAACCTTGGCATCCGCATCTGTTTCATTATTTATCCAGAATTACTAAAATGCTAATTCTATACATGTTTTTTAAACAGATAAAAGCGATAAACTGAACCATTCATTTCACGAAATATGATTATTTACAATAGTACCAATGATTCAATACATCATGAAAGAAGTGACTAAGACACAAAAACTTCAAGTATTCTCAATCATCGACCAAAAAGAAATAAACATCTTCCACAGAAGAAACAAATTTTCACAACAAACTACAATATCCACAAGAAGCTACTAAAGAAGAATCTCTAAACATTCATAACAACCCATCAAAGAAGAAACTCATCAAAAGAAGAAACAAACACTCCACCAAAGAACAAAAATATCTCCTCCTCATTCTCCTCCAGATCTACCATCTTTGTCAACTCCACCAGGTCCACCAGCTCCACCCCTCAGATAGCTAAGAATCTCCTCCTGCTGTTAGAGAATCTCAACTTGCTTGGTCTCAATGCCAAGCATGATATCACGTAAAGAGCGTCGGGTGCTGGTGCTAGGGCTTGCCTCCAGGTCTGGCTGTTGTTGGGCCATCTCTGCCTCTAGCTCTCTCTCCTCCTCCTCATCAAGCACATCCTGCATCTCAACAACTCCACGGGTCAAGGGCACCTCTTGTCTAGCTGCCGGGCCACCACTATGACCTTGGCTTTTTCGAAAAGAAGCCTTGTTCAGTGGTTCCATCGGCCTTTGTGTAGTCATCTCAGGGCTCACCCTAACTCCATGGTCTTTGCACATCTGTGTTACCAAGGTAGCAAAAGGGAGCGCATTCCTCTTTACATCGCATCCCTTCTTCATTTCATTCAAGATTAGTGAGGGGAGGTCTATGTTGTGCCCCTTCCCAAGTGCATAAAGTAAGCGAGCCATCTTAGGGAGGATCTCATTTTTTCTTCCAATTGGGGCAAGATTTGACACCGCAATCAAATTCAACATTTTATATTTATCGGTTAGCTCCCCTTGTCAAAGAAATCTCCTCCCCAACCAAGAAAAACCCGTCATCCCCGTTAGCTAGGTTCCGACAATGTTTAACGCCACATTCTTCCTCAAAGGGTATATTGGGTTTTGCACCCGAGGCACTTATTGACTCAATTACCATATATAATCTTCGTCTACGTCAATGTGGATCCCCCTCACATAACTCTTTAGTGCCCCATTGACTATTTCGGCATTGGAGTAAAACTCCCGCACCAAGTCAATCACGGCTTCTCTGCCGTTCCGCAAATACAAACCGCATCCTCTTTTCTCCATCTCCTCAAAGATACCCAACTCAACAAAATCACTCAAGATTTCATCTTGTTCATAAACAACAGCGTGATTTTGGTAATAGTTCTCATACTTGTTCACCTTGAGAGCAGAGGGGAAGCGAGTTTTGTTATATCTACAAACAATGGGTGGTCTCCCCTCTCTTGCTTCGATCACCTCTTCCACAAAATTGGGCTCTTGAGTGACTGGATTACGCCTAGCAGGGAGATTGACTCTTGGAGGCATGGTTTCGGGTTTGGAGATAGTTAGGGCTTAAAATGCTCAAGTTTTTTTTGGTGAAAATGAGGATTATTGATGTGGTAATGGGTTTGGTGTGGTTGATTTGGGGTAGAAATCAGGAATAAGTGGTGTTTTAGGGGTTGGGTAATGAGAAGTCAGCCTAGGGTTTGGAGTTTTTTCAAGAGTTTTGGAGTTTTTGAAATGGGGAAGACGAACCAGGCTTTTATAGCTTGAGTAGTGACGTTTGAACGTGGTCAACATTTGAACGTATCTAAAAGGATTTTAAACAGATCGTTTGAACGTGAGTTTCGTTCGAACATGGTGAGCTCCTAGTACTTCTGAGTTCTGTCAGAGACCAAAGTGTTGTATGCTCATGGCGTTCAAACGTTCTATTGGTGTTCGAATGTTTCTCTCGTTTGAACATGCTATTGGCGTTCGAATGGGCTAAACTCCCAGTACTTTTTGTTTCCATTAGAAGCTTCATCAGAGGCTGAGTATTGCAAGCCACTAACATTCCAATGTCATTTGGAGTTCGAACGTGGAATCAAAAATCAAAAATTTTTCTGCACTACACTACGCATAATAAAAGGGGGCAATATACACAAGTTTAAACCAAAAATTCATGGCGTCTCAGGATAAGTCCCTACCCACGCTTTAAGTTGGTATTTTAGGACATTCTTTACTCGGCCCATATTTTAATTTCAGTCAAAAGAGTTTGTACAAAACAAAAGGATTTTTTACACTTTTTACAAAAATTTGGACCCTACTCTAATTTGAGTCTCCCTCTGCATCTATGTAGTTCAAACAACCAATGACTCTCTCAATTTCCTCTCTCACAAATCGGTTAAGCAAAGTATCGGAATACCATGGCGTCTCAGGATAATCCTTACTCAACTCATTCACTATCCAGTCTAATCGATCGAGTGCGCGACCAAAAATTGCTTTAGAACACTGATTATATATTTTCTCGTGGAAGACCCTGCCACATTGTTTACATGCACCAAGCCTTTTGGCACGACGACATTTAGCAAAAATGTTTCTACCACAGAGGGGTTTCTTTTACTTTTCTCGGATCTTATTTTTTCTTACCAGTCTCGCTTTTTTCATGATCACAACATGCACATCAGATAAAAAAGTTCGTAAAACTCCTAGACTAAATTAAAAAAGTTTAACATCCATGCTTTCTATGCTTTAAGACTCATTATCTGGTTCTTTAGCGTTTGCCAGTCATAAAGACGATTAAAGCTGACTCACAAATATAATCATTAATTTGTACAAAATACAAGGCAAGGTACACAATATGATCAGAAATAGCAACAACAACGAGAAAAAAAAAAAAAAATTACAGACTATACAAAATATGAACTGTTCTCACCCCCCCCCCCAACCTAAACTGAACATTGTCCCTAATGTTTTGAATTTACAAATCTGTTAAGCTTGGAGATGAGGTTGAAAGGTAGAGATCTGTTCATCTGCCAAAAATCTATAAGGAATATACACAAATTAATCATCTCTCTACAGATTTGGGTTTTTGCTAGGATGAAAACCCTTGATTTTGAGTGCAGAAAAAAGAAGAAGAGCCATGTACAGATAGAGTAAACACATGCAGATCATGAGACAAAGGAAAAGGAAAAGGAAAGGTGGTGGGGAAAAAGAGGAAAAGGGGAGGATGTTTTATAAAGGTGTTCTCTCGAGTCGATTTTGATCTAGTTTTTCTTGACCCGACCCCTTTTTGTGTCGGCAGACACAAATCTCAGAGGGATATTCCGGGTCCATTAAAAGAATTTTTTCCACATTTTTAACAAAATCCTCCAAAAATGGTTTCAACCACTGACCATTAATAGTAAAGTTGTTATCGTTCGAGGGATTTTTCACTTCTACTACTCCATGTCCAAACACTTTTTTGATAATATAAGGTCTAGTCCATCTTGATTTTAACTTACCAGGACAGAGGCGGAGTCTTGAAATAAACAACAGGACCTTTTGAGCAGGTTTAAAAGACTTCCGCATTATATTCTTGTTATGAAAAAATTTCATCATGGATTTCGCAATCTTAGCATTCTCATATGCCTCAGTTCTCAATTCCTCCAATTCGTTAATCTGAAGTTTCCTTGACAGTCCGGCCTTGTCTAGGTCAAAGTTCATTGCTTTAATGGCCCAGTATGCCTTATGTTCTAGTTTCACAGGTCTAATCGATAAGGAGACATGTCCAAAATTATTTTAAACGCACTGCGATATGTCCAAAATGCATCAGTTAGTCTTGACGACCAATCTTTGTGATCTGGATTTATCATTTTTTCTAAAATTAATTTGATTTTCCGATTAGCCAATTTAGCCTGTCTATTGGTCTGTGGATGATAAGGGGTTACAATTTTGTGAAAATCAAGTGTTTTTTCATCAAATTCCAAAAAGGATGATTGCCAAAATGAGCCCCCCCATCACTTATGATTGATTTCAGAATTCCAAACCAAGACAAAATATTTTTTTTAAAAAATTTGATCACCGTTTGGTGATAATTATTTCGGCATGGAATTACCTCAACCCATTTAGATACATAGTCTATAGTCACCAAGATGTATAGATAACCAAAGGAAGGGGGAATGATCCCATAAAATCAATGCCCCAACAGTCAAAAATTTCAATAACAAGAATCAGGTTTAAAGACATCATGTTTCTTTTTGGAATGCTTCCCAATCTTTGGCATTTATCGCAAATTAAACAAAAGACATGGAAATCTTTGAAAAGTTTGGACCAGAAAATTTCACACAGCAAAATTTTTTGCAGCGGTTTTTCTTAAGGAGAAGTGACCACCAAATGCTTCAAAATGGCAAAATGATATTACCAATATGCTTTCATGAGTGGGGATGCAGCGTCTTGTGATCTGATCCTTATAGTACTTAAATAAGTGTGGATCTTCCCAAAAGAATTTACGAACCTTCCTCAAAAAAAATTTTTTTATCCACAGGGGTGAAGGATAGAGGGAGTGTTCTAGCAGCAAGAAAATTGGCAATGTCAGTATACCATGGGGTCACATCAATTATGAATAGTTATTCATCAGGGAATTTTTCATTGATTGGCAATCCATCTTCGTGAAAGTCATACATCAATCTGAACAGATGGTTTGCCACCACATTCTCAACACCTTTTTTGTCCTTAATGACCAGGTCAAACTCTTGGAGCAAGAGTATCCATCTTAAGAGCCTAGGCTTAACATCCTTCTTTGTGAGCAAGAATTTTAATGCTACATAGTGAGTGAACACAGTAACAGAAGAACCAACAAGATAAGGATGAAATTTTTCCAAAGTAAAAACTACTGTAAGCAATTCTTTTTCAGTTGTTGAATAATTCATTTGAGCATCATTCAAAGTAAATGATATGTGGTTTTTTATCTTTTCTTTGCCCCAATACAGTACCTACAACATAATCACTTGCATCACACATTAGTTCAAAGGGTGGAGTCCAATCAGGGGGCTGCATTATTGGGGTGAAAATTAACATGCCTTTAAGCTTATCAACAACTTTTTGGCACTCTTCATTCCAATCAATGATTACGTCCTGACTCAAGAGATGACACATGGGTTTAGCTATAGTATTGAAATCTTTTATGAATCTCCTGTAAAACCCTGCATGTCCCAGAAATGATCAGACATCCTTTACAGTCTTGGGAGTAGGAAAATTTCTAATCAGATCTATTTTTGTCTTATCAACTTTCATGCCCTCAGACGACACAATGTGACCTAAGATAATGCCTTGTGTTACCATGAAGTGGCATTTCTCTCAATTAAGCACCAGATTAGCTTCCTAACACCTTATCAACACCTTGTCTACGTTGGCTAGACACTATTCAAATGAGTCACCATAGACAGAGAAGTCATCCATGAATACTTCCAAAACTTTCTCGACCATATCACTGAACAAGCTTAGCATGCATCTTTGGAATGTTGCAGGAGTGTTACAAAGTCCAAATGACATCTTTTTGAATGCAAAAGTGACAAAGGAGCATGTGAATGTGGTTTTCTCCTAATCATTGAGTGTTATCTCAATTTGATTGTACCCCAAATACCCATCCAAGAAATAGTAAAATTTATGGCCTGCAATTCTCTCTAGAACCTAGTCAAGAAAGGGAAGAGGGAAATGGTCTTTCCTAGTCACCAAATTGAGTTTTCGATAGTCAATACACATCCGCCATCCTGTGACAACTTGAGTTGATACTAGTTCATTGGCTTCATTCCTGACCATTGTGACCCCAGACTTCTTGGGCATAACTTGGGTTGGACTAACCCATTTGCTATCGGAGATGAGAAAGATTATCCCTGAATCTAAGAGTTTAAGCACTTTCATTTTCACAACTTCTTTCATGTGAGGGTTCAATTTTTACTGCATTTGTCAAGAGGGTTTTGAATCCTCTTCCAGGTATATGGCATGATTCCAAATTAACGGGTTTATACCTTTCAAGTTAGCGATGGTCCATCCAATGGTGCTTTTAACTTTTAAGAATTTCAATCAGTTTAGACTCTTACAAGTCTATGCGCTTAGATGAAATTACCACTGGGTATGACTCATCCTTTCCTAGGAATACATATTTGAGGTCAGATGGGAGAGATTTCAATTCAGGCTTTGATGGCTTGACACTTGATGAGAGTGGCTTTGTGCCACTTGGTAAAAATTTCTCGAATTTGGGGGCCCATGTATCAACAACATGAGTCGGGCAATTCTTTGGATCATCTTCTATTGTCTCAGATGTGATGGATTCTGACAGAGATGGTTTAGTGAAATTTTCACAAAAATGTGTTTTTCAGATGGTCTTGAACCAACGACTTAATAGAATGTATTTCTCTTTCTTCTTTATCCTCTCCTGGGTGTTTGCCAACATTGAAAATATTCAGCTCAAGATTTATATTTTCAAAGGTTAATTTCATGACCTCATTTCTGCAATTGATTAGTGTATTTGAAGTTGCTAGGAAGGGTCGACCAAGAATTACGAAAATTGGATTTTTTAAATGCTTTGCTAGCTGAGTATCTAGAACGATTAAGTCAACAGGGAAGACAAAATTGTCTACTTGGACAAGTACATCTTCAACAATGCCCCTAGGGACTTTGATAGATCTGTCTGCCAATTTGAGTGTAACACTGGTGGGTTTGAGTTTACCCAGACCCAATTGCTGGTAAAAAGAGAATGAGAGCAAATTGACACTTGCTCTAAGGTCTAACATTGCTTGTTCAATTTTGAAGTTTCCAATGACACATGACACGGTTGGACACCTAGGGTCTTTGTATTTTGGAGAAATTTTGTGTTGAAGCAAGGCACTGGCATGTTCTATCAAGAAAGCTCTCTTGTGGACATTCTGGCTTCTTTTTACTGTGCACAAGTCTTTCAGAAACTTGACATAAGATGGAACCTGTTTGATTGCATCTAGAAGTGGGATGTTGATTTTTACTTACTTAAAAAGCTCGTAAATTTTAGGCTGGTTATTCAACTTCTATATAGTTTTGAGTCTATAAAGAAAAGGAGCAGGAATAGGACATGAGGGTCCCTTTTCTTTTGATGGTTCTGGGTCTTGTTCAATCACCAGTTCAAGCTCCTCCTCAATTACAAGTTCAAGCTCTACTGGCTCAGGTTCAACTGGTATTGACCCAGGTTTTGGCTTGGGCTTAGTCTTGTGGAGTTTCCATGATTGCAGGATTTTCCACCTGGAATTGGCCTTGTGGTGGTTTTGGTTGGGTAGGAAACTTGCCCTTCTCATGAGTGGTCATGGATTGGGTCAATCTTTGGATATGAATTTTGAGATCCTCGAAAGATTAAGTGGTCTAGGTTTTGAAATTAGTAAAAGCCTTAGTGGAACTATTGTTATAGTTCATTTGGCTGTGCATAAATTGATTCAGAGTATCCTCAAAGCTCCTCTTTTGTGGTGGTTGATATGGTTGATATGCAAGAGTTCCTTGAGGTGGTGGTTGCGAACCTTGTTGTTGGTTCATGGGAGTTGGTTGTGTGTTTCTCCAATTGAAGTTCGAGTGGTTCTGACATCTTGGATTGTTTGTTTTAGAGTACGGGTTGGTGTAAGGCTTGTTGAAGTTGGAAACGACATTTGTTTGTTCGAGCAAAACCTCTTTGAATGCCATAATGGTTGGACACTCCCTAGTAGGGTGTCCTGTCAGTGCACAAATCTTACACTTGTTCTATGGGAGGGCCAACATCAACTTGATGAACTTTTTTATCTCTAATGCTTCAAACTTTTGAGACAAGGTGGACATTTTTGCTCTTAGGTCATCATTTTCTCTCAAGACATACTTACTTCCTTGGGAAGTGGATGGTTTGGCTTCAACAATGGTAGGGGAGACTTAATCCCACATCTGAGAATTGTCAGATATGGTATCAAAAAAATTAAATGCCTCCTCCAAACTCTTGCTCATAAATTCTCCTTGAGCCATCATTTCAACAAATTGACGTAATCTAGTGGGCAAGGATTCATAGAAAAATCCTACCAAAGTCCAATTCTCAAAAGTATGGTGCGGGCAAGACTGGAGAAGATCTTTGAATCTCTTCTAACTTTGGTAAAATGTTTCTCTTTCTTTGACCAAAAAATTCATGATTTGCCTTTTCAATGTATTAGTGTGGTGTAAAGGGAAAAAATTTCTGAAAAATTCATTTTGTAGTGCCCGCCAATCAGGTATTGAAAGAGATTTAAAGAATTTAGCCATTGCTTAGCTTTATCCTTTAGAGAAAATGAAAAAAGTTTCATTTTGGCTAGCTCAGAATTGTCTTGAAAGGTTCCATATACTTCCTCAAATTTTTTTATGTGCAGATATAAGTTTTCTGTTTCAAGTCCATGGAATTGAGGGAGCAGTTAAACTGTCTCCAGTAAAGAGGAGTGCATTTTCAAGAAAGATAAAACAAGAGGGGACACTATTTCTTGTGGGATTTAAGTAATCCCGCAAAGTTTGAATGTTAGGCACTTCTCCCTCTCTCATAGGAACTTCTCCTTGTCTTTCATTATTTGTCATTCTAATTTCACAAGAGACCACTACTGATCTAGGTGAAGGTGGTTCTGGTTAATTCACAGATCTAGACGATTCTGCCGACAAATTTTGATAGTGAGAAGCGTCCTCAAACATAAAATTAAAATAAATTTATACACAGTGAAGCAAGTATCTATACAAAAAGAGAGGTCTTTTTACCTTTTACCTTAAAACACCTTTTATGGTTCCCCGGTAATGGCAACAAAAAATTGGCTTGATCCGAAATATGTACACCTAAGTACAGGCGATCAAGCTGTAGCAATAATTCGGTCAAGTCCAGAGTCAAATCCACAGGGAACTATGATTGGTGTTTTGAAGTGAGTAGTAATAGAGACCAAGTAACTGGAAACTTTGAGAGTTTGAAGTTACGAGATTTCCTGAATAGAATATAAGATTCTTTTTCAAGAGCTTTCTAGATAAAATATAAGATAAATTCAAATGTAAAACAATCACTCTTTAGCTTGAGGATCATAATATGTAAGTAATCATCCAGTTTGTTATACTTTTGCTTTATAAATCAATTAACTCTCATGTCAACAACAAGTTAATCAAAAGATAAAGATGGACTATGTAAATTAAGCACATGGTTCCGATGCCTTCCTAGAAGTTTACAAGAATTGTCTATGCCGAGACTCAACCCGTCTACAAACAAGCAAATATTTCTACAAGGTATCTAACCATGGCATTAATTTTTATTCTTTAGATAAAGCACAATAATGGTGAAGATTGAAATGTTGCCATAAAGATCTAGTTGGGGTACTTGCCTTGAACTAACAAGTCTTTCTATGCAAGAGTCATCTGTGACATAGAGAGACCTCACGGTTATACAAAGTATCTTAGATTTGCTAGATACATTCAATCATTCAATGAGCAAGTGAAATATAAAGCATTAAAGCATAAAAGGAATGCACATATATAACTTCCGGATAATTTATACATATTCATCACCTCTCACTAGAGAGTGAATGAGGAACTACTCACTCTTCATGGCTTTGGTAAAACTAGAAAAGTGAGTGATACTCATCCCTCCAAGTGGAGAACTTACAAGATAAAGTGCAATAAGCGAGGAGCCGATCTTCAATGAAGAATGAGTAAATCACATTTCACCCTTCATGACTTTGGTAAAGTTCTAGAAAAATGGAAGAGTTTCACCCTTCTAGGAAAGAAGGAAGCTCAAGCAATGGAAGTGAAAGACATAAACAATGAAAGTAGAAGAAAGTTAGTCACTTTTGGAGGGTGGTTTCATTAACCAACAAATGGAGGGTTGTTTCCTCAACCAAAAGATGGACTAACTCTCTTGATACAAGTAAATATAACATACATCTAAGACTAACTACATGGGTGGGAGTCTAAGCCTCCATCAAAACTCTCTAAAAAAGGTCCCCTTTCAAGCTCCCACAATGGGAGTATTTATTGGCAAGGAAGAAGAAGGGGGTGGTGAAAGAATAGTGTATGCCACCCAAGTCCAAGTGAAAACCAACCAGTCTGCAGTCTGTCTATGGAGAACATTCGAATGTGAGTTGGCATTCGAACGTGGTTTCTTTTTTTTGCTTTATGGACGTTTGAACATTGTATGGCGTTCGAATATTTCTTATGTCTTTGCTTTATGGATGTTCGAACGCCAGATGGGGATTGAACCTCTCACTCAAATGGCCTGTGGTCTTCTGTGGAAACCTATTTCCACACTCTATGTAGAACTTGGCACTTTGCACTCATCACCCTAGTGTTCAATCAATTCAAGTGGACTTTCGAACGTGAGTTGGCATTCGAACATGGTACTCAAGTACTTCAAGGTCTTCCTTCTTGGCTGCAACACGCCATATCTCAGCAATCTGATCTTTTCATAGTTAAATTGGATGTTCAAAAATTCATGATTTGTTCCAAGCTTTTCCAATTTTGTCCCCAATATGCTAGTGTTACATCCAAGTGTGATTTTTGTTGTTCTTGAGCCCTTGTTCACTTTAGGACCTGAAATGCCATCACTTAAACTCCATTAAAGTACAATTAGTCCTAAAAAGGCATAGTAATGAAGTACTAATCAGCTACAAGTGTAATGAGTTTGGACACATAGCTACAGAGTGCTCTAGTGCTAAGAAGAAGGACACGCCCAAGGAGAAGAGAAAAGCGTTAAAGGCCAAAGTGAGTGAAAGCGAAAGTGAGTCCACAATAAGTGTTGACTTCTCATTGTCAAGTGATGAAGAAAACTTCACAGACTTTGTAGGTTCACACTCCTCCCCGCACGAAAAACTTCCACAAATGAAGATGGGGAAGTTGAGTCTAGCCCCACTATGGACATAGATGACTTAGTTGTAGAAGTCTCTACTAATGAGGATGAGACCTAGAGTGTTGAAGACCTCCAGATGCTTAAAATGAATTCTATAAGGAGTGTCTAAAACAAGGTGAGAAGTTGTTTTCATTGAGCATAAGGCTCAAAATGAATGAAGATGAAAAGAAAACATTTCATATAGACTTTGTTAAGTCCAAGGCTCAAATTGTTAGGCTTGAGGAGAAGAATAAGTCCCTCCATGACAAGGTGAGTTTCCTTGAAATAGAGTGTCATGAACTTTAAGCTTGTCAAGTCTAAGAAGAATCTTGATTCAAAATGTGCTAAACTTGATAAAAATCTTTGTGAATCGAATGAACTATCTAATAGACTTTACCAAAGCAATGAAAAGTTAGATAGAATGTTGTCTGTGGGTAAAAATGTAGGTGATAAGCATGGTTTAGGCTACACAAATGAACACACCCACACTTCTTCCAAGACCATGTTTCTAAAAAGTATCATCAATGCTTCACCCCCATAAGTAGGCACAAACACTAAAAATTCTAATAGTGGCAAGGGTAGGCATTCAAAGAAGAAGGTTATTCATAAAACCCAAGTGAATCATGATGTGTGGTATACTTGTGGAGAGCATGGTCATTATAGGAAACATTGCATGCAAAATAGGGATGACTTGAACAAGAAACTTGTGCATCTAGCTAATCAATCCAAAGCCTTGAATTCTCAAGTTTTAAATTTCTTGAAACTTTTGGAGTCCAAGCATAGTCATGCATCATCATCTTCACTAGGACCACAAACTAGAGTACACAAGGCTCCTTCTAACCCCAAAGACAAGATTGATCTACACACTTTTAGGGAGAAGAGAATGAGTCCTCCACCCATTTTCCAATCTAACCTGAGTTTTAGGAAGGGAAAGCAAGTATGGTTGATCAAGGAAGACTTTGAGAAACTCACTATTTCAACCAAGTTAGAGGCCCCGAGTGCTATTAGTAAGGTCACGACTTTTAAGAAGTAGGAGGAATGATGAGTGTATGAACCTACGTAATTTTGCATGCATTTCATCAAACACCCTTGGGTCATATATTTATGTATATATTTTTTGTTGTTTAGTTTTTCATTTTTTTTAACATATGAAAATAAAAAACATTTGAAATTTGAAAAATCAAAAAAAAAAAAAAATAGAATAATTCGAAAAGAGTTTTAATGTCAACTTTGACATTCAGTTTTAGGATTTTTGTTAATTATTTTATTTTTGCACTTCTTTTTTTGGTTGCATATTTATGCATGTTTTTTTGGTATATGTTTATCTTGAAAAACCCAAAAACATTGAAAAAGAATAAGGCAAAAATATTTTCTTTTGTTTGTGTTTTTCATTTGTTCATGATCATGATAATTTACACCTTGATTTGCATTGAAATTGTTTTATCCTTAAGTCAAAGTTGAAATGTGTATTGCTATAAGTCATAGTAGGAGATAGAGAATTTAATGGCATAAATCCAATTCCATGATTCATTAGCCAAAGTCTTTTTCATCCTAGCATGTTTGGACAGTATTTGTCTTTGAAAAAGTCAAAACCAAGTACACGCTTGTCATTCACTTTCACACTTAGAAGTTTGAATTATTGATAATCTTGAATGACTCTAAATGTTGGTGATAGGCGAATACATGGCTAAAGGTTATTTAAACCTCAATCCCTTAAAAAATTTCGAAGGCCAAATTATGTGAAAAGAGCCCAATGTGGCCAAATCTAAAAAACTGAGGCAATAATAAATGGCTAAAAACAATTGCACTTAAATTGTGAGAGTACTTAAGCTTAAATGTTTTTACTAATATGTAAAACTCATAGAGCTCATGTTTATCATGTTTAGAAGTATAAATTAGAGTACATAATTCACAATCGTGTTAATTGAAGCCATACAAAATAAAGGATAAATGAGAGTGAAAGTTGTCAAAAAGAGAATATTTAGTATACTCACTAACCGATCATGTATTCACTTAGACCATGCATTTAAGATTTTATGATGAGCTTATTGTGTTAAATTAATTGGAATCCTTTTTGTGTTGAAGGTTAATTTCACACTCGTTGCACTTGAATTAGTCAAAGTTGAACAAAATTCACATACGTGTGAATGAAATTGAACCTAAGTGAAGAAACATTGCTTTAGAATGCATGCATTTGAGTTCAAAATCTTTGAATATGCCTTAGTGTAGTGTATTGAAATGATGAATTTTGGATGGATCTTTTAAGTTGTGAATATGTGTGATTTTCATGATTATTTATTTTAAGCATTTAATGATTAAAATTAAAAATTGCATATAATTTTGATCCATATTCATCCATGTATTGAATTGAATTGTTTTGTACATAATTGACATCATGCATGCATGTTAGGATTGATTGGGAATGACCTAAAGTGGGCTAAACAATAGAAAAACAGAGTTACTATACTTCAAGAGTCGCTCGAGCGTCCTCGAGTTTTCAGCAGCCAAGGTTTAAATTTTGCGTTTTGGACGACTCTTGGTAGCCCAAACCCAGTCAATCACATCTTAAGGTCTCCATAAATATCACCCAAGGTTTCTAAACTCTCTCAAACATCTCCTTTTGAGATCTAAGGTATATTCATTGTTTTACCTCGAATCCACAACAAGTGAGACTTGGATTCTTCGAGTGAGATTGAGATGGCCACAAGAATAGAGAAAAGACCCAAGGTTGAGGATTTCTATGATAATATACAACAGAACTTTGATGAAGCTACTTAATTCATGACACAGGAGTTTGCAAAGAGATTCATGCAGGAATTCACTCTCAGGCCAGTGTTGATTGAAAGGGGAGTAAACACCATGGAGGTCAATTTTCTGATTGTGGAAAATCTAACCAATCGTGGATGGACCTGAATGTTTATAGACTCAGTAATGTGTGATGATAGTGGTGAGAGAGCTCTATGCACATATACGTGACCCAGTTCCTTAAGTTGATCACTTCACTACATATATTTGGGGTTTTGAGTTCACGATTTCTACCCCTCTCGGAGATACCACACTTGGCTTGCCTAGAGTAGAGAATACTATAGAGGTGTGAAACCCATAGAAAACTTGCCTCCTCTGCATGTTTTGGCCACTGAGTTATACAATGTTGATCATCCTAGTAATTGGGTTATATTGAATTTTCAACTAAAATATTTGACTTCGAATTATATGATGCTAAGTCTAGTGGGTAACTACAATATAGAAATGAAAACCCATATCTCTGACTTTCCTACCTAAAAGGCACACTTGTTTTATGCTTTAGGGAAGGGATTTGATCTTGATTTGCCGATGATGATATTTAAGTTTATTCGACGAGCCTTTTTAGAGGAGAGAATGATGCAAATCATAACACAACTTCAAGGGATTTAGTTCAAGTTCCAAGTGGGCCGGTTACAAGAGCACGAGCAAGGAAGTTTAAAGAGGTACTCAATGGACTAATTCAAGAGGCATGAAATCAAGCAAGTTTGTGGAGGCCCATTGACCATGATCCACTTGGGCAACAAAGATTGATCAACATGATTCAAGTTCTAGAAGAATCCAGCTAGGGGCTAAGGCTAAGATTCAATTGGTTTATTGTTGTTAAAGCCTCCAATTTGTCGAAAGGATTAGAATTATTAATAAGTGGGCTTGAGGATGCTTAGCCCACATGTTTTATTTCTTATAAAGTAGGGTTTTCAAAGTTACTGTAGCGTGCACTGTTCATGCTATAGTACGTGCACTATTCTTTATTTTTAGGGTCTAATTGTAAGGCTTGTATGCTAAGTACTTTCATTTTTCTATTTAGGCATGTGCTCGGCCATTTAAAGGGCTGAATGTCTTTCCTTTTTTCTTCAAGAGTCTTAGGAAAGTAAGAGATATTTCTTTACCCACAAGTAAGAGATATTTCCTAAGTAGGATAGCTATTTTAGGAAGATTCCTAATCCTTGTAATGACCAGCCTATAAATAGGCATTCAGATCAATGAAAATGCAGATCATTATTTAGCAAATTTTGAGAGTGTTTTTTCTTTGGTTCTTTGAAGAACTAAACGAACTTATCGGAATTCTCCGTGGCGTTCACCAACGACTTATCAAACGGGTTTCCACACTGTTTGTGGCGTCTACCTTTATACCGAGGTTCTTGTTTCACAAATAGTGGGTTGAGGTCTATATACCAAAGTTCTTGTTTGTTGTAAACAACGGGTCAAGGTCTACCATAAAATCTGTTCGTTAAACGATCTTGAGTTCTTTTCGTTGTTGGTTCTCGTTATTCCGGCGGGTCACGCATCATTTGGTATCAAAGCAAAGGCTCGAGTTCAGGTTTGCCTGTCGCTTAAAACCTTTCTCTTCGTTATTCCTTGTTCCTTTCTTTTCGTTATTCTGTGTTCTTTTAGTTCCTAAAAATTCGGTTCACATACCCTCAGTGTAGCTGAATTTCCTTTACCCTATTCCGCTCGTATTTTGTTGGTTCTACTTATTACAAATTCATATTTTTTTACCACAAAAGTTAGTTGCTGGTCAAAAAAAGAAAAAAGGGCAGATAGAAGTCAAAAAAAAAAAAAAAAGCCAGATTGTTTGTGTTCATCCATTGTCCAAAAAAAAAAAATCAGATTGTTTGTAAATCATCCATCTTGGGTCCAATAAGTCCGAATACCATCTCACCCCAAAATCAGGTTTTTTTTGGAAGTCTTGCAAATTTGTGCTTCTGAAAATCTAATCAGCTGTGTTCCTTGAATTCTTGCTCTTCAAACCTGAAATTCCTTGATGAGTTCTTGGTGAACTGTTGCTGGAAATTTTGAGAATTGTTTGTTTAGTTTTAGAAGAACTGAAAGAGAAATTATTGAGTGGAAAAAGGCAAGAGTGGTGAGAACATTGGAGGGTAAAAAAAAAAAGGCCATGTATTTTGACTGAAACACGAGTGTAGAGTGATCCACATTCTTGAGTGTAAACACGTAAGGGAGAGAATTGTGAGGTTCTTTTATTATTATTATTATTATTTGTTTCTAACTTTGTTTTGCAGCAATCATGTCTCACAACAATGATACGGATCTTGCTGACCCAAAATTGTTTATGGAGGCCATGATGAGTGAGATGAGGTGTGTGATGAAGTTGGAACTAGACCAAGTTCATGAACAGATAGATCAGATGGAGAAAACACAAGAGAGGCAGCCACAAAACGTCCCTAATGTGCGTAGAAGGGAAAGAGTTCAACCAAGGGAAGTAAGGGAAGAAGATGAAGAGCCTTATGGGGTTGGTTTTAATGAAGAAGATGATCAGAATTCTGTTGTTAGGAGACATGTAGGGCAGTTTAGAGAAGCTAGGAACCGGGAAGATAACAACTTGGGTGGTATTAAGATGAAAATTTCATCCTTTCAAGGTAGATCCGATCTTGAAGCATACCTTGAGTGGGAGAAGAAGATGGAGTTCGTATTTGACTGCTATAACTATTCTGATGCAAAGAAGGTAAAATTAGCAGTGATTGAGTTTTCTGACTATGCTATTACTTGGTGGGATCAGCTTGTTATAAACCGGAGGCGAAATAGAGAACGTCCAATAAAGACATGGGAGGAGATGAAAGTGGTGATGAGAAAGCGGTTCATTCCAAGCTACTACAATCGAGAGTTGTACAAAAAAACTACAAGGTCTTAGACAGGGAAGCCGGAGTGTGGAGGATTACTACAAAGAGATGGAGATTGCTATGATCTGAGCTAATGTAGAGGAAGATCGAGAGGCTACCATGGCTAGGTTCTTACTTGGATTAAACCGGGAAATCCAAGATAAGGTGGAGATGCAGCATTACGTGGAGTTGGAAGATATGGTGCACATGGCCATCAAAGTGGAGCAACAACTCAAGAAGGGGGGTAGGTCACGTGCAGCCCATAACTCTAGTTCTAATTCTTGGAAATCGAGTTATACCAAGCAACTGAACAAGTCACCAACGTCCAAAGCCGAGCCCAAGTCCGCGAACACCAACCACATTCCTCAAGGTAAAATCGACTCTTCTACCTCTAGAAATCGTGACATTAAATGTTTTAAATGTCAAGGCAGGGGACACATAGCAAGTCAATGTCCAAACAAACAGGTCATGGTGTTGCAAGGCAATGGTGAAATTGTGACCGACGAAGAAGATTCTGACACCGATGGCATGCCACCATTGGAGGACGTTCCCGAGGAGGAATATTTAGCCCCTGATGCATTGACATTGGTGGCAAGGAGAGCATTAAGCGTGCATGCGAAGGAGGTTGATGAAGTGCAGCGGGAGAACATCTTCCACACTAGGTGCTACATCAAAGACAAGGTGTGTAGTGTAATTATTGATGGTGGTAGTTGTACTAATGTTGCAAGCACAATTATGGTGGAGAAGTTGGGACTACCCGTGTTGAACCACCCTAAACCATATAAGTTGCAATGGTTGAATGATAATGGTGAGATAAGGGTGAACAAGCAGGTGTTAGTTGCATTTCGAATTGGTAAGTACAAAGATGAAGTGTTATGGGACATAGTACCAATGCAAGCTGGACACTTATTGCTAGGGCGTCCCTGGCAGTTTGATAGGCATGTGAAGCATGATGGCTTTACAAACAAATACTCCTTTGTGCTTAATCAATGATCAATCACTCTTGTACCATTGACACCGCAGCAAGTATATGAGGATCAAGTGAGATTGCAAAAAGAGAGTGATCAAAAGAAAGAGAGTGAAAAAAAGAAAGAGAGTGAACCAAAGAAAAAGAGTGAAAATCAGAGAGAGGCCGAGAAAAATGAGAGAGAAAAAGAAAATCAAAATGCGGCCATTGAAAAAAAATCAGAGAGGAAACAAAAGAATTTCTATGCAAAAGTGAGTGAGATTAAGAGAGCCATGTTTTCAAATCAGCCGATGATTGTACTTTTGTATAAAGAGGCACTTTAAAACACTAACGAACTTGACCTTGCTTTCCCTAGTTCTGTTGTTTCTCTTTTGCAGGAGTATGAGGATGTCTTTCCAGAGGAAACACCACATGGGTTACCTCCAATCCGAGGGATTGAACATCAAATTGATTTTGTTCCCGGTGCAACAATTCCAAATCGACCAGCCTATAGGAGCAATCCCGAGGAGACAAAGGAGCTTCAATGGCAGGTAAGTGAGTTGTTGGAGAAAAGGCATGTGAGGGAGACCATGAGCCCATGTGTTGTTCCAGTTTTAATTGTACCTAAGAAGGATGGGACGTGGAGAATGTGCGTCGATTGTCGGGCCATCAACAACATAACGGTAAAGTATCGTCATCCTATTCCTCGCTTAGATGATAAGTTAGATGAGCTACATGGATCTTGTGTATTTTCTAAGATTGACTTAAAGAGTGGTTATCATCAGATTAGAATAAAAGAAGGAGATGAATGGAAAACAGCCTTTAAAACAAAATATGGTTTGTATGAATGGTTAGTTATGCCCTTTGGATTGACTAACGCTCCGAGCACCTTTATGAGACTTATGAATCATGTTTTGCGTGAATTTACAGGCAGATTTGTTGTTGTCTACTTTGATGATATACTCATTTATAGCAAAAACATGGACAATCATGTAATACATTTGAAATCTGTTTTAGATGTGCTTAGGAAAGAAAAGTTGTTTGCTAATCTAAAGAAGTGTACTTTTTATACCAATAAGCTTGTATTTCTGGGTTATGTTGTTAGTGCACAAGGTATACAGGTTGACGAAGAGAAGGTACGTGCAATCCAAGAATGGCCGAGTCCCACAAGTGTAAGTAATGTTCGTAGTTTTCATGGACTTGCTAGTTTCTATCGGCGGTTTGTGAAGGACTTTAGTAGCATAGCCGCACCACTTACCGAAGTGATCAAGAAGAACGTTGGATTTAGATGGGGTGAAGAACAAGAAAAGGCGTTTCAATTAATCAAAGAGAAGCTAACTAACGCCCCCTTATTGTCTTTACCTAACTTTTTGAAAACGTTTGAGATTAAATGTGATGCTTCAGGTATTGGCATAGGAGCAGTGCTTATGCAGGAAGGACGACCAATTGCTTACTTCAGCGAGAAACTAAGCAGGGCAGCCTTAAAGTACTCAACTTATGATAAGGAGTTATATGTATTGGTTCAAGCTTTAGAGACTTGGCAACACTACCTATGGCCTAAGGAATTCGTGATTCACACCGATCATGAGTCCTTGAAACACTTGAAGGGCCAGCACAAGCTAAATAAAAGGCATGAACGATGGGTGGAGTACATTGAAACGTTCCCATACGTCATCCGGTATAAGCAAGGTAAGGAGAATGTGGTTGCTGATGCACTTTCTCGCACGTATGCATTACTCTCTACACTTGATGCAAAATTCCTTGGTTTTGAGCACATTAAAATTTATATGTTGATGATCACGAATTTTGTGAGGAATACTGGGCTTGTGAGAAAACCGGTAGTGGTAAGTTTTTTAGGCTTGATGGATTCCTATTTCGAGAGAATAAGTTATGCGTGCCTAATTGTTCCTTGAGGGAGTTGTTAATGCAGGAATCTCATGGTGGGGGATTAATGGGACATTTTGGGGTTGCAAAGACTTTAGCTGTATTGCAAGAACACTTCTATTGGCCTCACATGAAAAGAGATGTTGAGAGAATTTGTGGTAGATGTATCACATGTAGGCAAGCTAAATCCAGAGTGCAGCCCAATGGTTTGTATACTCCTTTACCAATTCCTAGTGAGTCATGGATTGATATTTCAATGGACTTTGTGTTAGGATTGCCTAGGACTAAGCGTGGGAGAGATTCAATTTTTGTGGTTGTGGATAGATTCTCTAAGATGGCACACTTCATTTCATGTCACAAAACAGATGATGCTTTGCATGTTGCTGACTTGTTCTTTAGAGAGATTGTGAGATTACATGGCATGCCTAGAACAATTGTTTCAGATCGAGATGCTAAGTTCCTAAGCTATTTTTGGAAGACCTTGTGGTGTAAGCTAGGTACTAAGCTATTATTTTCTACTACTTGTCATCCCCAAACTGATGGTCAAACTGAAGTAGTAAATAGGACCTTGTCTACTTTATTGAGGGCAATCATTAAAAAGAACATCAAAACATGGGAAGAATGTTAACCACATGTTGAGTTTGCTTATAACCAATCCATTCATTCTGCTACTAAATTTCACCATTTGAAATTGTGTATGGATTTAATCCTTTAACCCCATTGGATTTATCTCCTTTACCTTTGACTGAGCATATTAATTTAGATGGCTAGAAGAAAGCTGACTTTGTCAAGCAGATTCATGAGAAAGCAAAACTCAACATTGAGCGAAGAACGGAGCAATACGCAAAACAAGCCAACAAGGGATGTCACAAGCTGATTTTTGAACCTGGAGATTGGGTTTGGCTGCATATGACAAAAGAGAGATTTTCGGCGCAAAGACGTTCCAAATTGCTTCCAAGGGGAGATGGTCCTTTCCAAGTCCTGGAGCGCATCAATGACAACGCCTACAAGCTAGATTTACCTGGTGAGTACAATGTAAGTGCTACTTTTAATGTTACTGATTTGAGTCCTTTTGATGTAGGTGATGATTTAAGGGCAAATCCTTTTCAAGAGGAGGGGAATGATGCAAATCATAACACAACTTCAAGGGATTTAGTTCAAGTTCCAAGTGGGCCGGTTACAAGAGCACGAGCAAGGAAGTTTAAAGAGGTACTCAATGGACTAATTCAAGAGGCATGAAATCAAGCAAGTTTGTGGAGGCCCATTGACCATGATCCACTTGGGCAACAAAGATTGATCAACATGATTCAAGTTCTAGAAGAATCCAACTAGGGGCTAAGGCTAGAATTCAATTGGTTTATTGTTGTTAAGGCCTCCAATTTGTCTAAAGGATTAGAATTATTAATAAGTGGGCTTGAGGATGCTTAGTCCACATGTTTTATTTCTTATGAAGTAGGGTTTTCAAAGTTACTGTAGCGTGCACTGTTCATGCTACAGTACATGCACTATTCTTTATTTTTAGGGTCTAATTGTAAGGCTTATATGCCAAGTACTTTCCTTTTTCTATTTAGGCATGTGCTCAGCCATTTAAAGGGCTGAATGTCTTTCCTTTTTTCTTCAAGAGTCTTAGGAAAGTGAGAGATATTTCTTTACCCACAAGTAAGAGATATTTCCTAAGTAGGATAGCTATTTTAGGAAGATTCCTAATCCTTGTAATGACCAGCCTATAAATAGGCATTCAGATCAATGAAAATGCAGATCATTATTCAGCAAATTTTGAGAGTGTTTTCTCTTTGGTTTTTTGAAGAACTAAACGAACTTATCGGAATTCTCCGTGGCGTTCACCAACGACTTATCAAACGGATTTTCACACCGTTTGTGGCGTCTTCCTTTATACCGAGGTTCTTATTTCACAAACAGTGGATTGAGGTCTATATACCAAGGTTCTTGTTTGTTGTAAACAACGGGTCAAGGTCTACCATAAAATATGTTCGTTAAACGATCTTGAGTTCTTTTCGTTGTTGGTTCTCGTTATTCCGGCGGGTAACGCATCAAAGAGTATTAGAAAATCTACCATTTAGATCTCTAATTACTTGTATATGCCAAGGGCAATAAGTATTTATCTTGAGGAGTGATCAACTATAGAATCCCATGAGGGCCTTGAACAAGAGTTCGAAAAAGTAGATTTAGGCCCAAACTAAGTATGTTGTAGTGGTTGAGGAGCAATCCCCACTTGTTCGTGTAACACCCCATATTTTCTTTTATATATGTATATAGATATATACTAAATAATTGTGGTAAAAAAGAATGTGTATATATGTAGTGATGTGTGTTTGAATTTGGTAGATTGGAAAAGTAGAGATTTAAAATATTAGTAAAAATAATAGTTGAAATTTGGTTTTAATAAGTGAAAATATGAAATTTTAGGTCTTAGAACTTGTGTTAAATAGGTTTGGTGTAGAAATATATGTTGGAGAGGTTTGGGATAGATTTGGTTGGCTTAGGAGTAGATTGGAATTGGAAAAGAGACGAAAATAGGCTGTGAATAGTGCACGTGAACAGTGCACTACTGCAACTTCAAGCTCGATTTAGACCTTGATGTAGTCAATATCTCTCAAAACTCAAAACTAAAGGTTTTAGAGCTCTTTCATATCATTCTATAGCATCTTGAATCATCTCAAATCGGAGCTTGGATGAGCGAGTTATGCTCAAATAACGAAATGATGTCAAAATAGTCCAATTAGCTTCGTTTTGCATTTAATGTCTCCATTTGCATCCTAAATCAAAATATAAGACTAATGAGTACTTTTAGGCTTCAAATAATTATAAAAGGTTTTAAGAAACACCCTTTATCACATTTTATTTGTAAACATCGCAAAACTTCATTAATAGCCGATTCGGATGGGTAAAATAGAAATTTTAGTGTTTCGGGTGTACGTTGACTTGAATTTTGAGATAAATTATAAAAATAAATATTTTTAGGTTAAAATAACATTAAAAATGAATCCAGAACATCGACAAACCTTAGGGTAGTCATATGGATCAAAATTGAAGATTCTTAGTGTCAAAATCGTAAATTTGGAGAAACCCAAAACAGCCTGTGAACAGTGTTTTTCGAGGCTGCTATGTTTTAAACTCATTTTCATCTCATTTGCTCTCATTTCCTTCACTCCTCTCACACCCCCACACCTCTTGAAACCCTAGAGAACATTAGAGAAAAAGAAAGGAAGAGAAAAATAAGAGATTCAAGGGTGATTCAAGATCAAATATTTTTGTTCTTCACCCCAAAGCTAAGAATTCAAGGTAGGGGTTTTCTCTCATTCACTTACATTGAGGCTAGGGTATTTATATATGTATGTTTTGGCTATCAATGATATATACATGCTGTGGAATCATCCTCTCTTAGACTTTTTGCAAGGATTACATATTTTGAACAAAGTAGGGTTTAATAACCATGAAATCTCTTTTCTAGTTTTAAAACCCTAATTTTTGGAGAGTGGTGTATTTCCTTCCTAAATGCTTTATTTATTATGAATTTTGAAACCTTAGTGCTTTGTGTTGGGTAGAAAAATGATGTTATTGTGATTTCATGTATTTTCTTAGTTGGTTGTGGAATTGTTATATGATATATTTTGGGAATTTTATATAGATGCTTGTAAATTGAGATAAATGTCGGAATTGTATGCTTGGTTGGGTTGTTTGTGATGCACATGAGTGAGAGGTTCCTTGTAAGGATGCTCACCCCTTCCCAAGAGGTTCCCAGTAAGGATGCTTGGGAAATAATGTAGTGATTGATGAAAGGTTCCATGTAAGGATGCTTATCCATTTTCAAGAGGTTTTTGGTAAGGATGCTTGAGAATCAAAAGTGACCTAAAGAGGGGTGGAGGTTACCATAAAGTATGCCACCTACCGAAAGAATTGTTGGGAATTGGTTATGGTAATTAATGGTTATTATATGTATGTGGTACTCGTTTATTCATTTAAGTTATATTTTTAAATAAACTTGAGATCCTTTATAAATGTCACTGCTTTATTTCAAATTATGTATCTATGTTATGTTAAAATTGAGACCAACCATTTTAAATGCTTTTCTAAACCTTGTATGGGTTTGGAAGAATTTTTCTACAGAGCTTCGTGCTCACCCCCTATCGCTAATATTTTTCAGATTACCCTCTTGAGGAGGAGGACATAAGGGTCGAGGAGCCCCCTACTTGGGAGACTCCACTGGACGGGAGTGTGAATCCCAAGGTGGACGCATAGAGCGACCTCTTTTCCTTTTGTACTAGGCTAGGACATTCTTTTGGAATATTGTGTAGTCTAGCTTCTTTTGTTTATTCCGCTGCGCTTCTTTAATTAATTTTTGAGATGTAATAGTCATGACTTGGGCTTATTCTTTTGGATAATGTTGTATATATTCGTGGATGACAAATGAAGTCTTGTTTCTTAAAGGATTATATTAGTGCTCTCATGATATGAATGGTTTTAGAATGTAATGTCGTCCAGGGTGTGTTTTGGGGCGTTACAAAGTTGGTATCAAAGCGGTAGGCAGGGCGGCATATCAACTTCGATTAGCAGCCCAGCTATCCGGAGTACATGATGTGTTCCACGTGTCCATGTTGAGAAAGTGTCACTCGGATGCAACTCCACTCGTGAACTTGGAGGAGATTAAAATTCAAGACGAAGCAACCTATGAAGAACAACCGGTAGAAATTCTCGACGCCTAGGAAAAAGTGTTTCACAACAAAATTATCAGATTGGTGAAAGTTTTGTGGCAACACCATGGAGTGGAGGAAGCTACATGGGAACCGGAGCAAGAAATGTGAGAGAAGTATACATATTTGTTCGCTGACGAAACTTTCTTTAAGGGGGGTGGATTGTAACACCCCGTATTTTCTTTTATATATATATATTTGAATTTGGTAGATTGGAAAAGTAGAAATTTAAAATATTAGTGAAAATAATAGTTGAAATTTGGTTTTAATAAGTGAAAATATGAAATTTTAGGTCCTAGAACTTGTATTAAATATTTTTGGTGTAGAAATATATGTTGGAGATGTTTGTGATAGATTTGGTTGGCTTAGGAATGCATTGGAAATGGAAAAGAGACGAAGACAAGTTGTGAACAGTGCACTACTGCAACTTCAAGCTCGATTTAGACCTTGATGTAGTCAATATCTCTTAAAACTCAAAACATGAAAGTTTTAGAGCTCTTTCATATCATTTCATATCAGCTTGAATCATCTCAATCGGAGCTTGGATGAGAAAGTTATGCTCAGATAACGAAACGATGTCGAAATAGTCCAATTAGCTTCGTTTTGCATTTAATGTCTCCATTTGCATCCTAAATCAAAATATAAGAATAATGAGTACTTTTAGGCTTCAAATAAGTATAAAAGGTTTTAAGAAACACCCTTTATCACCTTTTATTTGCAAACATCGCAAAACTTCATTAATAACCGATTCGGATGGGTAAAATAGAAATTTTAGTGTTTCGGGTGTACGTTAACTTGGATTTTGAGATAAATCATAAAAATAAATTTTTTTAGGTTAAATTAACATTAAAAATGAATCCGGAACATGAAAAAACCTTAGGGTAGTCATATGGATCAAAATTGGAGATTCTTAGTGGTAAAATCGTAAATTTGAAGAAACCCAAAACAGCCTGTGAACAGTGTTTTTCGCGGCTGCTATGTTTTAAACTCATTTTCATCTCATTTGCTCTCATTTCCTTCACTCCTCTCACACCCCCACACCTCTTGAAACCCTAGAGAACATTAGAGAAAAAGAAATGAAGAGAAAAATAAGAGATTCAAGGGTGATTCAAGATCAAATATTTTTGTTCTTCACACCAAAGCTAAGAATTCAAGGTAGGGGTTTTCTCTCATTCACTTACATTGAGGCTAGGGTATTTATATATGTATGTTTTGGCTATCAATGATATATACATGCTGTGGAATCATCCTCTCTTAGACTTTTTGCAAGGATTACATATTTTGAACAAAGTAGGGTTTAATACCCATGAAATCTCGTTTCTAGTTTTAAAACCCTAATTTTTGGAGAGTGGTGTATTTTCTTCCTAAATGCTTTATTTATTATAAATTTGAAACCTTAGTGCTTTGTGTTGGGTAGAAAAAATAATGTTAATATGATCTCATGTATTTTCTTAGTTGGTTGTGTAATTGTTATATGATATATTTTGGGGATTTTGGATAGATGCTTGTAAATTGAGATAAATGTTGAAATTGTATGCTTGGTTCGATTGTTTGTGATGCACTTGAGTGAGAGGTTCCTTGTAAGGATGCTCACCCATTCCCAAGAGGTTCTTGATAAGGATGCTTGAGAAATAATATAGTGATTGGTGAGAGGTTCCATGTAAGGATGCTCATCCATTTTCAAGAGGTTCCCAGTAAGGATGCTTGAGAATCAAAGGCGACCTAAAGGGGGGTGGAGGTTACCACAAAGTATGCCACCTACCAAAAGAATTGTTGGGAATTGGTTATGGCAATTAATGATTATTATTTGTATATGGTGCTCGTTTATTCATTTAAGTAATATTTTTAAATAAACTTGAGATCCTTTTTAAATGTCACTGCTTTATTTCGAATTATGTATCTATGTTATGTTAAAATTGAGATCGACCGTTTTAAATAATTTTCTAAACCTTGTATGGGTTTGGGAGAATTTTTCTACAGAGCTTCATGCTCACCCCCTATCGCTAATATTTTTCAGATTACCCGCTTGAGGAGGAGGATGTAAGGGTCGAGGAGCCTGCTACTTGGGAGACTCCACTGGACGGGAGTGTGGATCCCCGAGGTGGACGCATAGAGCGACCTCCTTTTTTTTTGTACTAGACTAGGACATTCTTTTGAAACATTATGTAGTCTAGCTTCTTTTGTTTATTCTGCTGCGTTTTTTTAATTAATTTTTGAGATGTAATAGCCATGAATTGGGCTTATTCTTTTGGATAATGTTGTAAATATTCGTGGATGACAAATGAAGTCTTGTTTCTTAAGGGATTATATTAGTGCTCTCATAATATAAATGGTTTTAGAATATAATGTTGTCCAGGGTGTGTTTTGGGATGTTACAGTTCGTCCTGAGATTTGTACTTCTAGGACACCATCACCCGAGTCTAGCTTCGAGATCCTTACATCCCAGCTGAGATCACTTGCTAGTATGATGGTCCAGACTAAGTAGGTTGAGCGCATGATGATAGAGCATCATTGCCTGACTTCTCAGAAGTTAGATGCGATTGATGGAAGGATAGTGAGCCTAGAGGAGACCCAACAAATTTTGATGGGAGCACTTGCACGTAGAGTTGGGTAACTCAAGAGGTTGCTAAAGGGGAAACATATTGCCAGAGTTCCAATGCTAGATGACACAAATTTAGACATAGAGATGCCCCGATGCAACAGAGGAGATGGTGGAAATGAAGTCATTTGAGCTATGGCTTCGAAGACTTCGTATTAGGTCATTTGTGAATATGAGAGTTTTATTCATTCATGATCTATACTAAAGTACTCTGTTTATTTTCTTGTTGACTTTTAGTTTTTGTTGACTTTTTCTTTGTGTAGTTCTATTTTTGTTTGTGATGACAAAATCTTGATTCTATGTTTGGCTTAGTAGCATATTTGATCAATGAGTTATGTGCCTTGTTTGTCCCTTACTTAGTTTATGTACATGATTTGGCTAGTTGTTATGCATTCTTACCTTTTTTATTATATTATAATTCTATGCCGTGATTGTTATGGGTCATCTTTGGATTGATATTTGTGGAAAATAAGATAAGAATATGTTAGGTGAGTTGATTTTGTATCTTGCTTGTTCCATGTTGTCATTGGGTTGACATTTATGACAAAAAAGAGAGAATATTTTAGGTACATATGGGAGTAATTGGGAGATTTGCGATTGACAAGGCTAGATATGTTTCCTGTGAACATAGAGAGTGGAATTAGTAGTTCAAATACTCAGGGGGAGTAAATTTTGCAAACTTGGCATGAAGTCACATTTTTTTTCTTTATTTTTCACTTGTTATTTTACTTGCGAACACCAACTAAGGGGCATAATTAGATATGTTTTACATTGATAAATCAATTCATTCTCAAGTATATGAGGAAATTTAGTTCAAAAATGTTACATATTTGCACTTGCATGATGTATACATACTTATGCCTTATGCTGCTCTTGGTGTGTTCTATACCTGTGATTATGCAATGATTTGTCTAACATATGATGCATTTCACAAGATTTTAGTTTGAGTGGTGATGTGTATGACTATGATTTTCAAGCTTTATTCAAAGATGTATATCCTTGTACTAGATAGAGATTTAGGACATACGCATGAGTATTGAGATTAGATTTATAATACTTTTATTCAATGGTTTGGGGTTGTAATATTTATTTCAAACTTTTGTGTTTTGTCACGAAATTGCCAAGGGGGAGATTGTTAGATCTCGTTTTGTAATTAGCTAATTTTTGGAATCCATTGTAAAATCTCAACCACTTCCATGGTCTTGATGTTATCAAGTTTAAAATCCGAAAGCGACATTGAAGGGAGGAGATCAAGTGTCAAAGTTACATTATTCAACCTCTGTATGCACTTTCATGCTTAGGACAAAGGCAATAACCTACACACCTAAGATGAACCCTTAGTTATTTTAACTTAAGATGATTAGGATGAAAATGGAATTGGCAGCAATCTGATTATGACTCCTAAATGATTTTCAAAGAGATTTTTTTATAAGCCAATTTTGTTTTATGAAAATATAGTTTGAGTCAAAATCGCACCCCTCTTTGAGCAACACCCTTTAGTGCTCAAGAGGACAAGTTTTTGCATAATTTTAGACTTAAAAAAGCTATAGGGACCGCTGTATGCTCACTATCCTTCGCTAGAGTGATGTCTTGATGACTTAAGATAAAGTACACAGGGAATCAGCACAAGGCTCACTCTATGAGATCACTCGAGTAGTCTTCATGGTTGTTTGAGTGGTGTTCTTGGTCGTTCGAATGGTCCTCATCCTTGTCTCGTTTGAGACATTTATTCACTGTAGTGCCAACCACCCTATGACTGCCCTCCCACCGATCGGGCGGTCATTCGCAAATCTAAGTTTTCTTATTTACTAAGACTATCTTTATTCCAAACCTATAAATAGAGAGAACATTTCCCACATCTAGTTCTAGCCTTAAGAGTGTATTTTGAACAGAGAAATCTATCTTTCAACCTTGAGAGTTTCCATGTGCATACCAAGGATTGTTGGCATACCCATAATCACTCAAGGTATAGACAAACCGTGCGGCGGAAAGGTCCAAGTGAAGTTACACTAGACGTCAAAGATGGAGTTTTAGTGGAGAAACATAGCGAGGAAACGAGCATCTTGCCATGGGTATTAGTTGAGGTATAAAACTCGAGTACTTGTATGTTGACTAAGAGCATAGTGGATTACGCTTTTGTGAACCCCAAGTAGTTCCCCACGATTTTCCCAAATAGGATTCTTCGCATCAACAAATTTCTAGTGTCTCTTATTGTTTATTGTTTACACTTTCATTTGTTAGCACACAAGCGCATTATATGTTTGATATCTTATCATCAATAGTTGTGCAATTGGGTTTGTGAGTTTGATTGACTTGATTAAATTAATTAAAATCAAACATCATGTTTGAAAAGGCTAGTGATGTTTTAAAATGGGTTGCCATCATTAATTTTCGCATTTGATTGAAAAGAACCAATTGAGGTAGACATAGATTTTAATCAGTAATTGATTTGGGCTAAAATCGCAAAACCTATTAACACCCCTAGGTTAAGTGCCTTGGTTTCTGATGAATAGTTAAAATTAGCATCTTACTATCCTTTGAGAGAGTTTAAATGATGAAATTTCAGGGAAAAGTTGTACAAAAGCCTAAAGTCAGTGAAACTTTCAAGCAACACCCACATGTTCTGGAAGAAAATTGGAGAAGGGGAAGCAAAGCTACCATGTTTGAACAATAATCCAGGTTTGAATGCAATCCTAAATTATTTGAGGCCCCAATATCATTGCTAGGGTGATGGTACATAGCGTGCTGCAGCTATTCCCTGAGAAGAAGAACAAAGTGCTACTTGAGTACCACGTTTGAACATCAATCCACATTCGAACGTTGGCTTGAATTCTTTGAGGACCCCTAGGACACTACTAGGGTGATGACACGTGGCATGATGCAACTCTTCACTATGGAGGACAAAGGCCACTTGAGTAGTACATTCAAACTCTAGCTAGCATTCGAACGCCTATCAAAGAAGACAGGATTCAACGTTCGAACGCCATATCACGTTCAAATGTATTCCCCAGACAGGTTGGAGAGTGGTTGATTGTCCATCCGGATCTTGGGGCATTCACTTGGACTTTGAACTATTCTTTTACTCTTCTTTATCCCCTCCTCCTTGCCTATAAATACCTCCATTATTAGATCTTCATGAGAGAACTTGCACTTAGATATAGATAGACATACATAGAGAGAGAGAGAGATCATCTTTTGGTTGAGGAGGAAACCCTCCAAAAGTGACTAGCTTTCTACTTTCATTTTTAGTTCCATTAACTTCCATTGTTTGAGCTTCTCTCTTCCCTTAGAGGAGTGAAACTATTCCACTTTTCTAGCTTGCTCAAAGCCTTGAAGGGTGGAAAGTGATTCACTCATTTTTCATCGAAGATAGGCTCATTGTGTAGTGTATTTTACCATGTAACTCCTCTACTTGGTGGAATGAGAACCACTCACTTTTCTAGCTTTCTCAAAGCCATAAAGAATGAGTAATTTCTCATTCACTCTTTAGTAAGAGGTAATGGACATGTATAAATCTTTTGGAAGTTATATTTGTGTATTTCGTTTATGCTTAATGTTTTATCTTTCACTTGCTTATTGAATGATTGAAAGCATCTAGCAAAGCTAAGGCACTTTGTACAAGCATAAGTCCTTTCTATGACATAGATGACTCTTGGCATAGGAAGACTCATTGGTTCTTTACAAGTACTCCAGCTATATATTTCTGACTACATTTCAATCTTCACTATTATTGTGCTTTAACTAAGAATGGAATACTAACACAGCAGTTGGATGGCTTGTAGAACTAATTGCTTGTTTGCAAACGGGTTGAGTCTCGGCACAGAAAATTCTTGTACATCTCTACAAAAATATCGGAAACCATACTCTTAAACCTGGACCACAAAGATTTTAGAAAAAAATGATCAAAATGATTTTAGAAAAAATGATAAACCCAAACAGACCATAGTAGAGGCCCAGCAGCGAGGCAGGATTTACCACCAGCCCAAGGCACCAATGAAGTCCAAGATGCCTTGGATGTTGAGGAGCAGAGAGAGGCTGAGGAGGCACAGACACAGGCAGAGACTGAGGTAGGCACCAACACCCAACGAACATTACGGGACATCATACTTGGCATCGAGGCCAAGCAAGATGAGATTCTCCAACAATAGGAGGATATTCTTAGACTTTTGAGGGGGTAGATCTGGAGGACCTTTAGGCACTAAGGAGGTGAGAGAATGAGAGAGAGAGAGAGAGATTTTTGTACTTGAAATTAATGATTGTGTGTTGTTTTTGGATAATCTAAATCTTTTTTGTGTTGAACTATGATATTTTGTGAAATGAATGATTTAGTTTTGTTATATCTTTTTAAAATGTATGTGTTAGATTTAACATTGCAGTGTTATTCGTTAATGATTGATGAAACAATGTGAATATTGAGATTGTTTTCCAAAGTAACTAAACACATGATCGGTTTGACACCTCACCTAACAATCCAGACTTAAAATCCCATTTCTTTGAAAAATGGTGTTCTCCCTATGCTTAAATGTCAAATGTACATTTATATTTGTTATTCTTAAGGTGTAGAATGACCAAACTTGAAAATGAAATTGATATCTAACTGACATTCTTTGAAAACCTGACATAACCAGTGGAGATAAAGAAGAATATCATGGTAAGTTTTTGGGCCTTGTGATGCTTTTGACAGAAAATTAACATTTACTCAAGTAAGGTTTTTCACGTTCTATCCTTGAATAGACTCATTAAAAATTTTTATTGATTGACGCAACTAGAGCAATCTATTTATGTATCCCACAAAGAATATGTTCATACGATACATACATGTGCACCTATTTGAAAAAGGATCTTAGGTCATCTTTCATTTAATTTTGAGCCTTAGTCATTTCTTTTACAAAATTATATCCCTAGTTAGCTGTGATTGAGCCTTTAATGTGTGATTTATTTTTCATGTAACCCATATGATAATCGAGCCACGAAAAAATATATTTGACATACATTTGCTATCTAATTTTCTTGCACCCTCTTATAAATTTGTATGATACAGAAAAGCAAGAGAAAAAGAAAAGAAGATGGTGACTACTGTTCAAAGAAAGAAAAGTCTGTGAAAACAACTAAAAAGGAAAGAGAAATGAAAATAGAAAATGGCCAAGAAATTGAAAAATGAGAAAAAGAATGAAAGAAAGGAATACGATGTCGGTAAAATTTTGAAAAGATAGAAAGAGGTGTTCTGCATTACACAAAGAAATGATAGCTTTTGAATATCATTGATATAGTTTCTTAAACCACTGATCCCTAGCCACATTACAACCTATAAAAAGCCCTAAATGATCTCAAGTCTAATGCATGTGTAGATTGTCAATCAAAAGTTTGGCGCATGCTAATGGTATTACTTTATTTGTATCAATATTCTTCCATGAGATTATGCCAAATATGATTAGTCTGTTTCCTTAGATTTCACTCCCGTACTAATTGTGCATGTGAATTTACAATTAGCCTTCTTCTGATCACATTCCCTTTTGAGAGAAAATTCACTATAATCGGAGGGAATTTTTGCTCAGAGCATTCTAAGAGAGGTTTGTGAAATCAAAGCTATTCATGGAAGTTTGTAAATAGGAGTTTTTGTTATATAACATTTCTTGTCGGTAGAATGATTATTCTTATTAAATAGGGAATTTTAAAAACCAATATGACAAATGCTTATTTTTGCATAGACTACGTACCTATGAAAGAGAAGTGTTTAGGAGATAAGTCGAAATTGAGGGTTGGGTGTCTCAATGACCATGGTGCTAACTCACTCTGACAAGCAATCACACACACACACATATGTTCGACTGAAGTTTGTAGGTAGTTTCACTTAAAACTCTCACGAGACAACACTCGTCCACTAGAGAACACTTAGGGGTTTAACGGCTTGTTAGATATGCTAAATGCAACCAGATAACCTATGAAAATGGCATTATAAATAATTTCTCATTCAATTGTTCTTGTATTACTAGAGACTAGCAATATTTAAGTTGAGGGGTGTGATAAATTGTTAAAATTAGCATCTTACTATGCTTTTACAAGACTAATTATGCTTTGAGGGAGTTTAAATGATGATATTTCAGGAAAAAGTTGTACAAAAGCCTAAAGTCAATGAATACCAAACTTTCAAGCAACACCCATATGTTCTAGAAGAGAATTGGAGAAAGGGAAGCAAAGCTACCACGTTCGAATGCCATCCTGAATTATTTGAGGGCCCCCATATCATTGCTAGGGTGATGGTACATGGTGTGTTGCAGCTATTCCCTAAGAAGAAGAACAAAGGACTACTTGAGAACCATGTTTGAATGTCAATCCATGTTCAAACGTATGCTTGAATTATTTGAGGACCCCCAGGACATTACTAAGGTGATGAAACATGGCATGATGCAACTCTGCACTGTGGAGGACAAAGGTCACTTGAGTAGTACGTTCAAACTCTAGCCAGCGTTCGAACGCCCATCAAAGAAGATAGGAGTCAACATTTGAACGCTATACCACGTTCGAACATATTCCTCAGTAGGCTGCAGAGTGGTTGATTGTCCATCTGGATCTTGGGGCATTCACTTAGACTTTCAACTATTCTTTTACTCTTCTTTACCCCCTCCTCTTTGCTTATAAATACCTCCATTGTTGGAGCTTCATGAGAGGACTTGCACTTAGATATAGATAGACAAACATAGAGAGAGAGATCATGAGAGGACTTTCATTGTTTGAGCTTCTCTCTTCCTTTAGAGGAGTGAAACTCTTCCACTTTTCTGGCTTACTAAAAGCCTTGAAGGGTGAAAAATGATTCACTCATTCTTCGTAGAAGATAGACTCATTGTGTAGTGTATTTTACCTTGTAACTCCTCCACTTGGAGGGATGAGAATCATTCACTTTTTTAGCTTTTCTTAAAGCTATGAAGAGTGAGTAGTTTTTCATTCACTCTTTATTAAGAGTTGATGGACATGTATAAATCATTTGGAAGTTATATTTGTGCATTTCGTTTATGTTTAATGCTTCATCTTTCACTTGTTTATTGAATGATTGAATGCATCTAGCAAAACTAAGATACTTTGTACAACCATGAGTCCTGTCTATGACATAGATGACTCTTAGCATAGGAAGACTTATTGGTTCTTTGCAAGTACTCCAAGTAGATATTCGTAACTACATTTCAATCTTCACTATTATTGTACTTCAACTAAGAATGGAATATTAACACAGTGGTTGGATGGCTTGTAGGACTGCTTGCTTGTTTGTAGACGGGTTGAGTCTCAACACAGACAATTCTTGTACATCTCTACAAAGACATCAGAACCATGCTTTTAATTTTCACAATCCATCTTTATCCTTCAATTAACTTTCTATTGACACAGTGTTTAATTGAGTTCCCAAGCACAAGTATAACAACCAGATGATTGATTACATGTCCAGATTCTCGAGCTAAAGGATGACTTTTACATTTGAGAAAATATTATATTTTGTCTAGAACATCCCCTTGAAAAGAATCCTGCATTATGTTCAGGAAAATACATAAACATCATAACTTCAAATCTCAAGGGTTCCAGCAACTTTGGTCTCTATTACTACTTACTTCGAAACACCAACATCAGTTCCCTGTGGATTCGACTTAGGACTTAACTGGATTCTTACTATAACTTGACCACCTACATTTGGGTGTACACATTTTGGATCAAGTCAGTCTCCACGTGTATAATTGTGAGGGAAGATCCATATCAGGTTCCCCCTCCTAAAACAACCTAGGGATATATGGTTTTTCCTTATCTCTCTAGATGTTATAATTCTGAAAGTAGGCTTCGAGAAGCTTATACTAGCTCAGAAAGGCTTACTCTTTCTATAGACAGGGAATAGGATTTGTCTTGGGGACCAAGTAAACAAGAATTCATGGACCTCCACTTGTGTAGTCAAAGGGCAGTTGTCACTGGAATGAAAAAATGCATTAAAACAGATCGAGCGATCTCTACTACCCAAGTCATCAGTCTTTTCCCGATTTTATCCCTAAGTGTTTAGAGACCACTCCAGCCAAAGGCAAGTGAGTATATGGAGGTCTCTATTGGGTTTTAAGTTAGAAACCTAGTAAATACTTGTCTTATTGAGCATTAAAATGTATTACTCAAATAGGGTCTGATGAATGACATAATTTATGTTTTCAAAAACACATTTAGAGGTTAGAAAATCTTTTTCAATGAAAAGCCTAGGAGTCATTCTCGGGTATTCCTAATTCCAATTCCAATTCCAATTATCTAAACATCATCAGTCTTTAAATCAACCAAGGGATCTAGGTCTCTAGGTCATTATTTTCGTCCTAAGCATTGAAGGTGCATTATAATCTTCTTGAATTGTATTTGAAGCTTAAACTTCATCCTTCCATTTTGCTTTTGGAGCTTTCAAATTGACCCTGAAAGGGCAAAATGGCTATTTTACACCTCATATTGATTTGAGTATCAGATTAACCTAAAATTTTATTAGGGCCTCCATATGGAAATTAAAAAAGTTTTGGGATGAACTAGAGGTTAATTGGACATAAAATGCACACTAACACACTTTCGGGACCCACTAGTGTCCCCCTCCCCACTTCATCTTCCTCCTTTGATGGTTTGACCGAAACCCTAGATCCCCTCCCCTGTTTTAAGCACCATACTTCTCTCGCCTATTTCTCACTCCAATGTACATGTTTTCTTTTCTATTCTAAACCTATGCACTCCCCTCACACCCTTCTATCAAACCCCATAAGTTAGAAGCTTCGAATTAAACTTAAACCTCTTCAAAAATTGGGTCAAAGTTGATAAAAAAAAAAATAAGGTTTTCATAATAGGTTAGACTTGAAACTTCGATTTTCACCCCCTAAACAACCTCTAAACCCACTTTTGATGATGTAAATGGCTTCCTAGGTTCCAACTTATGGTTCGAAGCTGCCTCTATAGAATTTCAAAATTTCAAAGTCTAGCGTTTCTCTCTCTAGCTTCTCTTTCTTCTCTCTCTCCTCAAACCATTGCCTTCTCTTTTTATACGTCAAAGATGCTGAGTCAAGCCTCCCAAGGTGTTGGGAGGTGTCCATAAAGGAAAGAGAACTTCCACAACCGCCAGCAAGCGCCATGGGAATTCTTAATATCTTGTAAATCAAGGGCAATCCTGTAAATTATTAATATCTTGCCAATTTTTTGAAAATTAATTAAATCCATATATATATATTAAGTTACATACATATTAAATCAAGCACTAAAAAAGTATTCATTAAATTTTTAGGACTCAAATCAACGTTTGATTTGATCTACAAATACTATTTTTGCACCCCTAACTCTCTAGCACGTATTAACCCCAACTCGACTAATTGTGCTTCTCCACTCATTTTCTCTTCACCAATCACTTTCCTACACCTAACTAACACCCTAACCATCCCCAGAACATCTACGCACACACTCCGAAACTATCAGTTAATGATCCAACACTCCGAACTCCAAACCCCTAATCACACACATACTTATTTTTTCCCCAATTCTCAATCACCAAATTCTAGGTCATTATAGTATATGAGAAAAATTAATGAAAATAAAAGCAACAATTGACTCACATACATCCATATCAAATGACCACTATTTTAATGAAATAACATAGAATAATCTCATGAAAGAAAATCAACAACATAAATTGCAAAATAATCACCAATCTCCTTCTTATTCACATAAGTCATGCACTAGCCAACCTACTCTTGCGATCAAATAGGTCTTTTTATGTTTGTAATGGGACCTTGGGATAAAGGTTTTGAAATGAAGGATATTCAAAATTTCAAAAAAAAACTATCCCAATAGAACATTGTTTTTCCCAACCATCTTCTTCAATTGCTTTTCTTTTTCATCATTTAGAAGCTTACTTTAATAGTATAATCTCAAACTCATCATCTTCTATTTTGCTTTCATAAAGTTATTTTTTTTCTATGTTTTCCTTTTTCAACAACAAATTTTTTTTTCTTTTTCTTTTTCGTTTTCTTTTTGTTTTTCAACATATATATATATATATATATATATATATATATATATATAGCTATAGCATAAGCATGAGACTGTCACCTCTTTCTCCATTTTTTTTAAAAGCCACCATCACTCTCTTAAAAAATACTATAAAATCAAAATTATTCAAAAGATGTTCAATCACAGCTTCAAGGGATGAATTTAAATAAAGAACAAAGGTAAGGCTCAAGTTAAATCAATAATGGTCTAAAATCATATCTGAAGAGCTATTGATAAATACATTTCACATTCAAACAATTCAAAAATATAACAATTATTGACAAAATGAGTATTGACCAAAAAAAATATAATGAGATGATTCAATAGAATTTGTTAAATGACATTATCCTTATTTGAGTATATGTCAATATCACTCCAAGAAAAATTAGTTCAAAAAATCACAAGAGACATAAATTGTCTCCACTATGTATATCAAGTTCCAAGATAAAGGTAGTATTTTCCCAACTCTAATACTAGTATAATCAAATGTGCACTTAATTTGAATTTCAATTACGAATATAAATTATGACACTAGAATACAGAATAAACTTCTATAGGGGTCTTAAATATAAACAATTTCAAGTCTCAATCAATATATTCCCTATTTTAATGTTAGTTAAGTCATAAGAACATGATTCATGACAATTAACAAAAAAAAATTATTTTTTTTTACCTATTAACTAAAATAAAACAAAATCAAAATTGTCACAACACAAAATACACCCATAGCCCCAACGTAAATTGAACACTGTCCTCAAAGTAAAAATAAATACATTAATGCTCAATAAAAATAATGAACAAATATCAAAAGAGTAGAAATATCTGGTGCCGGTATGAAGGAAAATGGATGGATAAATGGAAACTGAGATTTTCCTCTGTTTGGTATAAAAGGAAAAAGAGGAGAAAAAGTAAAATGAGTGGAAAGTAAATTAGCCCACATGGGCGAATTTACTCCCAGCACCTGTGAAGCAAACAATGAAAGATTGGCTTGTAGAGAAAAAATAATGCATGATGGGGAACTATGACGAGAGGGTTGCAAATATTCCTGCAAAGTCCACATGAGCGAATTATTGTGAAATTCATTCCCCCTATGATTACTACCATTATCAATCATCATGCTAAGTGTATGACAGTGAACATGATAATTAAACAAACTACCCAAAAAAATATATAAATCCACTTTAACTAAATGCCCTTTATGGTCGAGAAACCACAAGCGCATAAAAAATAAAAAATAAAAAAAGAAGAAGGGGAAGAAGTAGAAAACAAAAATTAAATGACAAAAAAAAAAAAAAAAACCAGGAAACGAGATTTACATGATCTATGATGAATCTAAAATCTAGCAAACCTCAATAAAAGATGGTGAGTTCCTTGTTTCCAAATAAATACCCGTCAACGATGCCAAAACAATTGCTACAACTTAAACGTGAGTCACCCAAGTTCAGGTTTTTGTGAAGTCATATAATACTCGGAAGTCCAAGGTCAAGCCATGAGGAATTAATGAAAGTAGAAACACAATGAATTTTAAAATAAGAGTAAAAATTGTGTTGAAGATATTTGATAGAATTGAATTTGAAGAGAATATTAGATTTTGATTAAAAATAGTAAGAATTAGCTAAGTAGATTTTGATTGAAGATATTTATGATCCGATTTTCGAACTCAATTAAGAATTAGCTAAGTAGTGATCTTAATCAAAAGATTTAGAAGCAATAATATTGAAAAAAAAATCCAAAAAGGTAAAACCCAGGAAAATTTGAAATTTTTATGAAAAATGGGCAAAATGTTTAGATTAGTCTCACAAAATCTAGTTACTCCGATAAATTTCATCGAATTTTAAAATAGTCATATTTTTTATGTTTTATGAGGCAGTCGGGTCTTGGCTAACCCAAAAAATGAAATTTTTAATAAAATTTCAAAATTTGGAAAATAATTTAAATTAATTTAAAATAAAAATATTTTTAACTTGAACCGAGGCGAAATTTAATCGTTTTTGGGTGAAAACGGACCGGGGAATAGGGGACATGTGGCGCCACGTGAACCAAGTAATTAAAGGGTATAAATAAGGGAGAAAAATCAGATTTCTCCCCTATTCATCAACTGATTCTCACGTTGGAAGAGAAGAGAAGAAAAAAAATGAGAAAACTATACCTTCTATCTACGATCTACAAAGATTGGTTGCTCGAATCGACTCGGGCCAAGAACAAAGGTTGTTTTACACGTCGAGGGCTACACGGCTATACTAAAAAGCGCGGATTTCACTGAAGGTCCAAAAAAATTAGATTTGGGAGAATTCAAGGTTAAGGCTTCTTGGGAGTTCTTGAAGGCTTTCTACTTCAATTTGTTTTACACTCCAAGAGGTAGGATTTCATCCTAACTAGGTTTATTTCCAACCTAGGAGTATGATATGGAATGGGTAGGCTGTTAGCCAATTTTAACACCCGCCTATTGTGATTAATTGGATGAAATGAGCATTAGAAATGGGTAGAAATTGATTATCGTATGAAATGGGTAATTAAAAATTGCTAGCTTGTAATTTCTTGGAAAATGATGATATGTGGGCATGGTAAGTGTTTATATTGTGCCTTGTGAGTTAAGTGTGTTATTGGCATAGATTATGTGATAACATGCTTGAGAATTGTTGTTGGGTTTAAATATTGATATATGTTGTCTATATATTGACATTATGATAAATTATGGTAATTATATACTTAGAATATAAATTGCCATGGAATATGTTGATAGATGTTTAAATTGGTCCATTTGGCATTCATAGTATATTGGACATGAAATTGGTGTTGCAATGGTTCATTACATTGCATTTTGCATGGAGACATTGCATTCGTGGGCATTGACGTGAGTGTGGGTGTGTGTGTGCATTGACTTGCTCCGATATGTGTACACCCAAGTGTAGACGGTCAAGTTGTAGTAATAATCAGGTTAAGTCTGGAGTCGAATCTACAGGGAACTATTGTTGGTGTTTTGAAGTAAGCAGTGTCAGAGACCATGTAATTGTAACCTTTGAGATTTATAGTGATGATGTTTAGAGATTTTCCTGGGCCAAAATTTTCATTCTTTCCAAGAAGTTTTTCTAAAAAAATATAAGATAAATTCAAATATAAACAGTTATCCTTTAGCTCGAGGATCTGAACATGTAGTTAATTATCCAGTTTATTTTACTTGTGTTTGGTAACTCAATTAACTCCCATGTCAACGGAAAGTTAATCAAAAGACAAAGGTTGATTGTGAGAATTAAACACATAGTTCTGATGCCTTTCTAGAAGTTTACAAGAATTGTCTGTGTCAAGACTCAACCCGTCTACAAACAAGCAAGTGTTTCTATAAGGCATCCAACCATGGCGTTAATATTACATCCTTTAAATGAAGTCCAATAATGGTGAAGACTGAAAGGTAGTCATGGGGATCTAGTTGAGGTACTTGCCTTAAACACATAGATCTTTCTATGCAAGAGTCATGCATGCCATAGAAAGAACTCATGGTTATACAAAGTACCTTAGCTTTGCTAGAGACATTCAATCATTCAATAAGCAGGTGTAATATAAAGCATTAAAGCATAAATGAAATGCACAAAATATAACTTCCGGATGATTTATACATATTCATCACCTCTTACTAAAGAGTGAATGTGAAACTACTCACTTTTCATGGCTTTGGTAAAGCTAAAAAAGTGGGTGATGATCATCCCTTCAAGTAGAGGACTTTACAAGGTAAAACACAATAAGCGAGAAGTCGATCTTTGACAAAGAATGAGTGAATCACGTTTCACCCTTTACGGCTTTGATAAAGTTCTAGAAAAGTGGAAGAATTGTACTGCTCTAAAGAAAGAAGGAAGCTCAAGCAATGGAAGTGAAAGAAAATAAATGAAAGTAGAAGAAAGCTAGTCACTTTTGGAGGGTTTCCACCGCAACCAAAAGATGCTATATCTCCCCTGATACAAGTAAATATAAACCTAAGTCTAAGACTAATTATACAACTAAAAGTAGGAGTCTAAGCCTCCTTCAAGCTTTTGACAAGTCTTGGCATAGTCAAATCTTACAAAACCAAGCTCTAGCTCTCTACAAGTCTCAAAAGGACTCTCTAGCACCCTCCCTCAAAGAACTCCCTCAAGGGGAGTATTTGTAGGCAAAGAGGAAGGGGGACAAGAGAGTGTGAGGGAATAGTGTAGGGTCTTGAAAGCCTTGTGAACACCATCCACTCTGCAGCTTGTCTAGAGACAACATTCGAACGTTGTCTGGCGTTCACACGTTGTTACTATCTATGCTTGATGGGCATTCGAACGCTAAATGGGGTCTGACCTTCTCACTCAAGTAGCCTATGGTCTTCTGTGAAATCCACTTCTACACTCCATGCACAACTTGACGCTTTGCACTCAGCATCCTGATTCTCAATTAATTCAAGGGGACGTTCGAACATGAATTGGCATTCAAACGTGGTACTCAAGTACCTCAGTGTTTTCCTTCTTGGATGCAACATGCCATATCTTAGCATCCTGCAGTCTGATCTTCAATAATACAAGAGAACGTTCGACCGTTGGTTGGGGTTCAAACGTTCTTGCCTTGGTCCAAGCTTTTTTAATTTTGCTCCAGAATATGCTGGTGTTGCACGAAAGTGTGATATTCATTGCCTTTGGTCCCTTGTATAATTTATGTCTTGAAATGCCAGCATTTAAACTCCATCAAAATACAATTAGTCCTAAAAAGGCATAGTGATATGTTGATTTTAATGACTAATCACACCCCCAACCTAAATATTGCTAGTCTCTAATAATACAACAACAATTAAATGTAAATCTATTTCTAATGCCTTTTTCATAGGTTATTCGGTTACATTTAGCATATGCAACAAGCCGTTGAACCATTAGATTTATCTTAGTGGATGAGTGTTATTTTCGTGAGGGTTTTCAGTGAAGCTACCCACAAACTTCAGTCGAATAAATGTGTATGTGGGATTATTGGTTAAAGTAAATTAGCATCATGGTCGTTGGGACACCCAACCCTTAATCTCGACTTATCTCCTACATATTTTTTTTCGTAGGTATATATTCTATGTAAAAATTAGCATTTGGAATTCCCTGTGTAGTAGGAATGATCATTCTAATAGTAAGAATTGTTATATAATAAACATTTCACTTTACCACATTCCATGGATAGCTTTGATTTCACAGACCTCTCTTAAAATACTCTCTATAAAAATTTGCTCCAATTATAGTGACTTGTCTCTCAAAGGACATGTGATCAGAAGATGACCAATGAAAAAAATCACATGCACAGTTAGAAAGGGAGTGAAAGCTTTAAGAAAGTAAACTAATCATGTTCTTGACATAATCTCATGAAAGATTATAGATTCAATTAAAGAAATACTATTTAACATACCCCAGCTCTCGATTGACAATACACACATGTATCAGACTTGAGATCAATTAGGGCTTTGTAGGGTGTAATGTGGCCAGAGGTCAATGGCTAACAAAGTGACGTCAATGGTATTCAAAAGCTATCTTTTCATTATGTAGTGTAGCACACCTCTTTCTTGTTTTTCAATCTTTTACTTGGAAATGATATTTCTTTCTTTCATTTTTTTATTTTTCACTTTCTTGGCAATTCCCTGTTTTTCTATTTCTTTTCTTTCTCAATTGTTCCTACCGACTTTTCTTTCGTTGAACAGTAGCCATCATTGTCTTTTCTATTTTTCTTACTTTTCTATATTATACTAATTTATGAGAGGGTGTAAGAAAATTAGATAGCAAGGTATGTCAAGTATATTCTCTTGTGGCTCGGTTAGCATATGTGTTTCTTGAAAAAGAAATCATTCATTGAAGGCTCAAACATGACTAACAAGGGATATAATTTTGTAAAATCAATGGCTAAGGCTCCAAATCAAATCAAAGATGGTCTAAGATCCATTCTCAAGTATGTGCACGTATATGTGTCGTATGCAAAGGTTCCTTGTGAGATATGTCAATAGATCACTTTAATTACGTCAATCAAAGCAAGTTTAATGAGATTATTCAAAAATTGAAAATGAAAGAGTTTACTTGAGTAAATGTTGATTGTCTCTCAAAAACATCGCAAGGCTCAAAACTTACCATGATATTCTTTGTTATATCCACTGGTTATGTCGGGTGTTTTAAGGAATGTTAGTTATATATCGATTCGATTTTCGAGTTTGATCATCTTATACTTTAAGAATAACAAATACCAATGTACATTTGACATTTTGAGCATAGAGAAAATATCATTATTCAATGAGCTATGGTTTTAAGTCTAGATTGCCAAGTTATGTGTTAAACTGATCATGTGATTCGTTACTTTAACAAACAGTCTTAGCACACACATTTGTTCCATCATTTTATAAAAATATACTGTTAATTCTACACATGCTTTTAAATTGATAAAAATGATCAACTGAACCATTTATTTCACAAAATATGATCATTTAATACAAACTCCACAGATTTAATTCATCCATAAAAGAAATGACAAAACACAAAAACTTTAAATATCCACAATAAACCACCAAAGAAGAAGCCCATCCACAAAAGAAGAAACAAAATACTCAAACCATACTCAAGAACATAAATCCCCCTCTCTCACTCTCCCCTAGCTCCACCGGGCCCACCAGCTCCACCCCTTAGAAGGCGAAGAATCTCATCCTGCTTAGCTTCGATACTAAGCATGATATCTCTAATTGCACATCAGGTGCTAGTGCTGGTGTCGGGTCCTGCCTCCTCTAGCTGCTCCTGGGCTCTCTTCGTATCTAACTCTCTCTCCTCCTCATCGAGTATATCTTGTACCTTATCGACACCTTGGGTAAGGGGCTCCTTATGTCTAGCCGCTAGGCCTCCACTGTGGCCTTGGCTTCTCCGGAAGGAAGCCTTTGTTCAGTGGGCTAATTGACCTTTGTATGGTCATCTCCGGTCTCACCCTAATCTCATGGTCCTTGCACATCTTCGTGACCAAGGTGTCGAAAGGAAGTGAGTTTCTTTTCACCTTACATCCTTTTGTCATCTCTGTCAAAATGAGGGAAGAGAGGTCTATGCTTTGGCCCTTCCCAAATGCATAAAGCAATTGGGCTATCTCGGGGAAGATTTCGTTCTTTCGCCGATTAGGGCGAGGTTCGACACCGTAATCAAATTCAACATTTTATATTTATCAGTTAGCTCCTCTTGACGAAGAAATCTTCACCCTGCCCATGAAAAAGTAGCCACCCTCGTTAGCTCCATTCCAACCATATTCATAGCCACATTCTTCCTTGGGGGGTATATCGAATTTTGTATCTGAGGCACTTCTTGGCTCAACTCTCGAATGTAGTCCTCATCAACATCAACATGGGCTCCCCTCACATACGTCCTTATTGCCCCGTTGACAATCTCGGCGTTGGAGTAAAACTCCCACACCAAGTCAATCACAGCCTCTCCACCGTTCCGCAAATACAATATCCACCTTCTCCTCTTCATATCCACAACAATACCCAACTCTGCAAAGTCAGTCAATACTACATCTCGCTCACAAACAACAACTTGGTTTCAGTAGAAATTTGTATACCTGTCAGCTTTGAGAGCCGTAGGGAATTGGGTCTTGTCATATCTTCGCGTAATGGGTCTTCCTTCTCTCTCCTCGATGACCTCCTCCACCATATTAGGCTCCTGAGTCGGTGGATTGTGCCTGGTTGGTAGCTTGACCCTTGGAGGCATGATGTTTCAGGTTTGAGGGCTTGAGAGTTTTTATTTTCTTGTGAAAATGAGGATTTTTGATGTGGGAATGGTCTTGGGAGGGTCGATTTTAGGTAAAAATGGGGAATGAGGGGTGTTTTTAGGGTTGTGTATCAAACAGGCACCCCAGGGTTTGGAAGTTTTTCAAAATTTTAGAGGGTTTTGGAATGAAGAAGACAAACCAGGCTTTTATAGCCTGAAAGTTCACATTTGAATGTCATTGATGTTCAAATGTATGTAGTAGGATTTTAAACATATCATTTGAACGTGGATGATGTTCAAACGTGGTGAGCTATCAGTATTTTTGAGTTATGTCAGAGGCTTCATCAGAGGCTGAGTATTGCAAGCAACTAACGTTCGAACGTCACTTGACGTTCGAACATTAGATCAAACAACAAAAGTTTTTCTATACATCAATATACCCAATAAGAGAGGGCTATATACACAAGTCTGAACTAAAATTTCATGCCATCTCAAGATAAGTCTCTACCATAGTTTTAAAACTTGGCCTGGACGTCAACCCGGCAAAGGGACCTGGTCAATAGGTCACTGGTCAGACCGGTAATATAATAGAAAATTAAAAAATAATTATAAATACTTATAAATAGGCTAAAAAATCAAAATAATTATAAAAATAACATCAAACATGAAAAGTTAAGTAGAGAAAAATCATTAAACATGTATTCAATTTCAATGTATTCAATTTTCAATACAACTTGTAAAATTAAGTAGGAAAAAATACCTCAAGGAGCTAGTTGGTGTAGATTGAGATTCAATTGGTGTTTCGGATGAAGACATTCTGATATGACATCGAAAATCAAAAAGCCACAAGTAATTAAACCCCACAACACAACACACGAATTTTAAACTTTAAACTTTAAATTATAAACTAATAGATACAAGACAATAAATAAAATATAAACCTCAACAAATGAAAATAATAGAGCTCATAGTAGAATTTATGCAGTGTAATCAAAAAATCTCACAAGGAGAATTTCAATGACACTAATCAAACAGAGTCAATTTGAAGTAGTTAAAGAGATGAGACCACAAGGAGGATGACCTTTATACTATTTTTATCAAACCTGAATTTGGTTACTAACTCAAGTGACATCACACTTTATATGTCTTGACTTACCAATGCCAAGTTCTGTCCCATAAATCCATCGTAGTTTCCTCAGCAGGAATTATGGCAAGTACTAATGCACTAAGCATAGGAATAGAGTCAATGAACTGCAAATGGCTACAACATACCAAACATCATGTTCCCTGAACAACACGAATAACTAGATAAAGCATAAGAAATGGCTCAGCTTCTAATCAAAATTCAGATATCACAAAGGATAAAAATAGCATTTAACTGCCAATAGAAAGCACAACATCAACAAGCATGAAAGTGTAAATGTTGCCAAGCAGTGGTTCTACTTCCACAAATGATAAAGAATATTTCACTTTTTCATACTCAATATGGATTGAAACTCTTTCAAAGGGTGACAACTCTATGATCCATACATTTTTTTGGGCTTCCAACCACCACAAAACAATGTTTCATTGACAGAGGCATTTGATCAAACATGTGGTAGGATTTATCGGGTGAGACAAAAAACTTCATTCAACAACTACAAAGGGGGCTGGGCAAGGAAAGGCAGAGCTAAAGACCAAAATACAAATTAAACTGAGAGAGAGAGAGAGAGAGAGAGAGAGTATGTACTTGTTCCTTCCCCTTCAAGCCTTTGATCGAGGCTTACTCCATTTCGAGTTCCCACTTCCCACTGCACACTACTGTATAAACCAGAGCAGAGTAGAACAAGAGAGATTGAGAGTCTAAGTGAGAGAGAGAGAGAGAGAGAGAGAGAGACTCGCGTTGAGACTGAGAGGAGCGAACGACGTCCAAGGGGGCTGGGCAACACAATTTAGGGCAAATGCCGAAAAGGGCCAAAAATTAACCTTTTATACTAAATTAACTGACCCGTCTGGTTTGACGAAACCTGTCCGGTTTTACGGTTTTCACCCGATTTTTTGCCGATTCACCAGATTGACTCTGGTTCTTATGCAAAAATGATCCAATAGGTGAACCGGCCCAGTTTAGGCACCGGTTCATAGATTCACCGGGTCAACCTATGGGGTCAGGCAAGGCTGGGTTTTAAAACACTTCTTACCCACGCTTTAGGTTGGTATTTTTGGGACATTCCTTACTCGGCCCTTATTTTTATTTTAGTCAAAAGAGTTTTGTACAAAAAGGATTTTTACACTTTGTACAAAAATTCAGACCCTTAGCTTTCCTCCTAACAAAAACACAGTTTTCTACAGAAAATAATCTAACCCGAGTCTCTCTCCGTATCCGTGCAGTTCAAACAACCAATGACTCTCCCAATTTTCTCTCTCAAAAATTGGTTAAGCAAAGTATCGGAATAACATGACGTCTCAAGGTAATCCTTACTTAGCCCATTTACTATCCAGTCTAATCGATTGAGTGCGCGACCGAAAATTGGTTCAAAATATTGATTATATCTTTTCTCGTGAAAGACTCTGCCACATTGTTTACATGCACCAAGTTTTTTGGCACGACAACGTTTAGCAAAAGTGCATCTACTACAGAGGGGTTTCGCTTGTTCTTCTCGGATCTCATTTTTTCTTACCAATCTTGTTTTTCTCATGATCGTAACATGTACATCAGATGAAAAAAGTGCGTAGAACTCCTAGACTAAACCAAAAAAATTTGATATCCATGCTTTATAAACTTTAAGACTCACTATCGGTTCTTTAATATCTGTCAGTCACAAAGACGATTGAAGTTGATTCATAAGCATGTTCATCAATTTATACAAAATGCGAGACAATGTACATAATATGATCAGAAACAACAACAACAACAACAACAACACAACAAAAACAAAAAATTTTACGAGCACAAAATATGAACTGTAGTTCTTACCTCACCAACTTAAACTGAACATTGTCCCTAATATTTTAAATTTATTAGTGTATGGATCTTGGAGATGAGGTTGAAAGGTAGAGATCTGTTCATTTGTCAAATCCTTTTACCTTAAAACACCTTTTATGGTTCCCCAACGATGACGCCAAAAACTGACTTTTGCAATTTTTTTAGTGTTGCATAGTATTTTTAGTTACGAGTAATTTTTAGTATATATATACGAGAGACAAGTAAATTTCTGATTATGAAAGATTTAAAATAAAAGAGATTTCATTTCATTTGAATTTTGAAATGTGCATTTTATATGAATATTATTAAATTTAAATTTATTTTTATTTAAATAAGGGTAATTGAGTATTTTGAAGTAGATTTATCCTCAAAGACCCAAAAGATAAGCTTTTGAATGTTGTGACTTAAAAGATCACTGCACAGGACCGGGCCGGCCACCAAAAAATCCTAGAATAATTGCAAGTAGAACACCAATCGCACCGTTCCCATAAAAGAATGGATTGGGCTGGTTAATTTGGGCTTAAACCCCAAGCTGTTAGGATCAATGGAGATATCATTTAAATACAAAGCCCAAGTCTTAGGCCCAGTGAAACTATGGTATCCAACTCCTAAGTCTCAGCCTCCTCAAGTTGACATAAATGAAATGCTAGCATCACCAGAGTCCACGTGAACACCAGGTCCGAAATTATCAACAGCATTTAAACCCAATTTTCACATCCGAGCTGGGTCTTCACAGACTTTACTTAAATATTCTCCCCTCAACCTCATATCAATTATTTCTCTCTCCGGTCCCGTTAGCCTTCTGCGAACCCTAGAACTCTCTCTCTATCTAGAGCTCTCGGTTTCTCTCTCCTTGGGTTATCTTTGTTCTGCATTCAATGGAGTACGGGGCAGGTCGGAAGAGAGGAAAACCCGAAGCTGCCCTGAATGGCAATGGCGGTTTCAAGAAATCCAAGCAAGGTCTGTTACTTCGCTTTTCACCATTGATACTCTTTCTACGCTCAAATCTTTTTCGAATCTACGGTTTTTTTATACTCTGTGTTTGTGTGTAAGTGCAAGTTTCTCATATTTTATTGTTTGAATCTGATATAGATATGCTAGTGTCATGTTCTTGTAGTGTTTGAAGATGCTTGCAGTGAGTCTTTAAAGGTGTTTAGGTTCATTTCTAAAGATGGTGCCTATGTTTCGTGAAGTTAACAGTGAAGTACTTGTTGGCATTTATCCTGTGTAACGGGTAGCAAAGTAATCTGACTTGCTATGGTTCTTGTTAAGCTGTTTCTGCCTTCTCTTCATAAGTGTTTAGCTAATGTTAGTGAGTAATCATCTCTTGTAGAAGTCGTTTTTCTTTTTGGGTGCAGCATGTGCTGTTTCACCGGTTTGTGTTTCTTCTAGGCTGTAATTTGTGTTCTGTTGATTGTCTCTGACAAAGTTGTCAAAATGTGTATCATAGTGCGTATAATAGTGTATCATGTATTGTAAGATGAGTTTAATGTTTTTAAACACACACACACACATATATAAATGTAGTTCCAACTTCCAAATAGTATTTCAACATAAATTCCATACAAGATTAAAAAAACTCCAAGTTTCAAAACATAATTTAACAATTCAAGTTTATAACATAATTCATCAATATAAAAATTGAAAGATCATCAAACTAAGGTGGTTGAATCCTTTATTTAAATAATGTGCTTTTCAAAAATCTAAATCCTCGAATTCCATTCTGTCAAACACAGATGAGGGAAGGAAAGGAAATGAATTAGAGTTTGTTAAGTTTTCTGTTGGAACCAAAACTACAAAAGCAACTCATTGGTTAGCCAGAGTGCTGTTGTAGTTTTGGTAGAAGTTTATCCCGGAAATTTGTTTCTATTGGATTTTTTTATAATTGATATCTTCTTCAATATCCGCATTGTGCTCCGTTTGTGTCACAGAGAACTTTTTTGGGGGTGAAATCCTTTTCCTTGGATAAAGTATGCTTGGGTATAATTTGACTCTCCCTGGGCTCTAAAAGAAGATTGGAGGAAAAGTCATACAGGAACTATTATTTATTGAAACAAAGAGTCCAAATCGAGTTGTTGGGTTTTTTTTTTTGATAAGTTTGCAATTCAACTGATTATGTCTATATTGGTATCATCATAAAACAAAAATTGTGATAGTGGTAAGAAATGATAACATTGCTCTTTGATATTCTGCAAATTCCAAGGGTAATAACTTACTGAAATTTTAACTGAGAAAATTAATTAATGTCATGCAACAGAAATGGAGTCCTTTCCAACTGGTATAGGAAGCAAATCAAAGCCTTGCACAAAGTTTTTCAGGTTCTAATCCTAACCTATCTAAAATGAATATTGTAAATGCAAATTCTTATATATTGCTAATTTTACAAAAGTGTAAGAACAGTTCTATGATACAGTTGTTGCCGTAAAAGCATTTTGATTTGAACTAATGAACTGGGCATTTAAAGTTGTGATACAGGTTATACTCTTCGTTAATCCTGTTAACAAGGACTATTGAACAGAAATGGTCGATTCATAAGAATGCTGTTGTATTAATCACTTGCCGGACCATAGGTAATCTAAAAGCAGTTCTGTGGGAGCGAAAATCCTTTCCCTCATACAGCGAGTATACATAATTTTTATTACAAATATAACAAGTAAAAGCTGTTGCTCATGTATCAATTTATTGGCTTCTAAAACTTCATACAGGTTATTTATTTGTTATTTCAGTTTAATCTTCATAGAATTTTTGGTGGCTTTGGTTGATCAATGGTGGGCAATTTTCTCTACTCAAAGAGTTCTATGAAATGGAAGTCTTTTCCTCCATACGATAGTTATAATGAGTATCGGTCTTTATATTTTTGAATTGAAGAAATCTTCTTCGTTAATCATATTGCTTGTTGTTGTGTCTTCTCAGCTTTTAGGCAATCACGCCTGCCAAACCCTAAAGGATGATACCTTTTATATATACCTCTAGGGTGCTGGTATTACTTTCAAAGGCTAAAGCTTAATATGTGTTTCATCTACACACTAGTTCATGTGATCTCAAATTCCCAAATAATAGCTATCACAGACAATAGTGCAATCTTTATTTCTTATGAACTATGCAACTTGGGGTTTGTCCATTATGCATTATAATAGTTTGCCGTTTGAAACAGCATCACATTATGTTCACCCCTGTCAAGAATGATTTTTGAATATTTGTTCCTTATCATGGTGATAAAAATTCCTTTTGAAGAGGGGTTGAGGGGCTGAATCCACCTCCTTTTGTTTATTTTTTTATTGGTATGGTGTACCATTTTGGCTTATCATTAGCTGGTTGGGAGTTAAGCACCCATATGTGTCCCCGATGCCCCTGATTGTGTTAACTAATAACAGTTTTTTGCCACTTCTTCAATTGGTTTTATTTTTGCATTTAACAACCTTAAGTTAGTGAATTAAATTTTCTTAATTTTCAAAAGCTAGCGTCATCATAAGATTTCGGTTATAGTCTCAATTGACAATTAGTCATTGATTGCCTATGATGGTTCAAGGTTACGGTATCGGCCATCGACTTGGAGGGCACTGATATACATCAGTTGAGGCGTCGCGGCATGGTATCGGCCGATACACTCAAAATACTATAAGATAAAATCCCAAAAAATTCTGAAAAAATCATTAAAAATTTTAAAAAGTATAAATAACATGTACGCATTATATGTCAAAAAGGCATCATCTAGCACATTAAACATAGTGAAAATGATTTATAAGCGCTCTATTGGTAATTCTTACAATTATCACTGTTCAATTTAAGTACTTAAAAACATATCAAGCCATGATAATTGCTATATTGAATAATGATAAGACTCAAAATCATTATTATCATGTAATTTTAACATTTAATTATAAATATTTAAAAAAATAGAAAAATATATTGATTCTTGTATGAGAACATACAAAAAGTTTGAAAAACAATTAGTGTTTATATATTATTATTATCGATATATTTATTTTGAAATATAATTGTGTATGCTTTAGAATTTTTTTATATATATTATAGTTCCTGTACAATTGTACAAGATAGTCTACTAAAATACATAATTGTATGTAAATAATATCACCCAGTAACAAAAATCCACCGTTACTCTCATCTAAAAATGATATTATATTAATATAATTATAACCCTTATATATCTCACGTTTTAACTCGACTATCTGTTAAGGGTCTACGACGTAGAAATATATATATATATATATATATATATATATATATATATATATATATATATAGAGAGAGAGAGAGAGAGAGAGAGAGAGAGAGAGACATGAAGGGCGAGCGAACTTTGATCGAAGAAGGAGAGATAACTTTCAAGTCTTCTGCTTGGTTGAAAGCTAGGCAACTGCTACTTTCACGACAATAGAAGAAGAAAAAGAAGAGGGGCACCAATAATCGATCTAATAGGTTTTTCTCAGAAATCCTTTCAATTCCTTCTTTTGTTTTTATAATTGCAAAAAGGTGTGATCTAGGGTTGGATAATTGCTTCTTGGTCACTGGTTTCTATATTGGTGGGTCTCTGATTTTTTCTTTATTTATTATCTTTTCCTTTGTCATTTGACTTGTTTAGTTCCAAATCAATGGGCATCTTTAATTTTCTTCTACATTTCTCTTTTTTTTTTTTTTTTTGAGATTTTGTTGCTTGTTTGCTTGTTTGGAATTTCACAGATTCAGTCCCAACTCAGCTTGACTCGGTCTGAGTCTAACAATTTAATTTCGAGTTGAGTCGATACTTACGAGTTGTAACCGAGTCAAGCCTAAGTCAATTTTGTTTCATTATATTTCTATAATGGGTATCCGAGTCAAACAATTTGACTCCGAGTTGAGTCGATACTTACGAGTCGTAATCGAGTCAAGCCTAAGTCAATTGTGTTTCAATATATTTCTCTAATGATTATCACTCGTATCGGTCTCGGCTGATACCTTGAACCGCGTTGCCTATAATCCATGTCTATAAGGTGATACTTTTGTTTTTGTATTGAGTTTATAATTATTAAATTGTATTTTGAGGATTGTAGTATCTATGAAGAGGTGGTTGTATTTAGATTATAATTCATGGATAATTTTTTTTGAGGTAGTTGTCAATTTATTTATTTATTTTTGTTTGAACGAAAAAGCCTTTTTGTCATTTTTGATGACTAAAGATGCTTGAGTAGGTCTTTGAAGAGATATTTTGACGAGTTGTAGATCGAAATATTATAATGTCGAAGTTGTGAATGATAGTTTGGCAACTTGATTTAGAACAATTGAGGAAAGATAAGTATAACTTATCCCATATTAGGCTTATTGTAAATATTGCTGCAAAAATTTGCTCTCTTGCATTTGTAATAAAAATATCTCATGTGACATATATAGGGTAATATATTTCTTGTAGCTAGGTTCGAGCATCTCCAACAATGCTATCTAAAATAGTTACTAAAAATATATTTAAATATTGTATTATTTACTTTAACTAACCACTTTTTCAAATTCACTCCAACAACGCTATTTATTTTAGTTAACCATTTCAACTAACTTTAATTAACTTTTAATAATAAATTCAAAAAATAGCAATTCAACTATACATTGTACAAATTTAGTCAATTATAGGCTATAAGAGAGAACCCACATCTCAAAAATTACTGCTCCCAAACCAAGTTCTCTCAAATTAAATCACAAAATCCAAAACAAAATCACCTCAAATTACACAAATAATCGAAGTCAAATTTTTGGGGAAAGTTTATTGGATTTTTGGGTGGTTTTGTTGAATTTTTTGGGGGTGTTGATGGATTTTTGGGGGAGTTTATTAGATTTTTGACGGGTTTTGTTGGATGTAGCTAGTGAGAAGTGGCTAACTAGATGTAGCTAGTGAAAATGGGGTTATGGAAAATAGATAAAGGAATAACTAGTCTGTTGGAGTCATATTTCACGAAGAAGTTATCTAAAATAGTTAAAAAAAAAAAGGGGGTTCTAGCTAGCCTTTTGGAGTTGCTTTTAAAGTATTGAAAGATAAAAATCGTTGAAATGTGGTATTCAATAGTGTTCAAAGAATCGGCTGAGTCGAGTACTATTTGGTCGATTTGTATCTGGCTCTTCACCCTTCATATAGAGCATGATACTCAACTTTGTATAAACCACTTGTTTTACTTGAATTGTAGTTTCCTTGGAAACATCTCGGTAAACCTAGTTGAATTGATTGCATATTGCCATTGAATTATAGCTTGTTGCCTAGAACTTTTTTGTTACGACGCGCTATGGTGTAAATCTAACTTCTTGTCCAACCTTGTCTTCTATTTTGTATTTTGTGCCTATTGCCCTATATCGTTTGGCAATGCCGCAAAGAGTGCATCTCAGTGCCTTTTGAGGGACGGTCAATTCCTCATTCTTCAAACATATCATTCACAGAGTTAGGTCTTAAGAATTTGTGGAAGTGGTGAGCTTGGACTACACGAAAGTGACACAAGTCATTATCTTTGATTCATGAGGAGGTTCTACTATGTGTTTTTAAAATCATGATCCTATGTTTGATAGATGGGGAGGCTAAAGGATTGGGATTGTAGGATCAGATTGAGAATTGTAAGATCTTACCAACTAAACAAATGAGACAAAAAATATATGTAACAATGCATAATTCTTATGAAAAATTAAACAAACGTAGTATATATGTGAATAGAAATGTTATAGCAAACATAAAACTTATGGATATAATTGAAAATTTTGAAAACTACAATTTGAGCATTAAACCGAATTGAATTAAAGTATTCTAATATTAACTTTCAGAAAGAGATGGGTATAAAGGAGAGATTGAGAAGTTAAAAGACTGTTGAATAAATAATGTTCACCGTTTTACATAAAAATAAGTAGAAAAGAATAAAAATAGAGGATTATCTACTATGATCACTTGCCGAGATAGAAGATCAAATCTAACTATTGTTACAATTCGGATCGGGATCCTCCAATTTTATAAGAACCATTTAGCGATCTACTAAGATTGTATAAGAGATTTTGATCGATTTACCTATCTAGATCATAATATTGTAAGATGCTAGGATTCGGCTTAGGATTTTAATAACCATGGTTCTTCCTAGGATTCCTAAGATGGACATATGGAGTAGATAATTGTTTCTTATGTTATAAAAAATGAATTCCTGACAAGTTAGAAGGTAGCTGAACCTTTTTTAGCTCAACTTGAGAAGTATTGCAAAAGTTGGCTAATTTAGGATAGTTTCCAGTTTCCAATGTGGTTCTAGTCGAAGTCATTGTAAAGAGGACGAAAAGCCTTGGTCGTTGTTTTGAGAATGCCAATATGAGGTGTGACTGATCCCAAGTTGTCAGGACAAGTCATTGAATATTGTTGATTGGAGCATCAAATTTCCATGACAGTGTTTCAATGAGTGTATACATATATGAATAAATGAATAATATCTAAACTTATTTTTGTGATTGCATTAACCAATATCTATTTATTTGTGTCAGATATTTAGTACATTTTTTATTGAATTAGTGCTTGATTAAGGATGATACACCGAGTAATAGATAGAGGTGCTAAAGTGGTGCATGCTTTAGGATGGAGCTTTCTTATGCTACAGTGTCAACTGTGGATGTGCTAAATTTTGTAGAGTGCTGATGTCTGGCATGGTTGCTTCAGTTATTTGAAACTGAAAGTCTTAACACACACACCCCCCACCCCCCGAGGCGGCGGATATTATGCTTTAAGCTATTAAATGGTTTGGAATTTCTTGCTGAATGGCTAGTTTTTTTTGGGGTAAGTAGCTGACTGGCTATTTTTTTAAGCTATTAGAGCTTTCTTATGCTACAGTGTCAACCTTGGATGTGCTAAATTTTGTAGAGTGCTGATGTCTGGCATGGTTGCTTCAGTTATTTGAAACTGAAAGTCTTAACACCCCCCAATCCCCCCCCCTGGATGTTATGCTTAAATGCTTTAGGCTATTAGATGGTTTGGAATTTCTTGCTGAATGGCTAGTTTTTTGGGGGGTAAGTAGCTGACTGGCTAGTTGGTGTAGGTAAACCATCTAAATTTGTTTTTGTCGGATTAGGGGGAGTCATTTTTTTGGCCATTTTATGTTTTGACTGTGACAGCATTGTGATCACTGGAGTTGTTGTGAAGTGCGATGATATAATACCGAAACGGCCTACCGGCCAGCAAAAGTCAATGAAATGTTTGCAGACCTTCGTAATGTAAAAAATGGTTATTTTTTTAAAAGCGTAATGCACAACCTACAAGCATGGATGCTGATATGAGATACAAGTACGATACAATTTAGATACAATGGCTATTTTCTTAAAGGCGTTGTGCACAACCTAATAGGGTAGTTGTCAACAACCCCCGTAAATTGCTATAATTCCAGGACACACCCATGGGTTTTCTAAAATTTCATCCATTTCATATTACACCTGTGGTAAGGATCGTTAGCTTTAGATTTAGAAAGTGATAATAATCCTTAAATCTGCATTTGCCTCAAATAAACAAGTCAGCATATGTCTCTGTCACTCATCTTCTTCGTCCTCATTTTTTCTGTGTTTCACACACAAAAAAAAAAAAAAAGAAATAGGTCCAACAATCCCCACCAAATTCATCACCCCATTAATAATCTCCTGTCACCTCCACCCTCACAAAGCAAACTAAAAAATCAATACATTCAAACATTCAGTCAACCAATTTTCAGAAAAAAAAACCTATGTTGCAGATATTGGGTTTTGTAAACTTCAATCTCATGATGGAGATGGTGAAGCATGAGGTCGTCCATGTTGCAATCTCCCTCTTCCTTAAATTTGGGTATTCCATGTCTCGGTCAACACCTAAGCCAAAAACTATCACCACCTCCTCCAACAACTACCACTTTCTATCTCCCACTAATAACTACCAGCCAACACCGCAGCCAACAACTAGCCCACCATCACCATCACCATTACCATAACGGATACAGACACGGTTGTCGTATCTGATATGATACAGACATGGGAAACGGTAAAATTTCAAAATATAGGACAAAGGTAGGGCAAGGATACGACTAATTAAAATAATTATATATATTTTTATATATGTAATAACAACATTAATAGTAACAAACAAGACAACACAAATATTGATTGTTTGTTTACAATTAAAATAGATCAAAAATTAAAAAATTACACATCCACCATTTCCTGTAATATAGTTGCATCAATTAGCATTCATAGTCCACAAGTTTGTTAACAAAAGAACACAAAAACAAAATGAATCTTATATCCTTTCTCAATTCACTTTCAAGGGCTCATCATACTCATTACCATTTCCTTCATCAGTAAATAGTATGGCCTCCAAATATAGTTCATGAAGGGAAAGATCTGCAATCTCAAGCATCTCACTGCCCTCCTCTATGGAATTAAATGCATCTTCTGTAATATCCTACATCTTAGTATTGCCTCCATCATATTGAGGAGATTTCCTTGATAAAAGTTGAAGATTGGAGTGCACAAATATCAATTCTTTGGCTCTATTTGGTGTGATTTTGTTCCTCTTCAAAGAGTGTATAAAAGAACAAGTGTTCCAATTCCTCGCACAACATGTCGAGGAACAAGGTTGCTCAAGTAACCTCAAAGCCAAGTTTTGGAGCAAGGGTGCCATAGAGCCATAGATAACCTACCAATAAGTCGGCTCCATGATTCCTCTATCCCTCATGGAATCATAACTTGCAAATTCTTTAAAGCACACTGAAAATTTATCACACACCTCTTTGGTTTTCATTCACTCCTCCAAATTAGAAAAGTATCTTTGAAAACACTTTTCACTTTCATTTGAAATCTCTTATTTGTGTGGAGAAACACAATTAGAAGTCATAGAAAGCCATTCCATGCCGTAATACCTAAAAGATAAAGTAAATAAAATGATAATCATTTGACATCTAGAAAGTTAAATTAGAATCTTGAGGTTTAGAGCTTACAAATTACCTTGGATTCAAGGAATGTGCCAAGCAATGGAGCGGTGTGTTGCATTTTCCCTATCTATCCATTAATATTCCATAAATCACCGAATAAAATGTTGATTCCTTGTCTTCCAGCTTTCTTTTATGACAATAGATAACGACCTTCACTTGCTTAATCAGACTCCCACATATCATAAACTAAGTGTTAGCAAGGCATATCTGTATTAACCTTCCTACATTTCATTAATGGGTTCCGTGAAGGAAGTATATAATCAATTTTGTCCCACCACAAATCATTTGATACTTTTTTCTTTACAAAGGTTGCTTTTCCAGCATTATATTCTTTGTAAGAAGACCACCAATAACTAATAATCATGTTATGGACACCACGCTCTAGAACTTTAAATCTTTTAAGCATCACAATGGTTGAAGCAAAACGTGTCTTCGCAATTGAGAGAATCTTCAAATTCCCATGATCATTAAACATGGCCAATTTTATGGTGTGGTTCATAATAAATTTTTAATGCCCACCAATGATCAAAATTTCGTTTCAAATTAACATGATCATTAAACATGGTCAATCTTATGGTGTGGTTCATAATAAAATTTTTAATGCCCACCAATGATTAAAATTTAGTTTTTGTGTATTGTTTCGATCACTTAAGAAATGTAAAAGTTTCGATGTGTTTCGGAAACGTTTCGGAAATATAATAAAAAAAGTAAAAAATTTAAAAATTATTTTTTTAAAACATTGATTTAAATATATCAAAGTATCTTGAAATACCTTGAAAAATTCCGAAACAAGTGTGCAAATGCATTGAAATATTATAATACATCTTAAAACATTATGAAATATCTCGAAATATTAGAATTTCGATTCTATCACTGATTCATTTCGGTCTCATTGGAAACATAAATGTTTTGGACGCTTCGACTGTTTCGAAACAGTATTTTAATCCTTGATGTCCACACAATCCCCGACAATAAATGAGATCCTATTACACTCTTTGTAAGCAAGTTCATTGTTTTTTGGTGCACAAATATTTTTCAAACCAAGATTAAGTGTGCAGCACAAAAGGTATCCAAAAGATGTGTTTATAACGATCGTCAACAAGCACTCCCACACTACTATAAATGGGTGTATTATAAGTGATCACTTTGGCCATATTTTGAGGTCCAACCGCATGAATGATCTCTTGAAGCAAGTTGGCTATGATATATTTGTTCTTATATTCACCTTCACAATTAATTGTTTTCAAAAACAAAGGGCCACTTTCACACACAGCCATGGAATTTATGATTTGTCTCTTTGAGCATTTGACCAACTTTAGAAATAATATTTACACCTTTTTCTTTCTACGATTGCTTAGTTGACTCTAACAACCTATTGAGGCTTGTTCTCTTTTTGAAGAAGTGAAGTCCTCAACATATTATAACCAGGAGGGATATAGCCACTAATCATATAAGTAGTTACAAAAGTATAGGAGCTATAATAGTGTGGATTCCTTGTAAAGATGGTGATAAAGGTATCTCCTTGTTGTCTAAGCAGATTTGATGGAGAGGTTCGAGTTTGATCAGATCCTTTGGTTGTCGAAGATGTGGTGGAGACTCTCCCTCTTCTTCTCTCTCTCTCTCAGTTGCGAATATGGATTGGTGGGAGCAATCAATGCCTTTGTTCCTCCCCCTTTTTTTCTTTTTCTAGACCTGAAAACGACATCATTTTACCTTGTTTCTTCTTTTTCTATTTTCGTTTCGGTCCTCAAATTTGGAACCCTGCCGTATCCCCATTTATCTGGTTGCGAAAAAGGCTTCTCACCCGTGTAGGACACTTTTGGAATTATCGGACACGTGTCCGACATTGCCACGACGAACTCCCTTCCCTCAAGTATTCGTGCTAGGGGTGCAACTTGGGCGGATTGAGCTGGTTGGACAGTCAACTCTAGCCTAACCCTAGGTATATAATTTTCAATCCTAACCCTACATCGGGTTGTGAAACTCAACCCGAATATTGCCCGAGTTTAATTCTGGCGAGCTCGGGTTTAATTGGGGTTAATGATTTTGGACTGATTTTGGATTTTTTTACGGGTTGAATTCGGGTAGAGCCCAAAATATGTTTGTTGTTCTAAACCTAATACATATATTACATAATATTCACCTAAATTAACAACCAATAACTTCAACCAAGTTTTTAACAGTGTTAATGCTAGAACAAAAATGAAAATGAACGAGAGAGATAGAAAATGATAGAACAAAAATGAAAAACCAGTGCTAATGCTTTATAACTGTGACACTTTGCAATTTACTGTTGAAACTATTGCTTTAATTGACAGTGGTGCAGATATGAACTGCATAAAGGTAGGATTAATTCCGACTAAATATTACATATATATATATATATAATTTTTTTTTTAATTTGTTGGGTTTGGGTTGAACTTTAGGCCTTAACCCGAGCCCAACCCAAATTGAATTCGGGTTGGGATTTTTTGACTCAAGTCCAACCCAAGTATTAAAAACCCTTGCCAAAGCTCTAATTTTTTCCGGTTGGCTTCGGATTGAAATCGGGTTGTCCAACCCAAGTTGCATCCCTAATCTGTGCTTTCTAGATCCACCACCAATTGGAGGAACAATCACTAGCAACCTAGGTACTAAATGTCCCCACCTACCAAACTGTGGCCAATTGTGCACAATACGTATCACCCTGTAAGCGAATTTTGAGAGATATCAAGAATTGAAAGGTACAACAACTAACCCAAACTTGGGAGGACTTGTCCAAGGAAGATAAAAAAAGAAATTACACCGAAAATTGAACGAGATTGAAGTTCAAGCACTAATGATTGAATTGGTTTTGTTCTGGTGGTTAAAACTATAGTTTTAACTTAACTAGGATTATATAAAACATCATTTTCTATTGTAGAAAAAAACTGATAGTCCTGTAAGTGTATCATCAAAAATCCCCGAGGACGTCTTTGTAAGTGGGATAATTTATAAGTATGTCAGTGATGGTTATCCTTTTTATATTTGGAGGAATAGACAATTACAACATATTGACTTCATCTTCTTCTCCCTCCAATTCGCATTTGCACCCCAACTTCCATGATCCAAACCTTTTTAGTTTCTTTCAGCTAAGCCACCATCATTTCAAATGTGCCACCACCTTGGAGCCATGAATACCCAGCCATGAAAACCATTCGTGACCAACATCGAAAATCAGCACCGAGACGTTACAACAACCATAACCAACACCCAGTTGTGGTCCTAATTCAGAGATGGCTCCAAAAGAAGAATGTATAACACGTATCCTAAACATAATTGGTCACGTATCCCCAACATATCTAAAGTTTGATAATATTTTCAAACTATTTAAAGATGTATCCAATCGTATGCAAGGTGTATATGCATTTGACATTGGATATGGGTATTCCCGTCTTGGTGAAGTATCTGTGCTTCATGGTTCATAATGGTAGAAACCATAATGGACCATTTAATTGTACTGAATTTTTACGCTTTACGTTAGTCTTATTATTGGGAACTAGTGCATTATTTTAGAAATCGTTTTGCAAATTTGCCCCGTTGAGAAGGTGATGGTAGATTTCTTGTAGCCTGGAGATGTTTTTTATTCTTTGGTCATGTTTTGAATTGTTAGTATCAGGCAAAACCTCTTGTGTGGCTATGCTGCATTGACTTTTTTTCATAATTTGGGAGGGATACAAAAGGGGGTTTCTCAGCATCTAGCCATTTGGGGGATAGAAGCAGGCTTTCTGGTTCACTTTGTACAGATGCATCATCTTTTAGCAATAATGGTTTTTTTTTTTCCCCTCTTTCCCCACCTAATATTTGATAAGAAGAACAAACAATAGATTTGAGACATGGAGACGACATGAAACCACATGACCATCCCTGCTGTCATGGAAAATCCTAAAAAGTAGAATGCTGACATTTTCACAGAGGACACAATCACAAATGCATGTATAATGCTTGACTTAGAACGATAATGTTTACTTTTTGACCATAGCTTCCATGAGAAAGTCATATTGTAACATCAACTTTGTATTAAGGATATGTTATTGAGTGTGCGAGAATCAGTTGTGAAGAATAACATTGCCATGACTAAGAGGTGTCAGACCTATCCCAAGTAGCGTCCTTTTCCAACAGCAGCACATGGCCTTTTTGCTGTGTCAGTGCTTCTTAATTCTCACAAATGTATCAAGAGTCATGAATGGGGTCGGTTCTTCTCTCATCACTCTATTCCAATTTTTTCCTCTTCTTCCTTGGCATGCGATTCTTATCCTCCTATTCTTCCTTGACATTAGTTATTAGCCTTCGAATTGCTTTAAGATTTTTCGAATTTACGTGATGGTTCTGTTTGCCTCTGGATTTCTGTTCTGGTACAGTTGGGTGACATGTCTATCTATACTGCTGAACAATAAGAATATGTATGCTTTTTCTGGGCTGGATGGTGGTTTTTCTGGGTGGGGGATTTTTCTTTCGCTGGGTTTTAGGTATGCGTGTAGTGCTTGTCTTGAAAACTTACTGGAGTCGTACAAGGGCAACATGGTCAAGAAAAACTGTGTCATATATGCAGAGTTACTGAAAATATTGCTTGAATTTGTTGCTTGACTCCTTTTTCTCTCTACTTTACATAGTTTCTACGTCAGTTAATATTTTTTTTCTTCATTTGGCTTCACTTCATTATGCATAATAATAGGATTAAAATCAGGGATGCCCAGCCCCCATGATCTTTGCCCACTAAACCACCCTTTTTTAGCAATCTAGTGCTCACATACACTATTTTTAAATGGAAAATCTAGCAAAATTGAAGCCACTTAAGTGGTTTTGTGAAAAACCTATAGTTTAGGGGGGAGGTGAAATTTGGGGCTTGTTCATGGGTCTGTTTTTAACCCTAATAATTAAGCTTTACATACACTTCTGATGAGCTGAGTTCATATTTAATACGTATCAGAATGAATGTTTCTCATGTATTCTTTAGTCATTTTGATATTTTCATTGTATGAATTTTTGGTTATTTTTAAGAATATATGAATCTGGTAGCTGATCATCTGAATAATATCTGGGCAGTGGTTGTGGTTGTGTTGGGGATAGATCTTCTGACAATAGTCTCTCTCTGATGATCTGCTCTTAGTTTTATATGTACAAATTCTTTCTTAACAAAAAATAGAATGTTTGATCGAGCGATGTACCAGCTTAATAATTAGTGAGAGATGTGCACTAGTGTCATTAGTGTTGAATCTTTTAGCTGACAATCTTGACAACTAGCCTGTAGTTTTGTTGGGGGTTATATTTGCCTCTGAGTCTCTGACATTAGTCTCTTAGATATTCTGCTCGAGTCTTGGAAACTGCTATATAAGAATGTTTGTTGAAGCTGAGGATTCAGCTTAGTTATCATTGCCCCTATCCATTCTGCAAAACAAACTCTATTTTTTTACGATTGTTACAGAAGTTATTACATGGCCTGGATATGGGAACATCACTAAGTTTGATTTTGTAATTTGGGGGGTATGAATGCAATTATGTGAAATATTTGCTTAATCGAATATTAACATCAATTTTTTAAACAAGTTTTTTGCTTTAGTATTTTTCTTCTGCATTGCAGGTTCCAAATCCTACTATGAATGAAGTATCTTGCTATCTAACATTTATAGATGCACCACTTGATCTCATTTGCTACCATACTTTTAATACTGAGGGATTTGGTTTTTATTTGTATGCAGTACTTCTGGGTGTCCGTTTGGTGAAGGATGCCACTTCTTGCATTATGTTCCTGGTGGCATTAAAGCTGTGACTCAGATGCTTGGCAACCACCCTGCTCTTCCAGCAGCTAGAAATCCAGGAATCCCACCATCCTTCCCAGAAGGTTCATCTCCTCAGGCTGTGAAAACACGTCTGTGCAACAAATACAACACAGCTGAAGGGTGTAAGTTTGGTGATAAATGCCGTTTTGCCCATGGTGAGTGGGAGCTTGGCAGGCCAACAGGTCCATCCTATGAAGATCCTCGTGCAATGGGACCAACACCTGGCAGGTTTGGTGGGCATATGGAGCCAACACCACCTGGCCTTGCAGCTGCATCTAGTTTTGGGGCCTCAGCCACAGCTAAGATCAGCGTTGATGCTTCTCTAGCTGGAGCCATAATCGGAAAAAGTGGTGTGAACTCGAAGCAAATTTGTCGGGTGACAGGAGCCAAGCTTTCCATAAGAGAGCACGAGTCAGATCCTAACCTGAGGAATATTGAGCTTGAAGGTACATTTGACCAGATTAAACAAGCCAGTCAGATGGTTCGTGAGCTTATTGTGAACATTGGTTCTGCTTCTGGACCTCCTATGAAGAACCCTGTCATGCCAGGTTCTACTCCTGCAAGCAACTTCAAGACAAAATTGTGTGAGAACTTTGCAAAAGGGTCATGTACGTTTGGGGACAGGTGCCATTTTGCACATGGAGCTGAAGAATTGCGCAAACCAGGGATGTGAACTCTTTTCTCTCCACCTCTTTTGTTTCTCCCCACTTCCTACATGCCTTTTTTATGCCCTGTAGTTTGACGTTTTGGCCCTTGGAAACATGGATAGACAGATTGCAGTTTCTTGAGTTTTTCAGGTTTTGGTATTTCCGGATTCTAATGATATTAGGTTTTTATGGTTCTTTATTGGGCTGTAGTTCAATTGTGATGTTAAAGTCATCTTGAGCTTTTTTGCTTGCTGCTGTTTCATTAAAGGCTGCGCCCGTGGGGTTTGATTCGATTTTGTTTCATGTTTAGACTCGCTGATGCATTTATTCATGGTGATTATGCTGATAGTCTAAAAGGAAGATGGTTTATAATTGACTAGGAGGACACAGCTGTTAGCGGAACAACTAAATTATTGTTTTGCAACAGACATCTTTCATCGCGATGTTTAGATCCTCTATTCTCCAATGTCTTATCCCGCAAACTCTAATTTACTTTATCCTATTTTATCTCCCTACATTGGAAGTATTCCATGAATTTACAGGAATCTTTTGTCATAAGATATATTGTTGTTCCAATGGCCCCGAAGATTGTCCATGTACCTTCCAGGTTCCTTTGCCAACCAAGGATGGTTTCTCTCTCTGAACTCCTCACCCAGGAACACTGGCTCTATTTGGTTTACGTCTTAAAAAATATTATTCGAAAATTATTTTTTCGAAGAGTTTTAAAGAACTATTTTTAGTATTTTTGTGTCGCAGAATCTGTTTAGTTATATGATTTTAAAAATAATTCTATAAAATAAAAAATATAAAAACTTGTTTGGACAATAATTCAAAAAGTAATAAAAATAGAAATGTGGTGGTGGTGGTAGAAGTATGGTAGTGACAATGTTTTCTAAATTTTGGAAATGTGGTTTTCAAAAATACACAAAATAAATAGTTCTAATTTATTTTTTAAATCTATCCAGTTTTTGTTCTCATTTTCAAAAAATAAAAACCAAAAAAATTGACCAAAACAATTTTTCTTTTAGAAATTGTTTTTAGAAACAAAAAATAGTAAATAATTTATGAGATACAAATCAAACATGATTTGTGCATCGCTTTAAACTCTTCACATGTGAATCCTCAGTATCTGTCTTGCCCTAAACTCCTCAAGACAACCTAAGCACTGAATTGGGTATAAATCTCTCCCAAAACTACTCACGACCACCTCTTGAAATAGTTACTCACCTTTAGCCTTGGCCTTGGCCTAATTACTCGAGTTAGGCATGCGCTTGATTTTATTATTTTTCGTCCGCGAAATTGAGTCATTTAAAGACTTCTTCAATCGCTTGTTAAATAACATTCCATTGAAGTTGGAATAAGTAAAAATTGCAATACTGGCCTTCAGCAATAACAATTCCAATCTGGACAACAAATATTTTCATTAATTTTAGCAGATTTTTCCTTTATGAAGGGTAAATAATTGTAATTGTGAGGATGGGTACAGGGCCCGTGTTTGTGATTCTGAGTGGGCATTTGCTCTTCGAAAGTTTATTTGTAAACACGTTTTTGGTAGGGTCGGTACGGTACATAGATCATCAATTTTAGCCATTGATTTTGAATTGGGTGATTTACAACAGTTGATTAAAAAATAATAAAGTTTACAATAAAAGTTGTACATGTGACGTGTTTTTGTTGGCTTAAAAATAGGGGTATAATATCGAAAAGTGATTTTCGGTATCATAATGAGACTTTTTTTGCAGGATACTTTATATGAAATGGACAATCTAAAAACAATTGTAGGACTTCTTTAAGAATAGAGAGAATACTTTGCGATTTGAAAATGAGATTATTGTGGATTGCTCATGTGGATAATAAATACAAAAGCCATAACACTACAAGTAAAAGGATAAACACCAATTACACCACTTGTACACTGACATGGTTAATCATATGGTCATTTTTTGATTTCTTAAAAATATATTGACACACGTCAGGTTTTCTTTTTACAGTTTTAATCTCATCCCTCTATTGTTTTTGCAGCCTCTAACACAAACTGCACTCGCTCACCTGGATGAGAGCACACTGACTTACCAAACACATGCAGTCATTGACTGGTGCAATCGCTCTGCTTAGAAGCTTATATTGTTCATTTGAGAAGAACATATTACAGTGAGCCTTGGTATGGCAGTAACTTTATTCCAACATGACTTTGGCGTCAAGGATTCGAGTTGAAAAAATAATCTTTGGGCATGAGGGGTAACATCACATACATTTGACTCTCTCCATCTCAGCAGCAGCCAGAAACTCGTGCACAGATCCACCATTTAATAATAATCCATTATATGATCCATGCCAGCATAGGAACAACAAAGGAGAAAGAGGTGAAACGAAAATATTTACACGTCAGGGACCACAGTGATATAATGTGTCAAATTGGCAATGGAGAAGCATTTGCATATGTTTTTTTCTTGATGCAATGTTTTGGATTCACATGCGCGCACACACACACACATACAAATGTCGTGTCATGTATGAGAATTACCCACATGATATACTAAAATGATAACCACGTATGATATATGCATCTTCTTTGAGTTTCTTATAAGTTTTTTTTGGCTTTTTCGAGAGTTTTGGAGGCTAGATTTGATTTGAGCCTTTTTATGTATTCTCTCCCAAATGATGCTTGCTCCCAAATTATTATTACCTGTTTTTAGAGTGGATTTTGAATAGAATTAGTGTAGCAGTAAAAGTTGTTTATAAGTGTTTGGTAATCGAAACCCTTGCAGATCAATAAGTTCTTTTGTTAGCCCTTATAGGTTACACACTTGTCGACTGAATTGGGTTGGGTTGGGTTGGGTCCAGCTGCATGTAGGTAGCCCAACACATGGTCATGGGTCCACAACCCAATTGTTAATTTTTTTTATGTTCCTTCATAGATTTCTTTTTAAGAAAAGAAATAAAGGCCAATGAAAAAACAACCCCATGACTATGCTAGCAAAAGGAAGAGATCCCTTCTTCTCATCCACGACCTCTTTCTTCATCTCCCAAAAAATCAACGCGGGGAAGGTAATCATGGTTTCAAGTCGTGGTATCGATCATCAACTCAGAGGGCACTGATACACATTAATCGCGGCGTCACGGCATGGTACTAGTCGATACACTTAAATTGCCAGATAAAAGTTCCAAAAAATTATGAAAAAATGTGTAAAATGTAGACAACAAAATCCATGCATTATATGCCTAAAACACATTAGAACACATTAAAAATTATGAAAATAGATTATAAAGGCGTTACCAAAAATAATAATTATATATGCTACACCAATAAAAAATAGTCATCATCAACCCCTTATCGTTTAAAAATAAGCACATAACCCTCGTGTATTTTAGGACAAAATAGAATAATTAACACCGCTAACAGAGATAAGAAAAATGACATTCCTATCCCTCAGTGTCTTTCACCCTATCTTCCTATTCTCTTCATTTAAACGACAAAATAAACACCGTCATTGCCACTCCATTGCCCATTTCCAACATTCTACCATTGCCACCACAACCTAATCACTCTCATTGTTCATTAACATCACCCCCACTGTCCATTAACACCACCCCACTATGCACAAACAATACAAACAAATTGATTAAATTCAAAAAAGAATATCATACTTAACCTATTTTTGAAAGCAAGTATTATGAGGCACTTCTTTATGGGATGTCCCGAGATCTCACAAATACTGCAAATCTCCTCTTAAGGAATAGCCTGTACCTCATTCACCTTCCTAAACTCCCTGGCCTTGACCTTTCTAGACAGTGTGGCAATTGTAACCCCTAGGTCATCATTCTCCCTCAACTAGTATTTACCACCACCTGATGAAGCACTTGCAGTTTTAGTTTTAGAAGAATTAGGGGATGAAGTATCCCAAGATTGTGCTCTTTTAGCCAAATGATCAAAATAATCACTTCATTAGGTTCTTTAGCCATGAACTTACAATTGCACATCATCTCAATAAATTGGTGCATTCGGGGATGTATATACTTTCATAGGAAAAACTTATAACACGCCAACTTGCATAGCCATGATGTGGGAAAGATGCAAGATGGTCTTTAAACCTATCCCAGTATTGATAAAAAATTTAGATTCCTTTTGTGAGAAATTCATATTTTGACGTTTCAAAGAGTTCGTGCGGTATGTGGGAAAAAGATTTTTCAAAAATTCATTTTGCATCTATTCCCAAGTGCCTATAGGTTTAGGTCTAAGAGAATCCAACCAAGTTTTAGCCTTATCCTTCAATGAGAAGGATAAAAGCTTTAACCTAACTGTATTCTGAGTCATGGTTTGGTCATGAAAAGTAGAACAAATCTCTTTAGAGTCATGAATATGGAGGTAAGGATTTTCAAAGTCCATGCCATGAAATTTTGGAAGTAATACAATCATCCCAAGTTTAAAAATAAATTTTGTAGCTTTCAGAGGAAAAATTATGCATGAAGGTGCAGTGTGTTGTGCATGTTGTAAATATTCATACAAAGTTCTACTCTGGTTAACATTTTAGTTGTCAACATCATTCTCATCATGATTACTCCTTCCATCTTCAAGATGATTTGAATTAAAAGGAGTAGGAGGATCCATAGCCATCATGTGATGTGTGTGAGATGGTTCAACAGAATCAAATAAAATACCAAATAGTTTGTCTAAATCCTCCCTAATTAAACATTCACTTGAACCACGATGCTAAGAATTCATACAAAGAAAAGAAAAAATAAAGGTAGAAAATAATAAGTTAAATGANTAGATCCTCTATTCTCCAATGTCTTATCCCGCAAACTCTAATTTACTTTATCCTATTTTATCTCCCTACATTGGAAGTATTCCATGAATTTACAGGAATCTTTTGTCATAAGATATATTGTTGTTCCAATGGCCCCGAAGATTGTCCATGTACCTTCCAGGTTCCTTTGCCAACCAAGGATGGTTTCTCTCTCTGAACTCCTCACCCAGGAACACTGGCTCTATTTGGTTTACGTCTTAAAAAATATTATTCGAAAATTATTTTTTCGAAGAGTTTTAAAGAACTATTTTTAGTATTTTTGTGTCGCAGAATCTGTTTAGTTATATGATTTTAAAAATAATTCTATAAAATAAAAAATATAAAAACTTGTTTGGACAATAATTCAAAAAGTAATAAAAATAGAAATGTGGTGGTGGTGGTAGAAGTATGGTAGTGACAATGTTTTCTAAATTTTGGAAATGTGGTTTTCAAAAATACACAAAATAAATAGTTCTAATTTATTTTTTAAATCTATCCAGTTTTTGTTCTCATTTTCAAAAAATAAAAACCAAAAAAATTGACCAAAACAATTTTTCTTTTAGAAATTGTTTTTAGAAACAAAAAATAGTAAATAATTTATGAGATACAAATCAAACATGATTTGTGCATCGCTTTAAACTCTTCACATGTGAATCCTCAGTATCTGTCTCGCCCTAAACTCCTCAAGACAACCTAAGCACTGAATTGGGTATAAATCTCTCCCAAAACTACTCACGACCACCTCTTGAAATAGTTACTCACCTTTAGCCTTGGCCTTGGCCTAATTACTCGAGTTAGGCATGCGCTTGATTTTATTCTTTTTCGTCTGCGAAATTGAGTCATTTAAAGACTTCTTCAATCGCTTGTTAAATAACATTCCATTGAAGTTGGAATAAGTAAAAATTGCAATACTGGCCTTCAGCAATAACAATTCCAATCTGGACAACAAATATTTTCATTAATTTTAGCAGATTTTTCCTTTATGAAGGGTAAATAATTGTAATTGTGAGGATGGGTACAGGGCCCGTGTTTGTGATTCTGAGTGGGCATTTGCTCTTCGAAAGTTTATTTGTAAACACGTTTTTGGTAGGGTCGGTACGGTACATAGACCATCAATTTTAGCCATTGATTTTGAATTGGGTGATTTACAACAGTTGATTAAAAAATAATAAAGTTTACAATAAAAGTTGTACATGTGACGTGTTTTTGTTGACTAAAAAATAGGGGTATAATATCGAAAAGTGATTTTGGGTATCATAATGAGACTCGTTTTTTTGCAGGATACTTTATATGAAATGGACAATCTAAAAAAAATTGTAAGACTTCTTTAAGAATAGAGAGAATACTTTGCCATTTGAAAATGAGATTATTGTGGATTACTCATGTGGATAATAAATACAAAAGCCATAACACTACAAGTAAAAGGATAAACACCAATTACACCACTTGTACACTGACATGGTTAATCATATGGTCATTTTTTGATTTCTTAAAAATATATTGACACACGTCAGGTTTTCTTTTTACAGTTTTAATCTCATCCCTCTATTGTTTTTGCAGCCTCTAACACAAACTGCACTCGCTCACCTGGATGAGAGCACACTGACTTACCAAACACATGCAGTCATTGACTGGTGCAATCACTCTGCTTAGAAGCTTATATTGTTCATTTGAGAAGAACATATTACAGTGAGCCTTGGTATGGCAGTAACTTTATTCCAACATGACTTTGGCGTCAAGGATTCGAGTTGAAAAAATAATCTTTGGGCATGAGGGGTAACATCACATACATTTGACTCTCTCCATCTCAGCAGCAGCCAGAAACTCGTGCACAGATCCACCATTTAATAATAATCCATTATATGATCCATGCCAGCATAGGAACAACAAAGGAGAAAGAGGTGAAACGAAAATATTTACACGTCAGGGACCACAGTGATATAATGTGTCAAATTGGCAATGAGAAGCATTTGCATATGTTTTTTTCTTGATGCAATGTTTTGGATTCACATGCGCNGGAAACTCACTAACCGACTATTTATTCTCTTAGAAGATGCATTAAGAATTGATGTAGAGCTTTATTAATCAATCTAGATGGATTCCTAGTTGTGTCAGAGTTTAGTTTCATATATGTTATACATGAATTGATCAAAGATACAAAATTTGAACACGAAAAATTGAGTTCTATTCATTAATATACTTTAGAGTAATGTACGAGATGATGAAGTAGGGATGGATTAGCTTTGATGAAAATTTGTGTGATTTTCACAATTAATGACATTTTGCATTTATTATTAAATTTGAAAATTTCATTACACATTTTGATTCGTATTTCATCCATGCATGTGAATTTAGTTGAATTTAGTTTGTACATACATCCATGCATGTTTTTGAGGCTCAAGAAGTAGTTGAGAACAATAGAGGCCGAGTTCTTGAAGCTTGTAGGCAACTGGTTGCTGATCTGTCAAGTGATCATGACATGGATCGAGCGGTCACTGTGCAGAACAGGTAATCAGCCTAAGTTCCTGAGTTGTAACCACTCTACATTCCTCTAAGAGCTAAAATTTATATTTCAGGTTCATTCATGAGGAGAAGAAGTCCAAGTCATTTCACTGAGAACATGAGGACCAAGCCTATTTTGTGTGGTGGTTATATCCATAGCCTAGGATGGCTTAGGTTTACCAAACGGTCTCGCGGTCACAGGAACTGCATGATTTCAGAGACTTAGTACAAGACCATTTGGGAGTTTTTGAAAGTGTTTATTCATTCATAGTCTTCTATTAAATTACTCTATTTTTCTTTGGTTTATTTTCATTTGTTAGGTGACACACTTCTTGTCTCCATGCTTTTAGATTATCTAGTTGCTTTTACACTTGTAGTTATATGTCTTGTTTTGTCCTTTGCCTATTCATTTTTGCTATCCTTATAATGCTAGATGCTTATTTGTTTATCTCATTTATGCCATGATTCTATAGTTGTTTTTTACTACTATGATTTGACACTTTGCGACAAAAAGGGAGGAGAAGTTTTGGGGTTAATTGGAGTGAAATTTGATAACTAAGTAGGTTTAGTTGCATGGTAATAAAGTAAGGGGAAATTTGGTGACATACTCAGGGAGAGTACATTTACAAACTTGGCATGAATTCATATTATTTTCTTTGTTTTTTTTCACTTATTATTTGCATTTGTGAACACCAATTAAAGGGGAGAAATTATTGTGTATTTTCTTTGATAAAGCTTTACGTTCACACGCATAATGGGCTAGTATTATTTATATACGTTATATATTTACACTCGCATGATGTTAACATGAAAATATCTTATGCTTCTCTTGGTGATTTCCATACCTATGATTATGTTACGTCTTATACACATGTGATGCTTTTCAAGAGGTATTGATTAACCTATGGTGTGAAGGACTATGAACTTTATAGCTTTCATCAAGAAGATAGTTTGTGTACTTAATGTTGAGATTGAGAGACTTGTACATGAGTGTTGAGATTAGTTTGCAATTCATTTTGTTCTCAATGATTTTTGAGTTATAATCTTAAATTTCTTACTCCTATATTTTGTCACGAAATTATCAAAAGGAGAGATTGTTGGGATCATGTTTGTAATTGGCTAATTTTGTGAAGTCATATGTAATCTCAATCAAATTTCGTGGTTATCAAGCTTCAAAGATCAAGATCCACAAATCACAAGGAAGGGAAGGTAACATAGATCCCTTGGTTTAATTTTAGACTTAGGATAATTAAGGTGAACAAATTAGAATTCGGAATATCAGAAAATGACTCTTAGGGTTTTTCATTTAATTTTTTTTAACCTTAAATGTGTTTTGAAAAGATATTTTGAATCATTTATCGGACCCTATTTGAGCAACACCCTTTAGTGTTCAATATGACAAGTTTTTGCTTGATTTTCAACATTTAACCAGAAGGGACCGCTCTCAGCTCACTCATTTTCAGCTAGAGTGGTCTCTGAAAACTTAGGGAGATTGAATTGGAGAACCAGTGGAGATGATTTTCTGGACGCTCTCTGAGGACTCGGTCTACCACCTGGAGGTCTATATTAACTTATTTTTTGCTCCAACAACCACCGTTCTCTAACCTTCCTCTCACAGCTTGTGCATTCGGTCACTAGTCAAAGTTTTTTTGGGCTCCAATAAAATTTTATTTTTGAGGCCTATTTAGATGGGGCTACAGTTTTCACCTAGGGTAAGCCTCTATGAGCTAGAAGAGACCAAAACCTTTCTAGAGAGCTTCAAGAAAACCTAGATCTCTAAGATCAAAAGGCCAAATTATCCTCATCCTTCCTATTCAACTTCACACATTGAAGTAGAAGCTCTTGCTTGGTGAGAGACAAAACCCACTTAAGCGTGCATTCTGAGAGTCTTGGGTGTGAAGCCTTGAAAATTGCTTGAGGAGCCTAGATAATTCATTGCATGAGCACGTCCAAGTGACGCTACTCAAGACTTTAGTGGATAATATCCAGATTAGAGATTTATGACAGAAAGCAGTATCTAGCCATGCTAAAGGTTGAGATATAAGTCTTGAGTACGTGTAAATTGACTTTAAGTATAATGGATTAGGCTTTTGGTGAACCTCGAGTGGTTTCTTGTGATTTTCCTCAAGAAGGATTTTCGCATCAACAAATTTCTTGTGTTCTTTGTTACTTAAATTTTGCATATATATATTTGCAAATCGCACACATGTGCACCATGTGTTTGTATGAATGATTGTTTATCTTTTATGTTATTGGAACAAATTTTGTAATCAATTAGCTTGGTTGGGATTTTGGTGGTGAGATTGAGTGTCAATTGATTAATTGCATATCTCTACATCAACTCACATGACAGGGTTTCTTTGTTTATTAAAGGGATTTAAACACTTAATTGAAAAATCAATAATTGAATTGATAATTGTGGTGGGTTAGGTTAAAATTGGTAGCTATTCGAACTAAAATAGAATTAACCTATTCACCCCCTCTAGGTTGTGTCTATAATCCCACGTGTATAATCCTGAGGGACAATTCACCGCATATCAAATTTCTCTAGGTATGTTGTGCCAGTTGAAAAAGAGTTTGTATGGACTCAAACAAGCAGCGAAGTAGTTGTGTAAGAAATTGGATTCTTTTAGGTTTGACCACGAATATATGAGGACTATTACTAATAATTGTGTATTTGTCAAGAAATTCTCAAATGGAGAATCTATCTTGTTTTATGTTGATGACATTTTGATAGTTGGTCATGACACTAGGAAAATTGATTCATTGAAAAGGGAATTCAGTAAGTTTGCTATGAAAGATTTGGGACTGGCAAGACAAATACTCGGTATAAAAATCTCTTGTGGCTGGAGTAAAGGAAAATTATGGTTATCTCAAGAAAGCTATATCAAGAAGGTGCTAGACAGGTTCAACATGGGCAAGGTGAAACTGCTGAGTTCTCCACTTACAGGTCACTTCAAGTTGAGTTTCAAGTAAAGTCCTACAAGTGAGAAAGACAAGGAAAAGATGAAGAAAGTACCTTATGCATCAGTCATTGGTAGTCTGATGTATGCCATGGCATGCACGAGGTCTGATATTACTCATGATGTCAGGGTTGTCAGTCAGTTATTCTCTAATCCGGGTAAAGAACATTGGGGTGCAGTGAAATGGAAACTCATATATCTCAAAGGTACTTCTAGAGTTTGTTTGTGTTTCGAGAGATATAATCTTGTGCTTGATGGTTTTGTTGATGCAGATATGACTAGGGATACTACTTCGGATTACTTAATTACATTAGGGGCCAGTGTCATGGAAATTTAAGTTACGTAGGCGTGTGTTGACTTATTTACCATAGAGGTTGAGCATATCATTGTCACTTAAGCGAGCATACAATTGTTGCGGAAGAAGAAATTCTTACAAGAATTGGGCTTACAACAAGAGAATTTTATTCTCTATTGTGACAATTAGAGTGCTATACACTCATAAAAAAATCAACATTCCACTCGAGATCCAGGCATATTGATTTGAGTATCATTGGATCTAGGATGTATTAGAGATGAAGTTGTTGTAGTTTGAAAAGATATATACTGATGAGAATGGCTTAGATATGATGACTAAACCATTGCCCAAGGAGCAACTTGAAATTTGTAGATGGAAAGCAGGCTTGATTAAGCCCCCCACATGAGCTGGTAGGGGAGATTGTTGGGTTGGGCCGCCCAACTCATGGTCATGGGTCCATAACCCAATTATTAATTTATTTATGTTCCTTTATAAATAATTAAAAAAAAGAGGCAGTTGGTAAAAATGTGGTCCACATGAAACTACATGTGTATTGAAGACCTTGTCTTCAAGTCGAACTCTCTAGTAAGAGTGGCTGCATGGAAAAATGAATTTTAAGGGGGCTTGGCTTCGATTGCAGCTCGGACATAAAAAATGAAAATATATTTTGTTTGTGAACATTAACATTGAGTGTAAAAACCAAGAAGAGACAGTCACATCAAGCCAAGTATTTGAGCAGGCATTCAACGTCTGATTTTAATAAAACTTGAGTATGTTGTTTGCAACAACAAGGACTTTGCATTGATCATTGTATTTTGTTGAAAGCCTTATCGGATTAATATTTTTCAAGACTCATTCGGTGAGGTCTATTCTTGTTACTTTTGTTGATACTTATCTATGGGTGATGAATAATTGGTATTTTGATAGCCTATGGAAATTGCTCTAGGAAGAATTATTGTAAGCCCATTATTGTGATATAGTGGAAGGTTGAGATCGGACTTCGTGGGCATAACCTAAGTTTGGGAGAACCATAAATTGTGTCTTGCTTGTGGTGTGATTTTATTAATTGATTTTATTTTTTTCGGTGATTGAATTTGGTGCATTGCCTATTTAATTTGCATAAGAGGGATAAAAAATTAATTCCTTTATTTTTTGTCAGTTCACCCAATCAAATTGTTTTGGAAAAGTACTTAAACAAATCATGTCGTAGAAAATAGTGTGGTAAAACAACTTCAAGTAGTAGAAAAGTAAAGAATCAAAAATAGAAGAAGATAGATCGCTAGGCAAGGTGCGACACTTGCTATCTTCGTGATTGTAATTTTTTCACTTATAATGCAGATGGACTCTTGAAAATTCTACCCCCGGATTACAATGCCTAACTTTATGATTATCAAAGACTACACTCCTTAGTAATCTTGGAATCAAAACTCAACCCGAATAGAAAATCAAAAAATATAGAAGCTTTGAATGAAGGAGAAGAAGAATGATTAAATTGTTGATACTTTGTTGAAGCACTTGAACCATATTTATAATGTTCTATACATCTCTTAATGAAGGAGTGCAACCCTTCAAATCCATGGTNTCTTGCACTTGAACCATATTTATAATGTTCTATACATCTCTTAATGAAGGAGTGCAACCCNTGAAGCACTTGAACCATATTTATAATGTTCTATACATCTCTTAATGAAGGAGTGCAACCCTTCAAATCCATGGTAGAAGACACCTCTTGAAAGGGCTGCAATAATATAGTCGTTGGAGACTAATTTCAAACAGAATACCTATCACGTTTGAACGAGATTTATTCATTCAAACGTATTCAACTCTCAGTATCTCGATTCTGAGATTTTTGCCAAAGTACAGGGAGCAAGTCATGTTGAAACGAACCGAAGTCCCAGTATCTCAATTTCTTTCAGAAACTGCGATTCTAAAAAAGTAGTAGGAGCAAAGCACATTTGAAGCGTTGTTTTAGCATTCGAACGTCGCCCCCTCCTTTTATTTCTTCGTCTTCTTTCTTCTTCTTCTATATATATATACACACAAAATTATAACTTGAATTTCTCATTATGTAGGCCTCCTATTTAAGACGATTCCTTGAGACCTTGAGTGAAGGATGAAGTTCTTTCTCTATTTATAGATGAAGATGAATCCATGAAGAACCTCCAAGAACTAATGTGGAATTCATGTCTTTACCCTACAACTCATATACTCCAAATGTTTTGGAGGGAAGTGTAAAATTTCACTTTTCCACCAATTTCAATTTAGAAAGTACTATTGTACTTTAGGTATATTATATATATACTCTTACATATACATGTATTTAAGGTTAATGAAAATTCATGCAAATGATGTTTTACTAATCAATATATCTCTATTAGTAAATAACTATATATATATTTGCCTATATATATAACAAATCAGTGAATCAAATTACACAATTTCCTAAAGAACTCATTTGAAGAGATTAGATCAGTTGAAAATCAAATTGTTCACAAAGAAGTTGCAAGAGCAAGAAAGGGCCCTCCATTAGCATTAGTAGTTGTAGTTGATACTCATCTCGCTCTAACTCTTGCTTCCTTGAGCATTGATGCGACAACATGGAGTTATTAGTTGAAGTATTTAGTACGAGTGAAATTCCTATTCTACTTCTTACCAAATAGGATCCTATATTTAGCATATTAATCACGATGAACCTTTTTTTTTTTCTTCTTTTTGGCTTTTCTTTGTTTCTCTCATTACTTGTTGCATTTTGTTTTTTTCCCTTACGGGTATATGATCTAATACAGTTAACGTATATAACACTATGGTACTGAAAAAAAATTCAATCATATATATTTATTTGAATTATTTGAATTTATTGAGTGTTGAAATAATAAAATAATGAAACAACATAAATTTTCGATACCGTAGTCTAACTCTATGTGGCATGTTTGCTTCATGGTTTTGGGTGGAAGTTTGTAAAATAGTCCAATGGACCCTCAAATATATTGTTTGGTTGGAGATGCTAGGTTCGGGATTTAGAGGATCTCTTGTCCAAGACTCGCATGCTGCTGCTGACTGAAGCCCACATATGTAAGCCCGAGCAAAGTCAGGGGTGTGGGTAGTTTGTATAAGTAGATAAAAAGACATTAGTATCCTAAAAATGGGTATGTATTAGATTGGACAATGGAAAATTTATTAAATTCTATGAAAAATATTTGATGATACTAAGGATCAATCTATGGACCCCACATAAATTTATGTGATGTATTAAAACAAGAATTACTATTTTTCATATTTTATTTTTATTTTTTTGTTAGGATGAGATTTTAATTAGGACTATGCTAGAGTTATTTGTTGCCTAAATCATGCCAATTTTCTTAATTATATTAGACATGTGTTTTATTGGTAACTGATGATGGTTCAGAATGTTCACCGAGCTCCAGATGTTATTAAGAGTTGTATCTATCTTCCTGGATACCTACAAAGGCAAGTAAGAGATCGAAGAAACTCTGGGGATTGACCCTTCGATAGTAAAGTCAAAAAGAATTGTTTGAGGAAGTAGAGAAAGCTTATGTTAGTGTTTCATTCACTTACCTCAAATTCCTTCGTGGGTTCCCCCTCTTATAGGCGATTTGTTTAGGCTGTTAGCGGATCTTGCTTCCCTTATTTGAACTAAATCTATTGTGCTCCACTTGCTTGACCTAGTCTTGCTGGTTAAGTGAAAGTGGCAGTTGAGTTGAAGTAGTCAAAGCCCTTGTGGGTTAGGACTCTGCCGAGCTTTAGAGACTAGGGGATGATTAGCGATTAACCTGTAAAGGTAAAATTTTCATATACATTAAAAAGGTTAATTTCTTGCATTTTATAGTTAGTTGTGTGTAAATTAGATGATTTAAATTAGTATAGGGTANTAGGGGATGATTAGCGATTAACCTGTAAAGGTAAAATTTTCATATACATTAAAAAGGTTAATTGCTTGCATTTTATAGTTAGTTGTGTGTAAATTAGATGATTTAAATTAGTATAGGGTAGATTTCGGCACTAATTTGAATTGCAGGGCAAGAATATAGTTTAGCAAAGTTTAGGGGCAAAAAAGGAATTTGAAAGGTGGATTGCAATGAAGAGAAGATGAAAAAAACAGCCAGAAGGAGGCGTTCGAATGCCAGCCACCACAATCCGAACGCCTATAACCGCCTCAAGATTCCCTGATAGAAGACCGCAAGAAATGGAGACTGACAGAGACTGGCGTCCGAATGCCAGCCACTAGCATTCGGATGCCCTTTCCCATGAGCAATCTCAGCAGTCTAAAAAACCAGAGAATTATAGGCGTCTGAATGCCTTCCATTATCATTCGGATGCTCCTGTCGAAGTTTGAAAGCTGTGTTCACACCTTAAACTTCAGATTATTGGCTGTTTTTGCAACCTATTGCCGCCCATCTCCCTCTATAAATACGCTCTATGCTTTAGGAGGAGGGGATCACTTTTAGGATTCATTTTCTCTACGATTTTCTCTTANTGCCTTCCATTATCATTCGGATGCTCCTGTCGAAGTTTGAAAGCTGTGTTCACACCTTAAACTTCTGATTATTGGCTGTTTTTGCAACCCATTGCCGCCCATCTCCCTCTATAAATACGCTCTATGCTTTAGGAGGAGGGGATCACTTTTAGGATTCATTTTCTCTACGATTTTCTCTTAAAGCCTTGTATTATTTTAGAGATCTCCAGCTTCTACAGTTCTTAAGCTTTTTTCTTTATTTAATAAGATGAACTTCACTCACCTTTCTAGCTTCCTTTGAGCTTTAAAGGGTGAGTTGTATTTCATTTGATCTTTAATAAAGAACAGAGCCTTGCATTTATATATTTAAATNGTTTTTTTCTTTATTTAATAAGATGAACTTCACTCACCTTTCTAGCTTCCTTTGAGCTTTGAAGGGTGAATTGTATTTCATTTGATCTTTAATAAAGAACAGAGCCTTGCATTTATATATTTAAATTCCAATCGTCTTCTCGTTTTTACCTTCCATAACCTTAAATTCTCTTTAATTAGAGGGATGAGTTTCTCTCACTTTTCTAGCCTACTAATGGCCATGAAGGGTGAGCAGTTTCTCATACACTCTTTAGTAGAGGGGGATGGATTTATGTTGAAGTGTTTGGATTACATATATTTGTGCAATGTTTATTATGCTTACTTGTGTAATCTAACTTATGAATGGTTGAATGAATCTAGCAAGTAACATAGTTTGTATAGTTGTTTGATTACCTATGGACAAGTTGAGTCATGTTGTAGTTAATGCCTATAAATTCCTATATGTATTTAAGCTAGGTCTTTATGCTTTTCTTCACCTACATGGTGTTTAACTATATGATTGATTATCTAACCCAACTAGATGTTTTGTTTATGTTATTTGATTGAGTATTGATTGGTTAAGTCCTAGCATTTTCAATTTTTATAACTGTGGGCTAATGTCGGAGCTAAACTTTTTATTCTAAAATCAATCATCATCTTCCAGTTAACCTACTATTGACACAGGGGTTAGCTGAGATTCCATTATTGCACAAGTATTGCATTCACACACTCATGCATGATTTCGGAACCCTGAACTAAGGAGTGACTTTTCTTTATCATTAAACACTTTACATTATCTCTTGCACACAACTCTACACAATACAATCACTCACTCTTTAAGCTTTCTTGTGTCTTTGTCACTATTGATATTTTATTTAAGATACCTCCATTAGTCCCCAGAGGATTTGATTTCGGACTAACCTAGTTATAACTACAACTCAATCGCTTATACTTGGGCGTGCATATCTTTAGTCAAGTCAATTACCTAATGAGTTGGAGCTAATCTGAGCTGTAGAGCTTAGCATTTGGAGCATGTGCATTTTTCTTGTTTATCAATTGTCCCCAGTTTAACTCAATGTGACTTGCATTTAATCCGCATTTAGCGCTTATACCTGTTAGTACCTAGGGAGGTGGTGTCATGACTCTTGCAAAAATTGCCAAAGAGTCATTGTGTGGCTGGTATTTAAACACATCTCATTGTCAAATTCCATACTTCAAGAACTCGTCCAAGAGCCCGGGTATGCCTCTTTTCCTTGATTTTGATCTTCGTGATTTCTTCTTGATTTGCTTGAACCCTTAAAGCTAGAGTATTTAGGTTGGAGTCACACTTTTCAATTCCACTTCTACCATTTCTATTTTATTAATTGGAAGGGTTTATGACCTTGGTTACCTGAACCTGTTCGTCGATTAATTTTCCTAGACTCGACTCGAGTCCATATTCGATTCCTGCCAATCTCTGTTTTCTCATAGTTCCACTTGCTTCCTCCTCCTAATTTGTACATTCATCACCACAGATTTACAACTATGAGTGATTTGGAGTGAACCCTTTATGGGTGCACCCCATCTCTTGTTCTTAAGGCCGATAGGGCCAACAAAGAACCTAACTCCATTCTAGAGATTGCTTCTTCATCCATTATTGTCATGGGGGAAAAGCAATTCTAGAGTTTTCTTGACGAAAACTAGATGAAATTAGGGAGCTCTAATAAATTCCCCATTATGTTCGCCTTTATCTTCCTTCTTTAGAAGAAACTGCAGATTCTTTTAGACCCAACAAAGTTTGTTTTTATGAGTTGATCTTTGAGAGTAGTGTTTGATTCCCTATGCCACAGTATATTAGGGAAGCCCTTCACTATCTAAACCTTACCCCTTCTCAATTAACTATAAATCGTTGGAAATTTTTGGTTGGCATCGGTGTTCATTGGGCAAGAGCCAATTGTGTGGGGTCTCGCCCTACCATAGCAAAACTTCTCCATTTTTACAAGCTTACCCTACTCTTGGCAAAGCATAGTGTGGTTCTATTTTTCAAAAAGAATGAAAACTGAGCTTCTCACCGGCTATTCTTCCAGTGTGAAGGTGGTACTCCTTCAATATTTCCCTCTGTTTCTCCAAGCTCTAGGGTTACTAAGGACATAGGTCTAGACCTCGTTGACATATGAAGGAGGAGACCCTTTTCTTGAGGTGCCTTTGTTGCTCGTTGATTTCCCTCTTGCTCCTTCCAAAGATAAAAGGAAAGGGATAGGGAAGCTATTTGAAATCAAATCTATTGGTGGACAGAAACAGGCCCCAAAAGAGTCCAGGCCTTTAATGTGGGAGAACAAAAAAGATGCCATAATTCATCTTCTTCAATTTCTCAATAACAACGAGATTTAGGCTGCCTTTAAAATTGGGCCAAACTGGGCAGTGGCTGCTCTCTAGGAGACCATTTGGAAGGTGAGATTTATTTTGGTTCTTTNTGATCTTTGAGAGTAGTGTTTGATTCCCTATGCCACAGTATATTAGGGAAGCCCTTCACTATCTAAACCTTACCCCTTCTCAATTAACTATAAATCGTTGGAAATTTTTGGTTGGCATCGGTGTTCATTGGGCAAGAGCCAATTGTGTGGGGTCTCGCCCTACCATAGCAAAACTTCTCCATTTTTACAAGCTTACCCTACTCTTGGCAAAGCATAGTGTGGTTCTATTTTTCAAAAAGAATGAAAACTGAGCTTCTCACCGGCTATTCTTCCAGTGTGAAGGTGGTACTCCTTCAATATTTCCCTCTGTTTCTCCAAGCTCTAGGGTTACTAAGGACATAGGTCTAGACCTCGTTGACATATGAAGGAGGAGACCCTTTTCTTGAGGTGCCTTTGTTGCTCGTTGATTTCCCTCTTGCTCCTTCCAAAGATAAAAGGAAAGGGATAGGGAAGCTATTTGAAATCAAATCTATTGGTGGACAGAAACAGGCCCCAAAAGAGTCCAGGCCTTTAATGTGGGAGAACAAAAAAGATGCCATAATTCATCTTCTTCAATTTCTCAATAACAACGAGATTTAGGCTGCCTTTAAAATTGGGCCAAACTAGGCAGTGGCTGCTCTCTAGGAGACCATTTGGAAGGTGAGATTTATTTTGGTTCTTTCCTGCCTCTTACTATTTCTTATAGTTTACACTTGTTAGCAGTATGCTCAATTTTCTTGTTTATGTAGTTGGTCATCCTTGCCACAAGCGTTTCTCATACAACCTTGGCCGAGAAGAAGTTCCTTCACCTAATGGAGAAGATGTCAAAGTTGTAGAAGAGCTTGGTGGCTTACCAAGAAAGGGTTCTTCAAGAGTTGAAAGAGAAGGGGATATACAACTTAGCTTGAAAGAGATGATCGAGGAGTGGAACAGGTTCTTAGATAACAATAAGGAGTTGGATTTGAAACTTGCTACCTCTAAAAGTTCTGGTTTAGAGCTCTCCTGTTAGATGGAGAAGGTAGTAAAGGAGAATAAGGCCCTTTCCCTCAAAGTTTATGTTATCTCTTCTTCCTTGAAGAAAAAGGATTTTGAGCTCTCCAATGTCTTAGAAAAAAAGAGTTTGAGCTTGTCGAGGCTATGAGAGTTGCTACTAATATGACTATAAAGGAGTTCAAGGACTCTTTGGCTTTAAGAAGGAGATGTTCAAGTACTATGATAGTGGTTTTTAGGAGTTCAGGGCTGGTGCCATGCATTCATTTCTAAAGCTTGACTCCTCAAAGATCCTATTTGAGGATGATCCTCCCTCAGTTATTGAGAAAGAAGGAGAGAAGGAAGAATAGGTCGATGATGAGGCCACCAACTCGACTGTAGTGAACCCTAAAGACCAACCTAAGTTTGGGCTTCAAGCAAAAGCTCATACGAAGGACTCGGTAAAGGTGATTCTTTCAGTTGAAAAAGAAAATTAGGCTTTTTTTTTTTTTTTTTTTATAACTGCAACTTCCTTCATATTTTTGTCTAATCAAGTACTTTTTCCATTATAGCAATCTTATTTCTCCCTTCTCATTTCCTTGTTGTAAATAATTCTAATGTCTTTATGCTTTTGGTACCCCTTTTAGGCAAGGTGCCTTAAGTTTCCAATGAACCATTTAGGTTTAATCCGAGTTAAGGGAAATGAACCATTTTGGTTCAATCTGAGATAGGCGCGGTGGTTTACCAGTTTCCTTAACCCAATCAAACCAAGGTAGATGTTCCCCTGACGTGGTACAAAAAAGGTTTTGCAACTTGGAATTCTGCTAGTTAAGAATGACATATTTATTTATGCAAGATAAAAAAGCTATAGAGAAAGCCTTATTACAATTAGAGAAAAAACATGGTTACTTGTAGAACTTTTTCAAGTGTTCTTCATTCCATGGGCAAGCTAACCTGACTCCTTCTAAAGTCTCTAGGTGGTAATATCCAGACATTAAGATCTTCACGAATTGGTATGGCTTTTCCCATGGTGCCCCCAACTTCCCTTCCTTAGGATCTTCGGTAGCTAGGGTTACTTTCCTCAATACCAAATCATTTGGGAGGAATGTATGTGGCATGAATTTGAAGTTGTGGTATCTAGCCATCTTGCGCTAGTATGTTGCAAATCTTACATGTGATTCTTCCTTCTTTCTTCTAGCAAAACTAGATTCCAAGCTAGTTACTGGTAAATCTGAGTTGGATCTAATTCCTTGGTTCTATATGTTTTTAGTTCTATATCCATTGGGATTACTGCTATTGTTCTGAATGCTAAGGAGAATGGGGTTTTTCCTATAGGGGTTCTAATAGTAGTTCTTTAAGCCCATAGGATGCTTGAGATTTGTTCTACCCACAACTCTTTAGATTATTCAAGCCTAGTCTTGATGCTTTTGAGAAGAGTTTGAATTGTTACCTCAATTTGCCCATTGCCTTATGCATGACCTAGCGAGGAATAATAATTATGGATTTTGAGATTGGAGCAAATCCTTCTAAACTTATTATTTTCAAACTGTCTAACATTGTCACCAATAATGACTGCTAGATGCCAAATCTGCACATAATCGACTTCCATACAAACCCGTGCATCTTTTGTTGAGTGATTATTGCTAGTGGCTCTACCTCAGACCACTTTGTGAAGTAATCTATGCCACAATTGCAAACTTATTCTAACACTTCCCCATTGGGAGGGATCCCAAAATGTCAATCATCCACTAGGCGAATGATCACAAGCTCACTATTGGGGTGAGCTCTAAAGGAGGTAACTTTGGAACAAAGACAAACATCTAACATTGCTCAAATTTTTGCACATAACTTTGTGCATCCTTCTTCGTTGTGGGCCCAAAATATCCTTATCTGAGCACTTTTTGTGCTATGGTGTGTCCTCCCAAGTGGTTTCCACAAATTCCTTCATGCACCTCCTTAAGCACTTATGTTGTTTTACTAGGAGCCAAACACCTTAAGTAAGGGAGTGAATACCCTATCTTGTAGAACTCCAAGTTGAGTATTGTGTACCTAGCCACCCTTTTGCGAAGCTTTCTTACCTTTTGGATGTCCCAAGTGAGAGTTTTGTGCTATAGATATGCAAATATTTGATCTAGCTTCCTTCTAGTGAGATTTGTTGGACATCTAGGCCTTGGTTGCTCGGCTATTGCAAGAATTCTATAGAGATGGTCCGTACTAGATCAGCAGATAGAGCTGAGGCTAATTATGGTAGAGAATCTGTAGGGGAATTCTCTGACCAAGGTATCTGGATGACCCCAAAGTGCTCAAACTCTTATACCAATTTCTTCACATTGTTTAAGTAAGATTTCATTTAGGGCTCTAGAGCCTTATACTTCACTTACAACTGTCTTACCACTAGTCACGAGTCATTATAAGCATGTATGTGTTCTACTGTTAATGACTTAGCTAGCTTTACACCTACAATGAGGACTTCATATTCTACCTCATTTTTTGAGACCTTGAAGACAAAGCATTGGGCATACTCAATTTTCTCCTCTATTGGAGAGATGAGGATCAAATCGGCCCCTCTTCCAATGAGTTAGATGACCCATCTACATATATCTTCCAACTGATCAGTTAGGTGTCAATTTGCAAGGGTTCTACTATCTCGTTTGAAAATTCTACAATTAGGTCAGCCATTATCTGCCTTTTATAGCAATCTGTGGTGTATACTATACGTGAAACTCTCCTCACTCAATGGACCATTTTGCTAGTCATTCAAATAGGTTAAGCTTCTGCAGGATGCTTCGTAGGGTAACGCCAGTTACCAACTTGATCGTATGTGCCTAAAAGTAAGGCCTCAAATTCCTAGAAGCTATTATCAATATGAAGGCTACCTTCTCCACTATTGGGTACTTGGATTCTGCCCACCTTAGTGTTTGGCTTACATTGTAAATCGAATGATGAACTCCTTTCCTTTGACACACTAAGACTACACCAGTTGCTTCTTGTGATACAGTAAGATACATGTACAACCTCTCTTCTTACTCTGGTCTGACAAGGAGTGGTATTTGCTGATGTACTGCTTAAGAGCTTTAAAGGTAGCTTCACACTTCAGGGTCCATTTAAAGGTTTTCCTTAGTATTTTGAAGAACGACAGACATTTCTCACCAGCTGAGAAATAAACNGCTGGTGCCATGCATTCATTTCTAAAGCTTGACTCCTCAAAGATCCTATTTGAGGATGATCCTCCCTCAGTTATTGAGAAAGAAGGAGAGAAGGAAGAATAGGTCGATGATGAGGCCACCAACTCGACTGTAGTGAACCCTAAAGACCAACCTAAGTTTGGGCTTCAAGCAAAAGCTCATACGAAGGACTCGGTAAAGGTGATTCTTTCAGTTGAAAAAGAAAATTAGGCTTTTTTTTTTTTTTTTTTTATAACTGCAACTTCCTTCATATTTTTGTCTAATCAAGTACTTTTTCCATTATAGCAATCTTATTTCTCCCTTCTCATTTCCTTGTTGTAAATAATTCTAATGTCTTTATGCTTTTGGTACCCCTTTTAGGCAAGGTGCCTTAAGTTTCCAATGAACCATTTAGGTTTAATCCGAGTTAAGGGAAATGAACCATTTTGGTTCAATCTGAGATAGGCGCGGTGGTTTACCAGTTTCCTTAACCCAATCAAACCAAGGTAGATGTTCCCCTGACGTGGTACAAAAAAGGTTTTGCAACTTGGAATTCTGCTAGTTAAGAATGACATATTTATTTATGCAAGATAAAAAAGCTATAGAGAAAGCCTTANTTTAATTACCACACATGAAGAGTTAGCATAATGCAAGTGGGAAAATCCAGCAAGGCTCCACCTTCCGAACAGTGGAGAGGCGTCCGGATGGTCCACTTTGGCGGCTCATCAGCATCCTCCTCCATTCTCCTCTATAAATAGCCATGCAAATTTAATTCAAAAGGAGGCCAAACACCAAGAGCTTCAAAGAGAAATCCAAGAGAAAAAAAAAANGGCATTAAGATCTTCACGAATTGGTATGGCTTTTCCCATGTTGCCCCCAACTTCCCTTCCTTAGGATCTTCGGTAGCTGGGGTTACTTTCCTCAATACCAAATCATTTGGGAGGAATGTATGTGGCATGAATTTGNAAGAAAGAGAAAAGAGAAAAGAAAAAAGAAAAACTTACAACTCGATCCGGTCCGTCATACACTTTAGTCCAAACTCTGTACTTTTATATTTCTGTTGTATCTTTCTATTTGGATAGTTGAACTGCTGTCACCTTTTCGTCATAACTGATAATTAAGGTGATTGTATTCCAGTTGTTCCTTATGAAAGACGTTTTAGGGTTTATATTTTAATTTCAGTTGTAGTGAAAATTGCCCGCATTCCTTGCTTATCTGTAGCAATGGGGCATGAGTAATTACTTATATCCTCTAGTGAGAGGTAAACATATGTATAATATTGGTTAAATTCTGAAGATGCTGATATTTTATATATTTATATATCTATATNTCGTGAACTTACACAAGGCTTTTGCGCTGGATTCACCAAGCTATTTTTCTACCCAAATTTTAATTTTTGAGCATGAGTTCGTCTCACAGAGCTACTCTCCCCACCTTCAGCAAACGTTTTGGAGATTACTTAACCTTCTCCAATGGGTTGCTAATGTGGTGTTTCATCTCAGTTGGGGTTGTACCTCCATCTTTTCCTGACCCCTGTGTTCTATGTATCTCCCAANGGTGTATCCTCCACCGGAATGCTGAGGATGTTAATTGATACAGGGTACAAAACTTAAATGATTCTCATGAATGGCTTATCCTTCGGGATTATCAGGGTTATTTAATTATTATATATATAACTATCAGACACTAATGACCTTAGTGATTCTCATGAATGACTTGTCCTTCTGGATTATNGTGTTCTATGTATCTCCCAAGATGTCCAATTTGGATGAGATCTTTTCATTTGGTCTTTGAGTACCTAGCAATCCTCAATGTTGTGGCCATGACCTATAGTATTTGTCACCGAGCCTCTTACTTAGGTTAGTTTTTGATTAACCTTAATTAATATATAAATTAGAATAGTTAATAAAATTGAATTAGTGTGATAAAATAACAAAACACTATTAATTAGAGTCAATTAGGGTTTGTGTGTAATTAGGGTTTTATGTGTATTATNCAACATTTCTATCGGTATGGTTTATCCTCCACCAGAACACTGAGAATGTTTAACTTGTATATGTATCACAAATATAGTCAACTGAATAATTCAAGTATTCCTCATGAATGATTTGACTTTCTGGTTTACTTGGATTAGTCAATTGACATATCTATAACCAACTAACCTAAGAAGTTGTTGTGTTATGACTAATCCCACCAGTTGACCTAAGAAGTGGTTGTGTTATGATTTATTATGTATGAACCTACTATTATGAAGACAAATGAATAATTCAAGTATTCCTCATGAATGACTTGTCCTTCTGCTTTGCTTGGATTAATCAATTGTCATGGATATCACCAGCTAACCTAAGAAGTTGTTGTGTGATGGTTTATATACATCAGATCTACCAGTTGACTTGCCAGTAACATGAAAGTTGATTGTTGTAGGGTAGCATTTCCAGTATTTAACCAATATAATGCATATGAGATCCTTGAACTGAAGTATACTTTGTAATATTGTTTAAATCTACCTGCAACATAATTAAACTAGTTATCGATCTAAGCTCACATCACAAGCTATCACATGTTGTCCTATCTAAGATAAACAACTTTACTATTTTTATTTTATTTCCTAATTACACACAGTCTTTGTGGGATCAATATTTGGACTTAAAATCGAGAAAACTACAATTCGACCACTAATACTTGGGTGTATAATATTAATCTGATCACTAAAAAAGTACAAATCAATTGGCATCTTTCCTGGTCGTTTGATGACCCTTTCATCTTGACTATGAAAGAGAATATGCTCGACCGAGTTGTTNTACAAATCAATTGGCATCTTTCCTGGCCGTTTGATGACCCTTTCATCTTGACTATGAAAGAGAATATGCTCGACCGAGTTGTTTAGTGGTGTGTACCTATGAGCCTTCTAATTTAGAGGTCAGGGGCCCAAGCAATCTCTTGCACTTGCACGCTTAGTTCAATTCTTCTTTAGCTCTTGATAGAAGCTTAGTCATAATTTGATGTGGATCTTTGGAAAGAGAGAAAAAGAATTGGGAAGGTTATAGACCTCTCATGAAAGCAGTAAGGGCTACTTTGTCATCTATATTGTCAATTTGAAGTGACTCTGTGCTGAATCTACTGACGAAACTTCTAAGTGTCTCATTTTTGGTTTGTTTTAAGTTAAGGTGGTATGTGGGAGGTCTCCAATGTGCTTGGCTTTCAATTAAATGCAAGATGAAGGATGTGTTGAGTTCTCTGAACGAGCTTGCATAACCAGGCTTCAACTTGTTAAACCAATGCCTTGCGGTTTCTTTAAGGGTTTTTGCAAAGGCTTTGCATATGATGTGGTTTGGAACACAATGGAGCATCATTAAGGACTTGAAAGTCTCCAGGTGATCAAGTTGATTCCTCGTCCCATTAAAGCTCTCGATCATTTGCATCTTGAACCTTTCCAGGAGAGGATAATTTGACACATCCTAGGCAAAGGGAGAATATGTGTGTTGTACCAAAGTTTCTAGGAGCTTTGGGACTCAAGCTTTTATGGTGTTTATGACATTACCTAGTTTTTTGTTAACCTCCTGGAACTTTCGTTCCCATTAATCATTGACCTGGGGCCGGATAACCTCATTTTGGCTTTGTTCTTTGTTTTCGTGGTTGTCATCTCCATGCTCCTGGATCTAGGATAAGTCCTTCTCTAGGTGTTGTTGGTTGGTGAGAAGTAGAAAATTTATTCATTTCTGGCGAATCAATTCCTCCACTATTCTTTCTAGATTTTTAACCCTTGCTATCTTTTTTTTCAGAGGTGTTGTTGTCCTCTGGTTTACTAGGTGTGATTTTGGCATTCGAGATTATGGGTTTGATCCCTAACAAGATCCTTTGACCATGTAATGGCCATCAGATCTGGAGTGTTGAGAAAATATTTTATTTAGAAAACTTGTTGTTTCCCACATATGACACCAGTTGATGATGGTTCAGAATGTACACCGAGCTCCAGATGTTATTGAGAGTTGGATTTGTCTTCTTGAATACCTGCAAAGGCAAGCTAGAGACCGGAGGGGCTCTGGGGATAGACCTCAAATGGTAAAGTTAGAAAGAATTTTATGAGGAAGTAGAGAAAGCTTATGTTAGCATTTGATTCACTTACCTTAATCTCCTTGTGGGTTCCCCTCTTATAGGCCATTTGGTTAGGCTTTTAGTGAATCTTGCTCTGCTTATTTGAAATGAATCTGTTGTACTTCACTTGCCTGACCCAATCTTGTAGGCTAAGTGGAAGTGGTAGTTGAGTTGAACTAGTCAAAGTCCTTACAGGTTAGGACTCTATCGAGCTGGAGCTAATCTGAGCTATAGAGCTCGTCATTTTGAGCATGTGCCTTTTTCCCTTTTATTAGTAACAATATTAGAAGTAGGGATTTGTTTCCGTTTATGAAACCATAGGATTTTGGATTTTCCTATAAATTGTCCTATATACTACAATTCTACTTAGTTAATCAATTCAATAGTATCATATTTCGGAGTTTTTCTCTACTCTCTCTATGGATTCAGAGTATTCCTTTTGGTTGGATAGGATACATTGATTCAATCCCATGTACCAAACCTTGAGGTGGATTTTGGAACGGCTTTATAAATACTATAAAGACCATCCAANTGGAGCTAATCTGAGCTATAGAGCTCGTCATTTTGAGCATGTGCCTTTTTCCCTTTTATTAGTAACAATATTAGAATTAGGGATTTGTTTCCGTTTATGAAACCATAGGGTTTTGGATTTTCCTATAAATTGTCCTATATACTACAATTCTACTTAGTTAATCAATTCAATAGTATCATATTTCGGAGTTTTCTCTACTCTCTCTATGGATTCAGAGTATTCCTTTTGGTTGGATAGGATACATTGATTCAATCCCATGTACCAAACCTTGAGGTGGATTTTGGAACGGCTTTATAAATACTATAAAGACCATCCAAATAACCCCTTATTGTTTACAAGCTCATATATTTTTGGTCTTGCTTACATGGATCTAATCCATCTACTTCTTTTTGTATGAAGTTGCACAAAATTTCAAAAGGAAAAAAAATTCTTTGTTAAGTAATACCTACAGATGTAATGAAGTTTATTTTGCTTTCTACAAACATTTAGCGTCAGAAAGACTACTTGGTAGAAGTATCAAAAGAAGAGTAGAAGNTCTTTGTTAAGTAATACCTACAGATGTAATGAAGTTTATTTTGCTTTCTGCAAACATTTAGCGTCAGAAAGACTACTTGGTAGAAGTATCAAAAGAAGAGTAGAAGTTACATGCCAAGTCCATTAATAATGCCAACCTTGATCTAGACCATTAAAATAGATGTTTAGGGCCCCAAATGAAATTTTTAGACTTATATTCATTTATATCCAATTTTAGTTTTAGCTCCCCATGTAAAAATATTTGGACCCAGATTTAAGGAACCTCAATTTTATTTTCATGCCCCGAAATCTATACGATATACGAAAACAATCCATTTAAGAGAGAGAGAGAGAGAGAGAGAGAGAGCGAAGAGAGTACTTTGAAGCTTTACCTCCTCAAATCTTATTTTCTCCTAATTTTAAATTGCTTAATAAAAATGTGTTAGCNTCAAGGAACCTCAATTTTATTTTCATGCCCCGAAATCTATACGATATACTAAAACAATCCATTTAAGAGAGAGAGAGAGAGAGAGAAGAGAGTACTTTGAAGCTTTCCCTCCTCAAATCTTATTTTCTCCTAATTTTAAATTGCTTAATAAAAATGTGTTAGCCTACTCGAATTAAATTCCTACATGTGACCTATGTAACCACTTTTAACTCTTTGATAATACTACACATTTGCATTTCTCATCACCTTTATTAATTACTTCACATTTAAGTTAATTAAAATATAAATTAAGTACATTAATAATTTTCTTATTATTTTAAGATAGGGTAGGGGTAGGGGTAGGGGTGGCAGTGGTAGTGAGGGTGGGAGTAGGGGTGGTAATTTAGAGATTACTAAATTTCTGGGATTGAACCATGAAACTGCTAGTATAATAAACTAGTGTTCAATATAGTTTGTATATGTGTGTTTTGGTGGATTAATGTGTGTATGTATATGTTTTGGTTGATTAGTGCATGTGTATTTTTTTAGTGTATTAGAGAGAAAGAGAGAGTGCATTTTTTTTCAAAGTACTTTTCCAAAGATATTTATCAAACATGCTTTTGCTTTTAAGCAAAAAATAAAATTTTGTCAAATTTACTTTTTTTACTTTAAAAAATTACTTTGAAAAAGCATTACCAGACAGAGGCTAAGTCTGCTATTTTAATTTTAGTTGTAATCTTCAATTGAAGATATAGTGAGTATGGTTGGGTGTTCAATTTCATTAAATCAAAAACTGAATTAAGCTTTGCTAACTTTGATGAAGAGTTTGTGTTAGATATTGGATCGTGTTATGGATCCAAATGGGGTGCCCATAATGGGTCAACCTAATGAGAAAATGCCCAAAGGGCATGACTTTTGGATGTATCCTTTAGCACCTAAGATGTATGTGTGTTAACAATTTAACAAATGTTTCCCTTAAAAATATATCTTTTCATGGCACCCTTTGGATGTCTATATAAACCCATTGTCTTTCAATGCAAGACACTTGAAAGAATTCACTTAATGTTAAAACTCTCCTATTCCCTTTCTATGTCTCCCTAGACATAGATACATAACGTTCAAGGAGCCTTTTGTGCTGTGAAAAAATCGGATGTTGATTCATCTTGTGTAACAACACCATATCACTAGAAGAAAGAGAAAATACGATGATATCAGATTTCTGATGTACATGGAACATGCTCCAAGTTTTTAGGCATCAAAAGGCAAATAATGTCTGTCTTTGATCCTACGTTTTCACACCTGTATACTATTCCTATGAGTTTTTGTAATCATATTTGGTCTATCTCACCATCTACAACAATCAATTCTCCAGAGCTCTCATATTTTCAAGGCATTGATCACCATTGATAGATCATATTTGTAATTGACTAATTTCGTCAAGTCCATTTTAATCTCAATCTATTCCATGGTCATTCAAGATCCAAAAGATTCATTGAAGGGAGGAGATCAAGCATCAAAAGAACATCATTGAACCTTCGTATGCACCTTCATGGTTAAGACAAAGTGAGGATTTAGACATCTAAAATGAACCCTTAGTTATTTTTAACTTAGTTTGATTAGGATGAAAATGAAATAGGAAGCAATCCGACAATAACTCCTAGGTGACTTTAAAAGAAAAGATTTTCTAAACCATTTATGAGTTTTGAAAATATAGTTTGAGTCATAATCGGACCCTTCTTTGAGCAATACCTTTTAGTGGTCAAGATGACAAGTTTTTTCTTGGTTTTATGCTTAAAAACATATAAGGACCAATCTTTGCTTGCTAGCCTTTGTTAGAGTGGGTCTCTTTATGACTTAGGGAAGAAAATGGGAAAAGGTCATGGAAGGCAACACAGGGCTCGATCTATGAGCTCGCTTGAGCAGTCCTTCATGGTCGGTTGAGTGGTGCTTGCCTTAGTCAAGATTGAAACGTGATTTTTATTTCGAGGACAATCACCTCTCACTGATCGAGCAGTCATTCGCAAATCTAATTTTTCTTATTTACTAAGACTATTATTATTCTGAACCTATAAATAGGAAGAGCTTTTCTCACATCTAGGTTAAGCCGGTTGTGAGATTTCTAAGAGAGAAAATCATATTTCTACCTTGAGAACTTGCACCACAACCTAGATTTCCAAGACCCAAAAGGATATCACTAGAGATTCTACTCAACCTAATAACTTGGAGAAGAAGATCTTTTTGGTTTGATAAACTCATTGGTCTGTGCATACCGAGGATTGTTGGCGGCCCATGATTGCTCAAGGCCTAAATGAACCGTGCGACTGGGAGGTCTAAGTGAAGTTACACTAGATGTCAAAAAAGGGCCTTTGGCAAAGAAACAACAAGGAAAGGAGCATCTAACCATGTTATTGATTGAGGTATAAAACTCAAGTACTTGTATGTTGACCTAAAGAATAGTGGATTAGGCTTTGGTGGACCGATAAGATTCCTCGCGATTTTTTCTGAGGATTTTCCACGTCAACAAATCACTCATGTTATTTATTGTTTATCATATACACTTGTGATTGTTTTGCACATATGGCCACCATGTGTTTGATATTTTGATTTTTTAAATATTCATTCAACCCTAGTGTGCAATTGGATTTGGGTTTTGGGATAAACGTGAGATTGATTACAAGCAAATTAATTGAAGATTAATTTAAACAATCATCATGTGCAAACTGGGCTTTGGTGACTAAAAGGGTTCTCACCATTCATTGATAAATTTGTGTGAGAAGAGGTAATTGTGGTGTTATAAGGATTTAATTGGTATTCAATTGAACGTAAAATTGAAAAAATTATTCACCCCATAGGTAAAGTGCCTTGAGCTCCACATGTATAATCGTAAGGGAAGATCCACATTGGGTTCTCCCTCCCTAAACAACAACCAAATAATTGGTTACTGAAGTAGATTCTCATGTGCCTCATCCCAATGCTAGATCCTTGGAGAAAGGTCCACAATTTGGTTCCTCAACTTTGTTGTTCTACATGTGGGCACAATTTTTAATTGTTTTCTCTGCACTTTTCTTCGTGTTCATGAACCTAACTCTTATCATGAAGCATTATTAGACTCACAAAGGGAGAAAGCTACAGATAAGGGGCTCTAGTCTTAAAAAAAATGCACTATTAAGATCTTGTGGATTTACCTCATAGAAAGTCTTTATAGGCGATAAAATAAAATGCGGCTATGTCATATCACTTCTTGATGTCGATGACATGGTGAATACTAGAGTTGATACTGTTGGTATTCAATATATCAAAAACCATCTCCACAAATCCTTTGAAACAAAGGATCTTGGTTCTCTAATTTATTTTGTTGGTAGTGAGGTGAATTCTTCATCTCAGGGTTATAATTTGTGTTGGGTCAAGTATGCTTCTAGTTTTATCTCTCGAATAGGTGTAATAGGCATCAAGAAAGTTAACATTCCTATAAAGTTAGTTGAGAACAATTGTTGGAGAGCCTGTTCAAGATGCCATTACTTACTTAACTATTACTGTGCCAAATATTAGTCATGACATTCATGTTGTTAGTCAATTTATGTGTGCACCTCGATGAGTTAATTTTTTTAGCAGTTCTTTGAATTTTGAGATGCTTAGGAACACAATTTTGGGGATTATTCTTTTTTCCACTTCTAAACTTGAACTTCTAGGGTATTGTGGTTATAATTAGGCTGGTGATTTCACTGATCGTTGCTCTACCACTAGTTTATTTTTGCTAACTCAATTTTAATTTCGGTGGGTCTTTGTTCAAATTCTAGCAAACATAATTGATGAAGGTAAATTAGGCATGATCTGAGCACATGGACACGAGCTAAGCACGTGGCACGAGTTGAGCATATGGGCACTAGCTGAACACATGAGCTTTGGACTCAATAAGGACCATAGCTCCTTGCTCGCCAATGCTCTAGCTNGCCATGGAAGGCAACACAGGGCTCGATCTATGAGCTCGCTTGAGCAGTCCTTCATGGTCGGTTAAGTGGTGCTTGCCTTAGTCAAGATTGAAACGTGATTTTTATTTCGAGGACAATCACCTCTCACTGATCGAGCAGTCATTCGCAAATCTAATTTTTCTTATTTACTAAGACTATTATTATTCTGAACCTATAAATAGGAAGAGCTTTTCTCACATCTAGGTTAAGCCGGTTGTGAGATTTCTAAGAGAGAAAATCATATTTCTACCTTGAGAACTTGCACCACAACCTAGATTTCCAAGACCCAAAAGGATATCACTAGAGATTCTACTCAACCTAATAACTTGGAGAAGAAGATCTTTTTGGTTTGATAAACTCATTGGTCTGTGCATACCGAGGATTGTTGGCTGCCCATGATTGCTCAAGGCCTAAATGAACCGTGCGACTGGGAGGTCTAAGTGAAGTTACACTAGATGTCAAAAAAGGGCCTTTGGCAAAGAAACAACAAGGAAAGGAGCATCTAACCATGTTATTGATTGAGGTATAAAACTCAAGTACTTGTATGTTGACCTAAAGAATAGTGGATTAGGCTTTGGTGGACCGATAAGATTCCTCGCGATTTTTTCTGAGGATTTTCCACGTCAACAAATCACTCATGTTATTTATTGTTTATCATATACACTTGTGATTGTTTTGCACATATGGCCACCATGTGTTTGATATTTTGATTGTTTAAATATTCATTCAACCCTAGTGTGCAATTGGATTTGGGTTTTGGGATAAACGTGAGATTGATTACAAGCAAATTAATTGAAGATTAATTTAAACAATCATCATGTGCAAACTGGGCTTTGGTGACTAAAAGGGTTCTCACCATTCATTGATAAATTTGTGTGAGAAGAGGTAATTGTGGTGTTATAAGGATTTAATTGGTATTCAATTGAACGTAAAATTGAAAAAATTATTCACCCCATAGGTAAAGTGCCTTGAGCTCCACATGTATAATCGTAAGGGAAGATCCACATTGGGTTCTCCCTCCCTAAACAACAACCAAATAATTGGTTACTGAAGTAGATTCTCATGTGCCTCATCCCAATGCTAGATCCTTGGAGAAAGGTCCACAATTTGGTTCCTCAACTTTGTTGTTCTACATGTGGGCACAATTTTTAATTGTTTTCTCTGCACTTTTCTTCGTGTTCATGAACCTAACTCTTATCATGAAGCATTATTAGACTCACAAAGGGAGAAAGCTACAGATAAGGGGCTCTAGTCTTAAAAAAAATGCACTATTAAGATCTTGTGGATTTACCTCATAGAAAGTCTTTATAGGCGATAAAATAAAATGCGGCTATGTCATATCACTTCTTGATGTCGATGACATGGTGAATACTAGAGTTGATACTGTTGGTATTCAATATATCAAAAACCATCTCCACAAATCCTTTGAAACAAAGGATCTTGGTTCTCTAATTTATTTTGTTGGTAGTGAGGTGAATTCTTCATCTCAGGGTTATAATTTGTGTTGGGTCAAGTATGCTTCTAGTTTTATCTCTCGAATAGGTGTAATAGGCATCAAGAAAGTTAACACTCCTATAAAGTTAGTTGAGAACAATTGTTGGAGAGCCTGTTCAAGATGCCATTACTTACTTAACTATTACTGTGCCAAATATTAGTCATGACATTCATGTTGTTAGTCAATTTATGTGTACACCTCGATGAGTTAATTTTTTTAGCAGTTCTTTGAATTTTGAGATGCTTAGGAACACAATTTTGGGGATTATTCTTTTTTCCACTTCTAAACTTGAACTTCTAGCGTATTGTGGTTATAATTAGGCTGGTGATTTCACTGATCGTTGCTCTACCACTAGTTTATTTTTGCTAACTCAATTTTAATTTCGGTGGGTCTTTGTTCAAATTCTAGCAAACATAATTGATGAAGGTAAATTAGGCATGATCTGAGCACATGGACACGAGCTAAGCACGTGGCACGAGTTAAGCATATGGGCACTAGTTGAATACATGAGCTTTGGACTCAATAAGGACCATAGCTCCTTGCTCGCCAATGCTCTAGCTCGGCAGTTCCTTAGCTCGACTTAGCTTGGCTCACCTTGACTAATTCAAACTAGTTGAGATATCCACACTAAAAGGTGCCAACTTCTATTCCACTTCCAGTGCCACTTCATTTAGATAACAGTTGAAGATCTTCCAACAGTACAATCTTTTGACCTATAAAAAGGGTAAGCTATGTAGTATCCAAGTAAGTAATCCATTCTAGCTTCTTTCCTTCATTCTCTTCTAACTCCGTTAAAGTCCCTTTGGCCTTCAACTTCTTTTGCAGGAAGACTCTTGTCGACTGCCAACTCATAACTCCAGCCATACATCATGGTGAACATATTCTAGGATTAACTGTTGGCGCCATCTGTGGGAACGAAAATTATGTTTCCAGTATCACAAGCCCCCAGGTTCAATGGTTGTCACTCGATTGAAGGAACCAGTAGTGGATCATACTTACCTCCATGGGCATACAAGTTTCTATCCAGAGGACGACAGTGAATGGACAAAAGTCAAATATTTAGAAAAAGTGGTGGGGGAGTCGAAGCATCAAAATCAACAAATCCTTCAACTCTTGGAAAGGGATCAATCCCAAACCAAGGAGCATGAAGGAGACAACCAAAATGAAGAACAAGGCCAAAATGAGGTCGTTCTCTCAGAAGTTAATGACTATTGGGAATGAACGTTCCAAAAGGTCAACGAGGAATGTTATAAACACTATGAAGGCCTAGGTCCCCAAGGTTGTGGAGGCTCTAACATAACACATGAAGTCACCTTTCACCTAGGGCGTATCTAATTACCTACTCCCCAAAAGGTTTCAGATGTCGACGATCGAAAGCTTTAATGAAATGAAGGATCCACTTGATCATCTGGAGACCTATATATCTCTAATGATGCTTCATAATGTCCTAGACCAGATCTTGTCTAGGGATTTTTCAAGAACCCTTAAAGGGACTGCAAGGCACTGGTTTAACAAGTTCAAACCCAACTCAAACTATACGTTTGGAGAGCTTAGCACCTACTTTATTTCATATTTTATCGGAGGTCAGGCTCACCAAAGACATTCTACCTACCTCTTAAATGTCAAACAAACTAAAAGCGAGTCTCTTAGAGCATTTGTGAGTCATTTCACCACATAGTCACTTCAGATCGACAATATGGGTGGCAAGGTAGGCCTTATAGCCTTTTTGGGATCTCTTCAATCATCTCAATTCCTTTTTTCCATTTTTAAAGACCCACCTCAATCCATGATGGAGCTCCTATAATTATATGAATTCTAAGGACACCTTCCTTGCTTGGAGGAGCTAGGAAGACAAGAAGGAGGAAAGGAAGAGATGAGACCAACTAGGCTAAGGAGAATGAGGGGTAGTCCAAAGAAGAATAGTTTCTAGTGGGTGAGTACAAGGGACCATTTGGCCCTCACACCAAAAATGAACCAGTATGGAGGTATGAAAGAGTCCTCAAGTGGCCTAGCAAGATGAGGACCATCCCAACAAAAGGTCAAGGGATATATATTATATGTTCCACAAAGACCATGGCCACAATACTGAGAATTGCCAAGTGCTTAAGGACCAAATTGAAGATTTTGTTTAGAAGGGACACTTCAGAAAGTACATTGAGCGCAATCGATAAGAAAGGGAGTAGGTACCACCTAACCAAGATGAAGCTCCACACCAGTAGCCTGTCAGAGAGGTCGTAGTTATCTTTGGCAAGTTTGTTAAAGGAGGCAAAAGCAGCTCGACAATGCAGGGCCATGCCCGCAAGGTAAGCCGAGTAGGAGATTAGCTTGGTTAACCCAAGGAAAAAACCACAAATGAACCCCTCCAATTACTTTCTCAGATGAAGACCTTGGAGGAGTTTTGCACCCACACAATGATCCCCTAGTAGTTACACTAACTATAGCCAACTTCTCAGTGAGGAGGTTCTAATTGACAGTGGGAGCTCAACAAATATCATATTTGTCCCTGCCTTTGATAAGTTAAACATCGGAGGAAAAAATTGATACATGTCACTACTCTACTAATTAGATTTTTGGGGAGAAGACTTATCCTTTGGGACTAAGGGAGCCATAGTCATACCAATTACTATTAGATAGGCCCCATACCAAACCACCATAATGACTAACTTCCTTGTGTAAGATTTCCCCTCATGCATACAATGTAATTTTAGCCTCAATTCTATGAGGGCAGTGTCGTCAACGTATCATCTCCTACTATACTTCCCTACTAAAGCAAGAATTAGAGAAGTGTAGGAGGACCAAGTTATGGCTCG
>CAUOFW020004658.1:303021-322442 GCA_963454935.2 Ilex paraguariensis | reverse complement strand
CACCTCGAGCAAGTTAACTACATTAGGAAAATGATCAGGGAAGATTTGAAATTACTACACGTGGAGTTCTTGCACTCCAACAAAGATGTTTTTGCCTAGAAATAGTTGGACATGGCGAGAATAGACCTTACAATAGTTGTACACAAGATTAATGTCAACCCAGCCTATAAACCAATATAACAAAAATGAAGAAGCTTCACCCCAGTGAAATAGAGCAATAAAGGAAGAGGTAATGAAGCTCTTTCACGCAAAATCTACTGAGACATACAGTATCTAGTATAGTTAGCAAATGTGGTACTAGTAAAGAAGACAAGTGGAAAATGACGACTATGTGTCAACTTTACAAATTTGAATAAAGTATGCTTGAAGGACTGTTTTCCACTACCTAGAATTGATATCCTAGTTAACGCTACAATATGACATGAGTTGCTCACCTTTATGGACACATTTTCTAGCTATAACTAGATAACGACGGACAAGCCGGACCAAGAAAAAACCGCCTTCATTACAGAAAAAGGAATGCACTATTACAAGGTCATGCCCTTCAGCTTGATGAATGCTGGAACAACCTATTAGAGGCTGGTCAACCACATGTTCAAGAATCTCATAGATGATTCCATGAAGTCTATGTAGACGACATTCTCATCAAAAGCCTTTGAGCCAAGGAGCACATCAAACACTTGAAGGGAGCATTTGAGATACAACATGAAACTTTACCCAGCTAAGTGTGCCTTTGAGGTTTCTTTAGGGAAGTTTTTAGGCTTCATGGTCATCTAGAGGGACATAGAGGCAAATCCATAGAAAATCAAGGTGCTCCTTAATATGAGATCCTCTCAGAGTACAAGGAATTACAGATACTCACAAGAAGACTGGCGGCTTTGAACAAGTTCATCTCCAAAGCCAGTGAAAAATGTCTCCCTTTCTTTAAGATTCTGAGGAAAGCATTTGAGTGGACCCCAGAAAGTGAAATTGCCTTCCAAGATTTGAAGAAGTATATCAGCAAGCCCCTATTCCTAGTGAGCCCAGAAGAGGGGAAACTGTTGGATCTATACCTTCCAGTATCCTCAAAAGCAACAAGTGCAGTGCTCGTCTATCATATAGATATAGCCAAACATCTGATTTACTATGTAAACTGAACATTAAGGGGGTAGAGGTTAAGTATCTAATAGAGGAAAAGTGGCCTTCTCTTTGGTCATAGTATCTAGGAAGTTAAGGCCTTATTTCCAGGCGCATTCGATAGTATTACTGACAGACATTCCTCTACGACAAATCTTGCAAAATCCTAAGGTGTTTGGAAGGCTAGAAAAATGGTCCATGGAGCTTGACTAATTCAACATTTAGTATGTGCCATGAACCTATATGAAGGGGCAAGTGATAATCGACCTAATAGAAGAATTTGTCGATGAGATGACAGAGCTAGTTGACATCACCATCAAGCCAGGAGAATAGCATATTTACATCGATGAATCCTCCAACTCAACTAGAGGAAGGATTGGTCTAATCCTTACCTCCCCCGCCAAGGAAAAGATTGAGTATGCCCTCTGTTTTGTTCTAGTCCTCAAACAATGAGGCAGCATACGAGGCCCTTATCGTAGGGTTGCAACTAGCCATAACCCTTGGCGTAAGAAGCCTAAAGGCATACAATGACTCATAACTAGTAATAAAATAGTTGCAAGGATATTACAATGCCAGAGAACCATGGATGAGCTCATACTTGGCCGTGGTAGCTAACTTCGACCACTTTGAGATCACGTATAGTCACAAAACTCTTATGCAGACTTACTATCATAACTGACCTCAACACTTTCTTATAGCCTGAGTACAAAAATATCGGTAGAATTTATGCCAAAACCTAGCACTCATAGTGATGATGTCCAACCAGTCATGCAAGAACCGAGCTAGATGGATGTAATATCAACATATCTACAAAATAGGACTCTCCCATAGGAAACCTAGGAAGCTTCGTAGAAAGGTATCAAGGTATCTTGTCCTAGACCAAGTTCTCTACAAAAAAAGGTTACTCACTCCCATACATAAGATGCCTAAATCTTGCTAAAATATCTTATATCCTTGAGGAAGTACATGAAGGGGTGTGTGAAAACCACCTGGGAGGATATTCCTTGACATAAAAAGTGCTTAGGCAATACTACTTATGGACCACCATAAAGAAGAATGCAATAGGTTATGTACGGAAGTGTGAAAAATGCCAAAAGTTTGTTGTATTTCTGAAGCTTTCCCCAATAGATCTCATCCATATACCAAACCCATGACCATTTTTTTGATGGGGAATCGATATTATGGGACCTTTTCCATTGGGAAAAGGGCAGAATAAGTTTATAGTTGTTGCAATTGATTATTTCACTAAGTAGGCAAAGGCAGAGTCACTAGTAACAATCATCGAACAAAAGATACAAGGTTTTGTATGGAAGTCAATTGTTTTTAGGTTTGGTATCCCAACAATCATCAGTAGTGACAACGACAAACAATTTGACAATGAAAAGTTCAGAGGATTCTATTTCAAGCTCGGAATCCACAATCATTATTCTTCACTAGGTTATCCGCAAGCAAATGGGTAAGCAGAGGTGACCATCCAAACCCTACTCAAGAGTATAAGGACCATATTAAAGTAATCCAAAGGATTATGGGTAGATCAGCTTCCAAGTATCTTATGGGCTTAAAGGAATACTATTAGGACACCCACCAAGGAGACCCCATTCTCCCTCGCCTTTGGTACTGAAATAGTGATCCCAATAGAACGGATTGAATTTGTATTCTTTTGAGCAAGGTACCTTTTGAAATGGACTGAATTAGTTTGGACTGGATCAAAGTCAAATCAATTTAGCTAGGGGTCTAATTGAATTGGACTAGGCCTGATTAGTGGCTTTGAACACTGGCACGCATAATGGAGAAGCTCAGCTTGCTCCTCCTTAGGAGGCTGGAGTAGACGGATAGGCTGGATTCTTTGGCTAATTGAAATGATGGCATTTGATGTCTACTTGTTTTAGGGGTGCAGCAAAATGACATCATTTGGCTTCTTTTTCTCTCTTCATCAACGATGATTAGTTGTACCAGTTGTAGGCAAAACAAAATTTTGGCGACCTTACAACTGCGGCTAGGTTTCTAATCTCCTTAATATTTGGAGTGTTTTTTACTCCAAATTTCACCAAAGTGATCCTTGGATGATTCCTCACAACTTGGCCCCGACAAATGTTGAAGACGTTTCACTTTTCACTTTTGAACTGCACGATATCTTGGAAAACTTAGTTTTGAGATATACCTTTGCTCTGATACCATCATACCACTATTGGTTCCAGAGAAGAGTAAAACCTTGTTGCAAAATGTCAGTATACTGTGGATCACATGCATCCACATAAGAGAGAACAACCCACTCGAGAGTGAATATCAAAACGAGAAATAAATCGACATAGTAATAGTACAATTCCATGAACGAATATCTTTGCTCCATAGGTCCTTCTTTTTAAAGGTTTTGAACGAGTTCAAATTGAACCATTGGTAACCCGTCTAGAAGGTTGTAAACATTGACACCTAATAGTTACCATTGCCAACCGTTAACCACTTCAGACTCAATTCAACACCTCCTCTTTTCTCTTTGTTCTCTCACCTGCAGGAGAAATTACAATAGTGATACCACATCAACATTGGCATATGATATCACTAACCAGTAATATGTAAACAAATAAGGAAATGAACCCCACAAGTCCTCAAAGTGGACTTAAGACTTCAACCGTTGAGCAGCGTCGACGATGTATCCTTCTGCAAAAACAAACCACCAGAGATGTTAGAAATGGAAATAGAAGTCGAACATTCTCAGAGTATGTGCAATACACACCTTGGTCCCTTGGCACTTTGGGGTAGTATAATTCGTCATACTCGGGCCCATCTCATTTCTCCCAATTGCCACTGAGCATGATCAGATCATCAACATACCCCTTATCTGAGTCCGACATATGAGTCACCAAGTACATGAAAGTGTCTCGAGCCTAGAGGTAGTACATGCCCCCAGCGACTAATCTTAAGTCATAATAGAATAGGGTTTCGTCTACCCCTAGATTCACCCCAAGCCAAGCATTTAGGACAACTATGCCAATGACTAGCCTAAAGAAGTTCACGCCACATTGGAGAGGAAAAGGGCTCATATGCATTAACATCCTCAGTAATAGGGGATGAAGAGGGAATCTTACTCCCCCTTCCATGATGCCTTTGGTGTAGAAAGGCATCATTTCTACGCTTACTATAGCTTTCCTATGGAACTTAGAACCGAAAGGATAGGTGAAGATGGGCTCAGAAATTTGGTATCAGTCCCTAAAGGCTTGGATATTGTCCTCATTTACTTCGGTTCTTCTCAACTTTCAGTTGGCCCTAGCCCTAACAAGTTCCCTGACCATTGTTCTACGTATTCTAGCCATGGAGGGAATTTAGGAAATGTAGAAGGAGGATGATAGAATGAAAATCAAGGGGAAAGAGTACTTAGAGATTAAAGATCTTCAAAGACGAGTGCCCAAGAGGTTAAGGAAGAGTGCTCGGGAGGCTAGAGAGGAGTGCTTAGGAGCCAATTGCTAGAAGAGAGTTCGAAGATCAAAGTTTTGAATGGCTGAAGGATCTTCTATTTGTACCCTGATAAAAGAGCGGGAATAGAAAAGGCAGGTTATCATTAGGAAATTTGAAAAGGTCGGCGCCAGACGTGCAAATAACTACCCCTATTAAATAGGTGTGTTCAACAAGCCTCCACTCTCCTTGCACCAACTATCCCATGTCGCAAAGAAAATAGAGGCTGGGGGCAGTTGACGGGACTCTAGGCGGCCTAGTAGCCCCCAAATCGACATGTGTAAAGATATAGCCGTTATGGAACCCAAAAGGCGCTGAGAAGTGGTGCCAAGGAGTAATGGCTCGGAGGAGCCAAGTAAATGGACTGACACCAGCATTTAAGACGACTTGACAGCGCATTTATGGTGGAGTGACTACGACAAGGATATTAATGAGCCCTTATATCCTCGAGACCCAAACCTGCAGTCATGATTGTGAAGCATTAATGGCTATTACGCCGAGCTTACCTTCTCGGCTCACCCCAAGGCACTGTTCACTGAGCATTAAACGCTCAGGAGTAGGTGTCAGGCGCCGATCAGAGGAACTCAAGTACCCGGGGATAGTCATAAGTGCTCGGCATGGCCCCAAGCACTTGTCCTATCACCCATGCATTAAAGGCATGAAGATTTGATTGGAAAATACTCATTGTGTATGGGTAAGAGTGCAGGACATTAAATGGTGAGATGGGATTTCAAGCCTTTGCACTCATTACTAATCTAGATATAAATACTCCTCACAAAAATAAACAGAGGTACGCTAGACTAAACTGAGAGAAAAGAAAACACTGAGTTTTAGCCTCCAAACTTATATTGACTTAAGCTTCGGAGGGGATAAGTCGGGTGTTCACCCGGCTCCTTTTCTGACCCTGTGGTTGTTTCAGGTTCACCATCGTGAGGATTGTTATCTCAATCTATTGCAGAGAATCTCCCGTGCATTACCCATTTGATATTTTTATTATTGATTGGTAATATTATGTGACAATGCTAACATGTTATCACTGTTGTATTGAATATTTACTCCACCTACAAATACTTGAGAAAAATTACCACTCATTCAAGCATGGTCAAACATAGGAGCGGCTCGAGAACATATGAGGATTAAAGCAATAAGTGCTGATGAGCTTTTTTTTTTTTTTTTAATAATATTTTTTAATTTGAATTTTAAATTTTACTAATTAATTTTTTTTTTCAAATTATGCTAAATCTTTTATTAATTGATAGTATGACTTTTTATCACAAATATTTTGATAGGATTATAATCTATTGCATCATTAAAATTTTTATGTTCCTCTTGTTTGTTTTGTACGTTCTTCATCAAAATTTGTGGTATTACATGATTAATTACTATTACAAATACATTCGTTACTATTTTTTTTGTTGAATTATTCTACTATTGCAAATACATTCATTAATATTTTTTTGTCGAATTATTCTACTACAAAATTTTTAGAATCATCTACTTGTTTATATTTGTAACTTTTACTTAAATTTTTGTTATATTTTATTTGCTACAAATATATGTTTTATTTTTTTATCTTTTATGAGAATGGATAGTTTACTTGGTATTTTGTGTTTAAATCACAAAAAAAAAAATCGAGTTTGAGAAAAATAGAGAATGTGTTGAATTTGTTTTTGCTTTTGTACAAGAGAGAGGGAGAGAGAGAGAGAGAGAGAGAGAGAGAGAGATGAAAGAGCAAAATTGTATCCCAAAATACACATCCTAAGTGAGTTGATACATTCACACACCACACAAGTTATGAAAAAGTTGATTTAGGGGCCCATAGTGTGTGGTGTTTAAAGCTGTCAACTCATTTGAGATGAGTTTTTTGAGATATAATTTTGAAAGCATAGCATTACTCTTGATAAAAAGTAGAGAATGTGTTGAATAATTAGTTTTGCTTTTATACAAGGGGAAGAGAGAGAGAGATGTTTATTATATATATTTTTTATAGCAGAAAGTAAAAAAAAGATTGATGGTGTCAAGACTTTCTTGTTAACCTTTTTTGTCTTTTAATAAATGTGATTGAATGAGGTGAATTGGACTTTTAAGCCTAAATTTAAAATTTCTTTACAAAAAATTGTGAGAAGGTGTCTTTTAAACTACTTAAGTATGAGAAAACATATTATTGAAAATCTTCTGTAGATAAGTACTCTTGACTTGAAATGTATTGTATCCAAATACACATTGGTAGATTTTAGGATTTTTCCTTTACTAAAATACCCTTTTTCATAATTATTGGACTGTTTAATTTGGTAGTCCCATCTTTTATGGGATTTATTTTATTATATTAATAGTTTCCTATTTTAATAGATCAACATATGATGATACCTAGAAGAAATTCCAAGTTTGAGCTCGAGAGTTGAGGTCAGGAAAGGAGCTTAACTAAAAGCACTTGAGCTCAAAGGTCCAGCCCTTGGAATCCCTCGATCTGCACCCCCGAAGAAAATGAGCAGAAGATAGCTGGCAATCACAAAGCACCCCTTAATGGCAATAAACGCTAGTCTAGGATCAAAATCCTTAACCGCCTAAACCACCGCCTGGAATCAAGTGAGACGTTACCAAAAAGAGCCGAAGATCTCGCTACAGTCCCCATGGAATTAGGAACTAGGGTATAAATACTGTACAACATCTTCACCTTGAGGCAAGCAACCAAAAACTTGTACCCAGAATGTTGTGTAATCCTCTCATAGTCATCAATATAGATCCTCGGAGCAAGAGACTTTATTAAAGAATGGATTAGCCAAGCTCCGAGCTGGTGACCCACTATAACTTTTTTGTGCAAATCATCTCCTTTCCCCTAATCATTGCACTATTTTCATGAGTCTTGTAGCTCATATCAAACCTTGTTTTTATATATGTATATTCTGCTCAACCACGTTTTGCACACCATCAGTTTGGCGCCGTCTGTTCCTATTACAAATATCCTTCCCCGGTGATTGATGGTCTCTACGCATAATATGAGCAGAAGCTAGTTAAATCCTCAGCGAATGCAGAATCAGCAAGAAGCCACCAATGGAAGACAATAAGAAAATCCTCAAGACTTCCTGCCCACCATTGAGACTGATCCTCCCATGGCGGATCCCCTTTAAAATAACAAATTGGAGGCCCTTCGGCTTGTCAACTAACGTCTACTTCAACAGAATGAAGAACTTTTGAAGCTCTTACAAGGTCCACAAAAGACACAACCAACACAGAATGATCCCCCACAAGGGAAGCATCAACTTCTCGATCCCCTATGGGAGGTTAATGAAGGGGGTGAAAAATAGTCAAGTCATGGGCCATGCTCCTCATCCACCTCCTAGGAACGGAGACAACGAAGAGGTATAGATTCAGAATTTGGGAACTGAGAGAAACAAATTTCTCCCTTTCCCACCAGAAAAAAGAAAACAATATTGGGAACAACGTTTCAAAGATATCCAACAAGAACTCAGCCACATGAAGGAAGTTGTGAGAGGTAAGACTCTAGTAACTATGGAAGCTCTAGTGCAGCAGACTGAGTCCCCTTTCACTGTTGATGTACTTTAATTTCCCCTCCCTCTGAAGTTCAGAATGCCTCAGATGGAAGCTTTCGATGGGATGAAAGATCTCATGGATCACCTCAACACCTACAAGAACCAAATGGAGTTACACGGATACCAAGACCCTATACGATGTTGAGCCTTTACCATCATGTTATAGGCCTCAGCCTTAGCATGGTTCAACAGGTTAACCCCAGCATCTATCTCCTCCTTCAAAGAGCTCTCCATATCCTTTGTGTCATACTTCATAGAAGCTTGTACCTATCAAAAACTGAGCTACCTTCTGTTGAATGTGAAACAAGGACCTAGCGAAAACCTACAGTCTTATGTTCGGAGGTTCAACTCAGAATCGCTGAAAGTGGACGTCCCAAATGAAAAGTTTGCCATCACTACTTTCATCGCTAGGTTAGGAGTACATCGAAAGACTTAATGTTTTCCATATCAAAAAACCCACAAGCCAGCATGACAAAGGTGCTTGCCAAGGTAAAAAGTATATCAATGGTGAAGAAGCTCTCCTTTCTAAAGCGGAAAGCTCATCTACACAGAAGGAAAAAGGGAAGGAAGAAAAGAAAAGGGACCAAAGTCCTAGAAAAGAAAAAGACAGAGACCGTTCCCCCAAAAGAAGAGAAATATCAAGGATCACCTAGATCCTCTAGAGACAGAATTGCAACTATGGTATGCACCTCACCAGCTCATTCCTCTCACAGAAACAATATCCCAGATCCTTTATGAAGTACAGAGTGAGAAATTCCTAAGGTGGCCACCCCAAATGAAGGCAGACCTAGCAAAAAGAGATGCAACAAAGTTATGTGAGTACCACAAAAAGCATGGCCACCTCACTGATGATTGTATCCAGTTGAAAAAGAAAATTTAGTTTCTAATCTAGAGAGGGTAGCTACATCGCTTTGTGGTACATGATAATCAGAACTGAGCTCCACCACCTCTAGCACCTTAACAACAAGTCCCTGCACAACATCAACAACCCTTAGCAGAGATCAGTGTGAGACCCAATCACGCATTGCACATATATTAATATAATTTTGTGGGTTAAATTATAATTATGTAAAATTATTAAAAGGTGAATTAAATTAAATATTTTATAGCCATGATGTATGTGACCATACATTGGGTAGGTGAACCCTGTTAGTGATGTATGAGTGAGACCATTTATAGGAATTTCATGTGTAAAAATATTAGTGGGTCGATTTTGAAATTATTTAAAAATTTAGGGAGAGCAAGTGTAATTATTCACCTAACTTTACACATGTTTTTAAAATAAAAATAAAAGTGTGCCGTGTGTGTGTGTGCGCGCTTGCCATGTGTATGTGTGTGTGTGTGTTTAAAGGTGTTGAGTGTGTGTGCGTTAAATCAATTATAAAGGTGCGTGTGTGTGCGTCTAATGGAGTTCTGAGGCCGAGAATGAGGAGGTCAAGAGAGGAGAAAAAAAAGAGAGAGAAAGAAAGGAAAAAAAAATATACGTGCGTGGGTCTATTTGAACTGTGAGCGCGGAAGGTATGTGTGACTCAATTTAATCGTACTTTGTGATTAATTTTAATATCTATGTTGTTATACATGTATGAGCTATTTTAGCATGTTTTAATGAGTAGGCTATTTTAATTTAAATTTGAGTTTAATTAAATGTATTACACATAATTAGTTAATTAGTGGACTATCTTGTGTACAAATGATGGGCTGTTTTACTTTATGATCAAAACAGATTTTTTAAAGTTTAATTAAGTGAATTGAGTCCACTTAAGGGGCTGTTAAAATGGGTATTAAAATAAAGATGGAAAAAATGTAAAAAAATGGCTATTTGAAATGTTCGGTATGTTTTTGAGGGCTAGGTTGGAACTGAAATTCTGAGAGTGAAATGGGTAATTTAAAGGTTCAATTAGGGGGCTGAAATTTCATGATTAAATGTGTGTGTAAGATTAAGTGTGGAGGTTTTAAATAAACAATACGATAAAAATTGGAAAAGGGTACCAGTAACGCTGAAAGCCTAATTTCTAAATGTTATTATCACATGTGCGAATTTTCATCCAAATAACCTGAAATTTGGCATGTGGAATTTTTAAATAATGCTTGATGTGATAATGTGACTTTTGAATGCCAATGAGTACAATATCCGGTGCGAAATGTATGAAATATCGAAAGTGCAGTTTTTAGGATTCAATGTCGAAATGTGTTAAAATGGGCTCTCAGTCAATGTGTTTGACCTACTTAATCCTAATTGTGATTAATGTAAGTGATGTTGGGAATTTAGGGAGGAAATATGATTCCTAGAACAAAAATGTTAATGTGTAAGTAGATAGTGCGGTAACTGGGGTTACCGGGGCACTTTGGGGTGCATCATTTGCATGCATTAGTGCATTATTAACTATTAACTGTGATAAGCATATTGATCTTGGAATTACACATGTGTTAGGTGGAACAGGTGAGATAGTCGATGTTGGAACGAATACGGTAACACTGAAAGGATCCACCAATAGGACCGAAGGGTCGTAGATTTGTACATCTGCGATGAGTGTATATCTTTATATGTTTTGAAAATGCTATTATCAGATGATAGTAAATGATAGAATTTAATAGTAATTCTTCAGGATTATGTGCTACGTGCTTATGTGATTGGATGATACTTTGTACTGTGTATTGTATATTGTGGAATGTGGCGCACTATTTGAGACAGGGGCATTGATGCCTGGTCACTGGGCGTGCAGTGATGTGCTAGCACTGTAGTGTTCCCGGGAGGTTCCGGAGACACGAATCCATGTGGGATCAATTACCCAATGAGGGGTAATGTGGATGTGATGTGGCTTGTGAATTCTTTAGAATTGGATTGATGTTGTTGTTTGATACGTGTATCTACGTAGTATCTATCTACTTCAGTATATTACTATTATTTTCATTCCATATACTGCATGTATACTCACTGAGCGCGTCGGTTAGCTCACACCCCTACAATTTCTTCTTTCAGGTACTATAGAGGAGAATACAGACTGGTCCACTATCCAGTTGATTGTGTCTTGTGCAACGTAGTGTGATATCACTCAGGTTGAGTGTCAGTATGACTAACTGTTGGGCTGTGTATTATATTAATGAGAGATATTTATGGCAGGTTAATAGTATATATTTGTAAATAGACTCAACAAGCATACTTTGTGATGTATGTTATGTGGGTGTGAGATTTTGTATATGTCTATAACCTGGAAAATAAATGATTGGTACAAGTGTTTATATATAGTACAAGTTATCCGACAGGTTTTACCATCATGCTTAATAACTTAGGTGATGAGTGTTGTTGTTGCACCTGTGGGATTATATCATGTTTGATTAGTCCAGCTTATAATAATTGTTCATAGGTGTATGTAAAACCTAGTTCCATCTCATCCTTGGGAGACCGGGATGGGGCGTGACAATCAGAGTAATAGTTTGAGGATTTGCTAGAGGCGGGGAGTCCAGCTCAGCCAGGAAGGCTCACCTGTGCAAAATTAGAACTGATGAGATATTGGTAGTACATACCATGTCCAAAACACCTCAATTGAACATGGACATTACTTTCTCAGACGCAGATTTGGAAGGCTACCAGTATCCCCCACGATGACCCCCTAGTGGTAAGGGTCATCATCACCAATAGAACCGTTCATTGAGTTCTGATTGACAACGGGAGTTCTGCTGACATCATCTTTGTGTCTGCCTTTAATAAGATGGATATAGGCAGAGATAAACTCGAACCAGTAAGCGCTCATGTATTAGGATTCTCAGGGAAAAGGGTCCTACCCTTGGGTTCAATCTAACTCGTGCTCAGTATGGGAGATCCTCCTTGTTAGACTACCATGATTGTGTGGTTCCTAGTGGTCGATGCATCTTTGGCATACAACATCCTACTTGGAAGACCTTCCTTCAATGTCATGAGGGTCATTCCTTCTACCTACCATCTTGTCATGAATTTCCTTACAAAAAATGAAATTGGAGTGGTCCAAGGAGACCAACGTATAGCATGGGAGTGCTACATAGTGTATATGAAGAAGAAAGATGTCAAAAATATCCAATTAGATGAGATTGACATGAGAGATGAGCTGAAAACTAGGCCAATGCCATCAGAAGAGATGGAATCTATCCAGCTTGACGAGAAGCTGGAGCATCCAGTATACGTGGGATCTAAACTAAACAGGGAAATTAAAGATCTCCTGATCCAATTCCTAAGAACAAATATAGAATTTTTTGCTTGGAAACAAGAAGATATGAAAGGGATTGACCCCTCAGTCATCACACACAAGCTCAATGTGAACCCAGCCTATAAACCCATCAAGTAGAAATGAAGAAGTTTTGCCCCAGAATGCCAAAAGGCAATCAATGAGGAAGTTAGCAAACTTCTCCATGCCAAAGCTATCTAGGAGGTGGATTATCTGACCTGGCTAGCAAACGTAGTCCTCATCAAGAATACCAATGGCAAGTGATGCATCTGCATCGACTTTGCCGACCTCAACCGAGCCTGTCCTAAAGACAGCTTCCCTTCATCACGGATTGACCTGATTATAGATGCCACATCTGGGCACGATCTCCTCAGCTTTATAGACGCCTTTTTTGGGTATAATCAAATCAAAATGGACCCAGTGACTAAGAGAATACCTCTTTTGTAAAGAAGCAGGGGACATATTGTTACCAGGTCATGCCCTTTGGACTGAAAAATGTTGGAGCCACTTACCAGTGCTTGGTAAATCGAATGTTCCAAAAACAAATTGGAACATCAATAAAGGTGTAAATCGATGACATGCTGGGGAAACCACTGAAACTTGAGCTCCATATTGGGCACCTTGAAGAATATTTCCAGGTCCTCTAGGATTATCAGATGAAACTCAAACCCACCAAGTGCGCCTTTGGGGTCTCTGCTACAAAATTTGGGGTTGTATAGTCAACAATGGGGGCATCGAGGCAAACCCAAAGAAAGTTAGAGCAGTAATGGACATGTAGTCACCTTCCAACACAAGGGAAGTCCAACGCTTAACAGGAAGAATAGCAGCCATAAGTCGCTTTGTCTCCAGATCAAGCAACAAGTGACAAGTCTTCTTTCAACCCTTAAAAAAGGTGTTCCAATGGGATCCCTAGTGCGAAGAGGCATTTAGAGCCCTTAAAGATTATCTGAGCTCACCTCCAATCTTGGTAAGTCCCTTGGAGGGGGAAGTACTCACCCTCTTACAACCAACTCTGAGGGGAGCAAAGGAAAGATACACAAAAATAGAGAAGCTTGTCTTAGCTCTGGTTACAGCTGCAAGAAGGCTCAGACCATACTTTTAGGCTCATACCCATTGAGGTCCCAATAGACTAGCAAATGAAGCAGGTATTGCATAAACCAGAATCTTCAAAGAGGTTGGTCAAATGGGTCATCGAACTCAGTGAGTTCGAATCAGGTACAAACCTAGAGTAGCCATCAAAGCACAGATTCTGGCAGATTTCATTACAGAGTTCACTACAACTGCAGAAGCCCCTATGGAAACAACCCAGCTAGTACCTAACTCCCTACCTGGAAACTTTCAGTAGATGAAGTGGCTAACACTCAAGGAAAAGGTGCAGGGTTGATTCTGACCTCCCCAGATGGAATAGATGTCAAGTATGCCCTCAGATTCGGACTCAAGGCCTCAAATAACGAGGCAGAATATGAAGCTATCATTATTGGACTCAATCTGGCTCATTCAATGGAGGCAGAACAACTCGAAGCTCAAAATTTATAGCGAATCCCAGCTCGTGGGGAAACTTATGAGGCTAAGGGAGAAAGAATGATCATGTATCTCAAAAAGGTGCAAGAACTGATCAAAAAGTTCTTTCAAGTTTAAATCAAACATGTTCCCAGACCTGAGAACTCCCAAGGAGACGCTCTGGCAAGACTTGCTACAGCTTCCTAGGAAAACCTAGATAGATTAATCCCAGTTGAACACCTAGCTAAGTCATCCGTAAGCCATAAAGACAAAGAGGTGCTCCCTGTATTGGCCCCACCGAGCTGGATGGACCCTGTTGTCCGAATTTGATATTGACTATTTATGTGCAAGTATACACGATCAACAAGTAATAAAATGATAAGTAGAGTATCGTTTCCACGGAGAATTATTAATAATAACTTTCAAGTACTAACTTTATATCAATTCAATTTTATTTAAACAATTGAAATTGACTAAGAAACCTGTACTTTAAAACTAAATCTAAACTTAACAATTAAGGGTTGAATCTACCAGATAAAAGAAGTTAAGATTACAACTTCCCCTAATTGATCAAAATAAGTTGTTAACTGAGAACTCAAAGTTATTTATCAAACATCTTCCAATAGTTAGATAAAAATATCTCTCCCAATTAAATTACTATATTCCTATGTAAAATAATTTGGAATAGATTTATTAAGTTCAAAATCTCATAAAAGTTACACCCGACATATAGGTATATTCCTATCCTATACATAAACTCAGCTATTCAATCCTAAGAAGAATTAACCAGACGCATGTCATCATATTTATATCTAAACTTATAATTCATCTTCCAATTTTATCTAGGTTATCAAATTAATTGTTCACCACACAATCATATATTAAGCACAAAATATAACAAACAAGTCATGTATGATTAATAGAACTAGAACGAGGGTAGATCAATTTAACTAAACATCAGGTTCCGTTGCAATCTTAATAAAGATTTAGTCCATAATGTAATTAAAAAACATCATTCTCAAGTTAAACAACATCTCAGAAAATTAAGAAGTAAAAGAAAGAGAAAAGAATGAAAACTCGGTTGCAATCTTCAATCTCTCTCTAGCTTTTGGTTCCAATCTTCTTCGTGTCGATTCCTTCGATCCTTGTCTTCAATTTTCTATCAATCCTTGGCCTTTTTCCAATGTAAATAGCCCCCAAAATCAGAATATATTTGTCCCAACTCAAACCCTAGCATATATGTATCATTAGGGTTCAATTTCAGGTCAAAAATAAGTCAGAATTCGCGTCCAAAGCCAACACAAACACTTAGGCATTGAATGGACAGTATGTGGGCGCAGGGGCGCTGTAAAGGTGTTGGGTCTATGCTGGCCTTTTTTTAAGCCTTCAGCTCCCTTGTTGCTTAGCCTTCAAAAATCTAACACTTAGGCTCCAAATTGACCTTGTTTCCTTCCAAATGATCTTGTTTGCTTCCAAATGATGATTCCTACCAAATAACATCAAAACACACAAAAAAAAATAAAAAGGAACATAAAATAATTGAAAACTTACAATTTATCAAGCCAAAAGTACTCAATTCGTAGGTATAAAACCCACTCATCAGACCCAATCAAAAAGTATCTTCAGAATGGAACCTTGTCAGAATATCCTGAAAAGACCACGAAACTAAGAGCCAAGTCATCCAAGTTTACAATTCCNAAAAAGTATCTTCAGAATGGAACCTTGTCAGAATATCCTGAAAAGACCACGAAACTAAGAGCCAAGTCATCCAAGTTTACAATTCCGTAGGAAAATCTATATAAGCGAGGTTTTTTAGCACCTCTCCTCAAATGCGTAGGAGATGAAGATGCTAATTACATACTCCAGAAAATCCACAAAGGAGTTTGTGGCAACCATATCGAAGCCCGAGCTCTGGCAAGAAAGGCACCAAGGCAAGGATACTTCTAGCCCACTATGCTCAAAGACGCCACAGATATGGTCAAAAGATGTAAGGTCTGCCAGGTACACGTCAACGTCCCTCATTGTCCATCAGAGCTCCTAATCTTAGTGGTAAGCCCTTGGCCATTCCAACAATGGGGTCTGGACATACTTGGGTCCTTTTCCACTAGTATTGGACAGTGCAAGTTCGTCATTATTAGGGTAGATTATTTCACCAAATAGGCAGAGGTAGAGTCTTTGGCAACCATTAAAGAGCAAAATTTTCAAAACTTCACATGGAAGTCTATAATATGTAGGTTTGGCATACCCAAAGCAATCGTCTCTGACAATGGGAAGCAATTTGACAACCCCGAGTTCAAAAAGTTCTATGCCGAGCTAGGAATAAAGAATTGCTTCTCAGCTCTAGCCCATCCATAATCCAACAGACAAGCAGAGGTGACCACCAGAACTATAAAGGTAGCCCTAAAGACCAAGCTAGAAGCTCTAAAAAGGAAATTGGTAGAACACATCCCANAGAACTATAAAGGTAGCCCTAAAGACCAAGCTAGAAGCTCTAAAAAGGAAATTGGTAGAACACATCCCAAAAATATTGTGGGCTCATAGAACAACTACCAGATCAGCAACTCAAGAAACACCATTGGCTTTGAGATTTGGAACCAAGACAGTGGCACCTGTAGAGGTTGGTATCCCATCCCCTAAGGCTAAGTTCTCAGAGTCCAAGCAAAATGACGAGTCTCTTTTGCTAAATCTCGACCTCTTGGATGAAAAGAGAGATAGAGCTTTCCACCGCATCAAGAGTTACCAAAGGAAGACAACAAGATACTGCAACAGGAGGGTCAGACATATAAGTTTCAAAGTCAGAGATCAAGTACTTAGAAAACTCTTCCTCTGAGAAAGGACCCCACTCATGAAAAGTTAGGTCCCAACTGGGAAGGTCTATACATCATCTCAAGGGTAATCAGACCTGGGAACTACAACTTGCAAATGGAAGAAGGAAAAGTCCTGCCTCACTCTTGGAATGCAAAACATTTAAATAGGTTTTTTCAGTAAACTTTTGTAAGAAGGTTATCTTCAAAAAAACAACAAGTTTCATTTTAGCCTAGCAAGACTCCAGCAGTAGCTTAAAGCTAAAGATGAGCTCCTCAGCTCATAAAATAAATGATGAGCTCTCCAGCTCATAGACAAAAGATGAGTTTTTCAGCTCATAAACAAATGATGAGCTCTTTAGATCATAAACCAATTGTGAGTTCTTCAGCTCATAAACAAACGATGAGCTCTCTAGCTCATAATTAAACAATGAGCTCTCTAGCTCATAAGCTAAAGATGAGCTATTTAGCTTGTAAGTTAACAATGAGCCCTCCAGCTCTTAAGTTCGCAAACATAGCAACCAATAGAGAAGAATTGAAAAAAAATGAGCAAAGCAGGAAAAAAGATTCTTAACCATCAACATGATGGGGTACAAGAAAAAAAAAGTGAAAAGGTCCTAAGCCCCTCCATGCCTCTTCCTTAGCTCAGATGTCTCATCTTCCAAGCAAGCATTTATAGTCTGCAGGCCAGTGTTCTCCTCCTTCAGCTCATCACGTTCCCTCTCCACCTTTGTGAGCGGCTTAAAAAGCTTTAGCTCAGCAGTAGAAAACAAAATATCATTAAAGGGGGAACCTGACGATCGAGAGGAGGAACCATTCCTTCTTTGTTTCCTCGAAGATGTAGCAGCATCCTCGTCCTCATCCGTCTCAGCAGGTGAGGAATCAAGAGAAAGAGGGAAGGGGCAAATTCTAAAGTAGCAACTATAGTGCTGAACAAAATGAGGTTATATAAAGTAACAAGCTTTGAAAAAGGAACAGGCTTATCATAAACCACCTGTCTGACCCTTACCAACTCTGCCGGGGTCAAACAGGGCGTACCTACACAATAGGAGTTCGATAAGAACCAATTAGTATGAATATAACAAAATAGATTTCTAAGCCTCTACCTTTGTGAGAAAAGCACCCCCAAGAGCAAGGGACCCTAGAGCATGTGCAGCACTGTTCAGTAGACCTCCAGGAATCTCTAGAGGTAAAGAAAAAACGTTGAGCCCATCCCTCAAAGGAGGGGGGAACATTAAGGACCAGCCGGGTGTCGAAGTGACGCCCTCATCTGAAGCAGCTAAAACAAGGAAGCTTGTCCTCATCAAGCTCATAGAAGTAGAGGAACTCAGTAATAGTAGGGAATTCATTGTTGCCTTGAAGACACAAAAAAATAAAAAAGCTTATAATAGCACCTTATCCCCCTAGAGAAAGACAACAGGGGCATAACCCATAGAAGGCAAGAATCCACCCAATGGAAGGATGGATGGGCATACGAAGGCCCATCTCAAAGGCACCATAAAAAAAGAAATTATATCCTTAAGGAAGAAAGTTGCAGGGTTTATCAGGAGTCGAAACTCGCAGGGGCAAGTCTCCAGGAAGAGGATATCGCCTCCTGATTGTTTCCAACTCTGAAAAGGTTACCACCGAAGGAACCAAGTAGTTGGAATTCCATCTCATGTCGATCCCAGTAGAATCTCGTTGTTGGAATAAAGGAGTAAAAGAGGAAGCCATTAGAAACCAAGGAAAAGACAGAGAACACAAGAATTGTTGGCAAGAAGAAAACCCAAGATTTGCAGTCAAGAATTGCTAACAAGAAGAAACTCCAAGATTCATAAGCAATAGGAAGTCCAAAGTTTTATGGAAACTTCATGAAATCCCAAGTTTTAAGGAACCAAGAAATGCACGAAAGCGAAGAGGCGTTCCCTTAAACTTCCAAAATTATGAAGGGGGATACATTTTAAAAAGGTAGGTAGGTGCGAATAAAGAATCAGATTAACATTTTCCATATCAAAAAGCTAGAACTCGGATAGGCAGCTCAGCTCTGCAATCTCAGCTGAGTCCAGGAAGAGCTAAAAACATATGTGTTAGCCCAAGCAAAGAGCTCTTTAGCCCAACCTAAGTAGAGCTTAGCAGNTCAGCAACTCACAGGCTTCTTAGTTCATAAGAATGAGCCCTCCAAGGTCAAGACCTCAGCCACTCAACTCAATAGTTCTTTCGCTCTCTTGCTATTCATCTTCTCCAAACCTGGCAAATCTATTTCAAGAAGAACTAAGTCCTCCTAGAAGTAACGGGGCAATGGGGAGTACAAAAGATGCAAGAGCACAACAGCACAACAAATAGAGAAGAAATATTTATATTAGTAGGACAACAATCAGAAGTACAACAATTCAAAAAGTAAAGCACAAGAAATATTTACATTTCCCAGAAGTCTTTGTAGTAGGAGCAGAAGAAGCGTCTAGCAGCTCAGCGGCAAAAGCTCCAGAAGGTTCAGGAGCGGTTAAAGGGAGAGGGACCTCAGGAAGAATAGGAGTAGGAGCTTCAACTCTAGCTGAGGGCAAAGTCAACACAGGAGCCTAAGCCGCAAGGTTGGCAGAGTCATCGCCAGAAATAGGAACACCAGTAGAAGCATCAAGAGGAATAACACGCAACTCAACAGTCATAGAGGCAGAAGCTGAGACAGAATCGAGAACTGCAGATGTAGTCGAGGTAATCGCAGGGGCAAGGACCTTGGTAAAAGAGGTAGATACATCAACACCCCCAGGAGAGAGCTCAGGAACAGAGGGAGCTAAAGTTTTAGCCTCATTCTCAGCATTTGGCAC
>CAUOFW020004658.1:161785-302065 GCA_963454935.2 Ilex paraguariensis | reverse complement strand
ATGAACAACTGTTCATAATTGATGAGACCACATGGTACGTTGATATTGCTAATTTTCTTGCTACTAGAACACTCCCTCTGTCCTTCATCATCATGGATAAAAAGAAATTTCTCAGGGAGGTTCGTAACTTCTCTTGGGAAGATCCGTATGTATTTAAGTACTATAAGGATCAAATCATAAGACGTTGCATCCCCACTCAATAAACTAGACAGGTAATAACATTTTGTCATTCTGAAGCATGTGGTGGCCATTTTTCATCAAAAAAAACCACTGCAAAAATCTTGCAGTGTGGATTTTACTGGCCCACACTTTTCAAAGAGGTTCATGCCTTTTGTTAAGTTACGATAGATGCCAAAGGTTGGGGAGCATTTCAAAAAGAAACATGATGCCCTTAAACCTTATTTTGGTGATTAAAATTTTTGACTGTTGGGGCATCAATTTTATGAGACCTTTTCCCCTTCCTTTGGCTATCTATACATTTTAATGGCTGTAGACTATGTGTCCAAATGGGTTGAGGCAATTCCATGCCAGAATAATGATAACCAAATGGGGATCAAATTTTTAAAAGAAAATATTTTGTCTCGATTTGGAATTTTGAAATCAATCATAAGTGATGAGGGTGCTCTTTTTTGTATTCGTCCTTCCAGGAATTTGATGAAAAACTACTTGATTTTTCACAAAATTGCAACCCCTTATCATCCACAAACTAGTGGACCAGCTGAATTGGCTAATCAAGAGATCAAATTAATTTTAGAAAAAATGTCAAATCCAGACCGCAAAGATTGGTTGTCAAGACTAAATGATGCACTTTGGGCATATCGCACTGCGTTTAAAATATTTTTGGGCATCTCTCCTTATCAATTAATCTATAACAAGCCTTTCACCTACTTGTGCAAGTGGAACATAGGGCATACTAGGCCCTGAAAGCAATGAACTTTGACCTAGACAAGGCCAGACTATCAAGGAAACTTCATATTAACGAATTGGAGGGATTGAGAAATGAAGTATATGACAATGCTAAGATTGTGAAATCCAGGATGAAAATTTTTCATGACAAGAACATAATGCGCAAGTCTTTTGAACCTGCTCAAAAAGTCTTGTTGTTTAATTCAAGACTCCGCCTCTTTCCTAGTAAGTTGAAGTCAAGATGGACTGGACCTTATATTGTCAAAAAGGTGTTTGGACACGGAGCAGTAGAAGTGGAAAACCCATCGAATGGTAACATCTTTACGGTTAATGGGTAGCGGTTGAAACCATTTTTTAAGAATTTTGTTAAAAATGTGGAAACCATTCTTTTAATGGACCTAGAATATCCCTCTAAGATTTGTGTCTATCGACACAAAAAGGGGTCAGGTTAGGAAAAACCCGATCAAAACCAACCTAAAAGGATGCCTTTATAAGGCATCCTCCCCCTTTCCTCTTTTTTCTCACCGCCTTTTCCTTTTCTTTCTTCTTCTTCTCTTTCTTCTTCTCTTTCTTTGCTATTTACTGTCTTCTGTAAACACGACCCAACTCCCAACAACCCCATGACCATACTCTCTGAAGAACCAGTCATTTGTCTCATGATCGGCATTTGTTTACTTTATTGGTATATGGCTCTTCTCCTTCTGTCTACACATACAATCAACCGTTTTCATCCTAGCAAAAATCCAAATTTACGTGGAGAAGATTAATTTGTGTATTCTTCTTGTAGGTTTCAACAGATGAACAAGATCTCTACCTTTAAACTTCATCTCCAAGCTCAACATATCGATAAATTCAAAACGTTGAGGATAATGTTCAGTTTAGGTTGGGGGTGAGAACTACAGTTCATATTTTGCGCCCGTACAATTTTGTTGTTGTTGTTGTTGTTGTTGTTGTTTCTGATCATATTGGTTACCCTACCTTGAATTTTGTATAAATTAATGATTATGTCTGTGAATCAGCTTTGATCGTCTTTATGACTAGCAGACATTAAAGAACCAGATAATGAGTCTTAAAGCATAGAAAGCATGGATGTTAAACTTTTTTGGTTTAGTCTGGGAGTACTACGCACTTTTCCATCTGTTGTGCATGCTGTGATCATGAGAAAATCTAGATTAGTAAGAAAGAATGAGATCCGAGAAGCACAAGCAAAACCCCTTTGTGATAGAAGCACTTTTGCTAAACGTCGTCTTGCCAAAATACTTGGTGCATGTAAATAGTGCGGCAGAGTCTTTCACAAGAAAAGGAATAATCAATGTTCTGAACTAATTTTTGGGCACACACTCGATCGATTAGACTGGATAATGAATGGGCTGAGTAAGGATTACCCTGAGACGCCATGCTATTCCGGTACTATGCTTAATTGGTTTGTGAGAGAGAAAAATGGGATAGCCACTAGTTGTTCGAACTATAACGATACGGAGGGAGACTCAAATTGGATTATTCCCTATAAGAAATTGTACTTTGTTGGGATGAAAGCCAAGGGTCCGTGTTTTTTGTAAAAAGTGTAAAAACCTTTTTGTACAAACTCTTTTGATTGAAATGAAAATATGGGCCGAGTAAGGAACATCCCAAAATACCAACCTTATGCGTGGGTAGGGACTTGTACTGAGATGCCATGAATTTTGGATTCAAACTTGTGTGTTTAGCCTTCTCTGATTATGTATAGTGTAGTGTAGAAAAAAATTTTGATTTTTGATTCAATGTTCGAATGCCAAGTAACGTTCGAACTTCACCTGTTTGTGGTACTCAACCTTTGATGGAAACAAAAAGTACTAGTAGCTCTCAATGTTCGAATGCCAATAGACTGTTTGAATGAGAACTTAACATTTGAATGCCAATAGACCATTCGAACGAAAAGAGCTTACAGTACTTTGGTCTCTGACAAACTTCAAAAGTACTGGGAGTTCACCACGTTCAAACGTGGTGAACATTCGAATGATCTATTTAAAATCCTTCAAGACATGTTCAAACGTTCACCACATTCGAATGACACTTCTCAAGCTATAAAAGCCTAGATCATCTTCCCCATTTTAAAATCTCCAAAACCCTTCAAAAAGCTCAAAACCCTAGGGCNAAGCTATAAAAGCCTAGATCATCTTCCCCATTTTAAAATCCCCAAAACCCTTCAAAAAGCTCAAAACCCTAGGGTGATTTCTTCATTACCAGACCTCAAAGCACATCCTATTCTCCAATTTTACCTAAAATCAACCCTCCCAAAGCCATTCCCACCTCATTCATCATCATTCCCACAAGAAAATCAAACTTTTCAAGACCTAACACCCTCAAACCCAAAAAATCTTGCCTCCAAGGGTCAAACTGCCTGCCAGGCATTTTATACCAACTCAAGAGCCCAATATGGTAGAGGAAGACATTGGGGAGAGAGAGAGGAGGCCCATTGTAAGGAGATATGATCGAACCCATTTTCCCTCTGCTCTAAGAGTTGACAGGTATCAAAATTATTTTCAAAATCAAGTTGTTGTCTGTGAGCGGGATGTGATCTTGAGTGATTTTGCAAGATTGGGAATTTTTGAAGATATGGAGAGGAGGGGTTGGTCGTTGTACTTAAGAAACGGNACACCAACTCAGGAGCCCAATATGGTAGAGGAGGTCATTGAGGAGAGAGAGGGGAGGCCCACTGTAAGGATATATGATCGAACCTCCGCTCTAAAAGCTGACAGGTATGAGATTTTTTTCCAAAATCAAGTTGTTGTCTATGGGCGAGATGTGATCTTGAGTGATTTTGAGGAATTGGGAATTTTTACGGATATAGAGTGGAGGGGTTGGTCATTGTACTTAAGAAAAGGCAAAGAGGCCATAGTTGACTTGGTGCAGGAGTTTTACTCCAATGCCAAAATAGTCAACGGATCGTTGAAAAGCTATGCGAGGGGAACTCACATCGACGTGGATGAAAACTATATTTGGAAGTTTAGACAAGAGGTACCTTGAGTACCAAGTCCCACATATTCCCCAAGGAAAAACGTGGCAATGAACATAGTGGGGGTGGAGTTGATTGCGGTACCTACTTTTTCTTGGGTGGGGAAGAGATTTTTTAGACAAGGAGAGTAAACAGATAAGAATAAAATGTTGAATTTGATTGTAGTATCAAACGTCGCCCCCATTGGACAAAAAAAGGAAATTCTCCCTGAAATGGCCAGGTTGCTTTACACACTTTGGAAGGGCCATAGCATCGACCTCCCCTCCTTGGTTTTGATAGAAATGAAGAACGGTTGTGACGTGAAAAGAAACTCCCACCCGTTTGGCACCCTCATCACGGATATGTGCAAAGATCATGGGGTTAGGGTGAGGCCAGAGATGAAGATACAAAGACNTTTGTGACGTGAAAAGAAACTCCCTCCCGTTGGCACCCTCGTCATGGATATGTGCAAAGATAATGGGGTTAGGATGAGGCCAGAGATGAAGATACAAAGACCAATAGGGCCACTGAACAAGGCTTCCTTTCAGAGAAGTCAAGGTCACAGTGGAACCTCAGCAGCTCGACAAGAAGATCCCCTTACCCAAGGAGTGGACGAAGTACAGGACGAGCTCGACTAGGAGGAGGAGAGAGTAATGGAAGAAGAGAGAGAGCAGCCCTAGGAAGTAGGCCCCGACACCAACACTCGAAGCTCTTTACGAGACATCATGCTCAGCATTGAAGCAAAGTAGGATGAGATTCTTAGACTTCTGAGGGGTGGAGATGGTGGAGGTGGAAGTGAAGGAGGAGAGTGAGGAGGAGTATTTATGTTCTTGATGGGTTGGTGTAGTTGTTTCTTCTTTGGATGAATTCTTCTTTGATGGTTTGTTGTGTCTATTCTGTATGTTTCTTCTTTCATAGGTTATTGTGGAAGATTTTGTGTTTTGTGATGAAATTGAATCTTCAATGTTGATGTTGATGTAAATGATCATATTTTATGAAATGAATGATTCGATTTATGCCTTTTATCTATTTAAATGCATGTGTAGAATTAACATTATAGTATTATTTGTTAATAAATGATGGAACAAATGTGGATTCCGAGATTGTTTGTTAAAATGACTAAACATATGATTGATTTGACATCTCAACTTAGCAACCGAGACTTAATACCACATTTCTTGGAAAATTAGTATTTTCTCTATGCTTAAATTGTCAAATGTACAGTGATATTTGTTATTCTTTAGGTACAAGATGATCAGACTCAAAAATGGAATTGCTATATAACCATCATTCCTTGAAACACCCGATATAACCATTGGAGATACCAAAGAACACCATGGTGAGTTTTGAGACTTGCAATGCTTTTGAGAGGTACCAACATTTACTCGAGAAAGGTTTTTCACTATCTGTTTTTGAATAATCTCATTACATTTACTTTGATTGATACAACTAAAGTGATCTATTGACATATCNACCAAAGAACACCATGGTGAGTTTTGAGACTTGCAATGCTTTTGAGAGGTACCAACATTTACTCGAGAAAGGTTTTTCACTATCTTTTTTTGCATAATCTCATTACATTTACTTTGATTGATACAACTAAAGTGATCTATTGACATATCCCACAGGGTACCTTTTTGATACGACACATACATATGCACATACTTGAGAAAGGATCTTAGACCATCTTTGATTTGACTTTGAGCCTTAGCCATTTCTTTTAAAAGAATTTCCCTAGTCATCCATGCTTGAGCCTTCAATAAATAGATTTTTTTTCGAAAACAACCATATGATAACCAAGCTACAAGAGAATACACTTAACATACCTTGTTATCTAATTTTCTTGCACCCTCTCATAAACTAGTATGTTACAAAAAGGCAAGAAAAATAGAAAAGAATATNTTTACCTAGTCATCCATGCTTGAGCCTTCAATAAATAGATTTTTTTTCGAAAACAACCATATGATAACCAAGCCACAAGAGAATACACTTAACATACCTTGTTATCTAATTTTCTTGCACCCTCTCATAAACTAGTATGTTACAAAAAGGCAAGAAAAATAGAAAAGAATATGGTGGCTACTGTCACACCCCCACCCTAGATCACATAGGGTGGGCGGTAGACCGGCCACCAAGGCCTTAACCAACCATCCTTGTGCATAATAAATGCAAAATACAGCGGAAGACAAATAATAAAGTGATTCATTTCACCGATCTAATGAATACCAGAGGAATAAACTAACATCGCTGACATTATTATTAAACCCACGTAAAATAATAATCAAACTATAAGGTTCACTACTCTAAACATAAGTAATATTGTTCCCAAAATAATTAAACATTTTTCTCAAAGCTATAAAATACATTTATTCCTAAAGACCTACAATAAAATAAATTTTCAATCCTTCTAATCCTTTGTCTATCCGGGGACTTACTCCTCCCCTTGATCCTCACGTGAAAAATACTAAATGTTTGGGTGAGCATAAAGGCCCGTGAATAGAAACCACCTCTANCCCAAAATAATTAAACATTTGTCTCAAAGCTATAAAATACATTTATTCCTAAAGACCTACAATAAAATAAATTTTCAATCCTTCTAATCCTTTGTCTATCCGGGGACTTACTCCTCCCCTTGATCCTCACGTGAAAAATGCTAAATGTTTGGGTGAGCACAAAGGCCCGTGAATAGAAACCACCTCTAATAAGGTGTGAAAATAAATCTCACANCGTGAAAAATACTAAATGTTTGGGTGAGCATAAAGGCCCGTGAATAGAAACCACCTCTAATAAGGTGTGAAAATAAATCTCACATTGTATATACAAAAATAAACTTTGTTACCTACATAAGTACAACAAATTATACCTCAATCTCTTCTACATAATCATGTAAACAAAATGATTTCATGATCATAAATAACTTTATAAAAGAAAAGACATTTATAACTCAAACACCCACTCATTTTCACAAATAACTTAATAAATGAAAGATATTTATAACTTAAAACACTCACACACCCACACACACACGTTTAGTTTCAAATACATTTGTCAAATCATGTTTGTTACCACTAGCCTGGTAACTGGTCCAATCTCTTGTCATCACTAGCCTAATGACTGGCGCCGTTTCTTGTTATCACTAGCCTGATAACTAGCCCCTATGTGCACATTNTTACTTAATAAATGAAAGACATTTATAACTTAAAACACTCACACACCCACACACACACTTTTAGTTTCAAATACATTTGTCAAATCATATTTGTTACCACTAGCCTGGTAACTGGTCCAATCTCTTGTCATCACTAGCCTAATGACTGGCGCCGTTTCTTGTTATCACTAGCCTGATAACTAGCCCCTATGTGCACATTCTTATACCGACCACGCCGGTATACAATCTCGTTACTATTCAGATTTGGTAACCCAGTCCCCGTCTCATAAACATGATTTTCATACACACCAAAAATATAGTTTTAGTCCTAATGCACACAAAATTTTCCTTTCATCACCAAGGCAATGGTATAAAATCATCCCGCAAATTTTTTAATATTCACCTATATAAAAATTTAAAATTTCAAAACATTTAATTGCAACCCCAAACATTAACACATATATCATATATATGAAAAATCCACACACACGCACCCACACATTTAATATAGAAAATTCTCCCAAAAGAAGTAGTAACTACTCACCTTGATTTCCAAAATCCAATTCAAGGCACTCTTTCCCNTTAAAATATTTAATTGCAACCCCAAACATTAACACATATATCATATATATGAAAAATCCACACACACACACCCACACATTTAATATAGAAAATTCTCCCAAAAGAAGTAGTAACTACTCACCTTGATTTCCAAAATCCAATTCAAGGCACTCTTTCCCAACCTCAATGCAATCACCACCTAATCCAAAATAATATATCACAATCAATTCATATTCCTAACTTCGTCATTTCGCGATTTTATATTTAATTTTTATACATCTCACCCATTGATATATACCTAATATATCTTTTACATATAAATATCATTTATAATATGAGATAATAGGGTATGGAAGTATTCTAGACTATTTAGAAAAAAGTTTCTAAAGTTTTGCGGTCAAATCATAATTTTTGAAACTTTTGGAGTCAAAGTATAATTTCCTTAAAAAACGAATTTTCTGTTTTTGGGCTTGCCATAAATCTTCCAGAATTCTGTTCTTGCAACTTACCAAGTAAAAAGGTACTTAAAATTAAGTTTNAAGTTTCTAAAGTTTTGTGGTCAAATCATAATTTTTGAAACTTTTGGGGTCAAAGTATAATTTCCTTAAAAAACGAATTTTCTGTTTTTGGGCTTGCCATAAATCTTCCAGAATTATGTTCTTGCAACTTACCAAGTAAAAAGGTACTTAAAATTAAGTTTAGAAAAATAAAGGGGTCAAAATAAAACTCTTTGAAACTAAATAGGAGTTTTTATAATTTTTTTGGAATTGGTCTTCTTCTTCCAGCGGCAGAACCTGAACCATATTCCTTTCCCCTTTGTTTTCTTTTTGCTTTGTAAGACATTAAACAAATTTTTTAAAGGCCTTAAAAACAATAAATTTATATTAGGTCTCAAAANTGAAACTAAATAGGAGTTTTTATAATTTTTTTGGAATTGGTCTTCTTCTTCCAGCAGCAGAACCTGAACCATATTCCTTTCCCCTTTGTTTTCTTTTTGCTTTGTAAGACATTAAACAAATTTTTTAAAGGCCTTAAAAACAATAAATTTATATTAGGTCTCAAAACACTTAAATTAACAACTTCCAATAAAACTCATTTATACATCCATCATTATTCTTCACCATGAACATATATATATATGATAAACTTAATACCATCTGATTGAATAAAATACAAAACTCATAAAATAAGTAATAAATTCATACCTTTAATGGATTCAAGCTCTTTCTTTCTTTCCTCGTTCTTCTTCTTTCCTTTTTCTTTACTCAAAACCCTAGCCTCTCCTCTCCTTTCTATTATTCTAATGTATGTGTAGGTGTTGGGAAGAGAATATATGTATCTATATCTATACATATATATATAAAGAGTTTGATCTATCCCACAATACTACCATATTTAAAACCATATGTATAAGAGTCCTAATAGGTATCTCTAGGGTAAGATTTTTATTAGAGACATATTTGTCTTCTTTAATTATTTTTATCCTTATATATATAATTACTCTTAGGTGGCCAACAAAGTAATAATAATATTTTTTGGGGGGGTAATTACAACTACTATTCCATGAAAGAACAATCGGTGGAAACAACCAAAAAGGAAAAGAGACAAATAAAAAGGGAATTGTCAAGAAAGTGAAAAATGAAAAAAAAGAAAAAAAATGAAATACAATTTATTGGCAAAAGATTGAAAAGCAAGAAAGAGATGTGTTACACTACATAAGGAAAAGATAGCTTTTGAATACTATTGACGTCATTTCATTAGCCACTGACCTCTGGCCACATTACAACCTTTACAAAGCTCTAATTGATCTCAAGTCTGGTGCATGTATAGGTTGTCGACTACAAGTAGGGTATGTTAAACAGTATTTATCTATTTGCATCAATGTTCTTCCATGAGATTATGCCAAAACATGATTAGTTTGTTCCCTTAAACTTAGCTCCTTTACTAATTGCGCATGTGATTTTTCGATTGGCCATCTTCTGATTACATGCCCTATAAGAAACAAGTCACTATAATCAGAGTGAATTTTTTTGTTGAGGGCACTTCTAAGACAGGTTTGTGAAATCAAAGATAACCATGAAAGGTGGTAAAGTGGAATGTTTGTTATGTAACAATTCTTGTTTCTAGAATGACCATTCCTACTACCCAGGGAATTCCAAATGCCAATGTGAGAGATGCTAATTTTTGTATAGAGTAAATACCTATGAAAAAGGAACATGCGGGATAAGTCAAGATTGAGGGTTGAGTTTCCTAACGACCATGATGCTAATTCACTTTAATCAGGAATCTCACATACACATCTGTTTGACTGAAGTTTGTGGGTAGTTTCACTAAAAACCCTCACGAGACAACACTCGTCCGCTAGGATACACCTAATGGTTTAATGGCTTGTTGCATATGCTAAATGCAACCGGACGACCTACGAAAAAGGCATTAGAAATAGGTTTANACTCTCACATACACATCTGTTTGACTGAAGTTTGTGGGTAGTTTCACTAAAAACCCTCACGAGACAGCACTCGTCCGCTAGGATACACCTAATGGTTTAATGGCTTGTTGCATATGCTAAATGCAACCGGACGACCTACGAAAAAGGCATTAGAAATAGGTTTACATTCAATTGTTGTTGTATTAATATAGACTAGCAATATTTAGGTTGGGAGTGTGATTATTACTTAAATTTAGCATATTACTATGCCTCTTTAGGACTAATTGTACTTTGATGGAGTTTAAGTTATGACTTCAGGTCCTAAAGTGAACAAAGGCTCAAGAACAACAAATATCACACTTGAGTGTAACACCAGTGCATTAGGGAACAAAATTGGAGAAGGTTGGAACNAGTACTTAAATTTAGCATATTACTATGCCTCTTTAGGACTAATTGTACTTTGATGGAGTTTAAGTTATGACATTTCAGGTCCTAAAGTGAACAAAGGCTCAAGAACAACAAATATCACACTTGAGTGTAACACCAGTGCATTAGCGAACAAAATTGGAGAAGGTTGGAACAAAGCAAGAATTTGAACGCCAACTCATGTTTGAACGTCCACTTGAACTATGTGAAGACCAGTCTGTTGAGACATGGCGTGTTGCAGTCAAGAAGGAAGACCCTAAAATACTTGAGTACCACNTTTGAACGCCAACTCATGTTTGAACGTCCACTTGAACTATGCGAAGACCAATCTATTGAGACATGGCGTGTTGCAGTCAAGAAGGAAGACCCTAAAATACTTGAGTACCACGTTTGAATGCCAACTCACGTTCGAACGTCCACCTGATTTGATTGAACACCAGGGTGATGAGTGCAAAGTGTCAAGTTCTGCCTAAAGTATGGAAATAGGTTTCCACAAAAGACCACAGGCCGCTTGAGTGAGTGGGTCAAATGCCATCTGGCGTTCGAACGCCCATAAAGCAAAGACAAAAGAAACTTTCAAACACCATACAACGTTCGAACACCCCTAAAGGAAAAACAGATACAACGTTCGAACGCTAACTCACATTCGAACATTCTCCATAGACAAACTGTAGGATGGTTGGTTTTCAGTTGGACTTGGGCTACATACACTATTCTTTCACCACCCCCTTCCTCTTTCTTGCCTATAAATACTCCCATTNCCTAAAGGAAAAACAGATACAACGTTCGAACGCTAACTCACATTCGAACATTCTCTATAGACAAACTGTAGGATGGTTGGTTTTCAGTTGGACTTGGGCGGCATACACTATTCTTTCACCACCCCCTTCCTCTTTCTTGCCTATAAATACTCCCATTGTGGGAGCTTGAAGGGAGGATGTTCTTGTAGAAGACTAGAACTTGGTTTGTAAGGCTTCGACTACACAAATAGCTAGTCAAGAACTTAATGGAGGCTTGGACTCCTACTCATGTAGCTAGTCTTAGATGTATATATGTTTGCCTGTATCAAGAGAGTTAGTTCATCTTTTGGTTAAGAAAAGAACCCTCCATCTTGTGGTTGAGGAAGCAACCCTCTATTTGTTGGTTGAGAAAGCAACCCTCCAAAAGTGACTAGTTTTCTTCTACTTTCANGCAAGGCTTCGACTACACAAAGAGCTAGTCAAGAACTTAATGGAGGCTTGGACTCCCACTCATGTAGCTAGTCTTAGATGTATATATGTTTGCCTGTATCAAGAGAGTTAGTTCATCTTTTGGTTAAGAAAGGAACCCTCCATCTTGTGGTTGAGGAAGCAACCCTCTATTTGTTGGTTGAGAAAGCAACCCTCCAAAAGTGACTAGTTTTCTTCTACTTTCATTGTTTATGTCTTTCACTTCCATTACTTGAGCTTCTTTCTTTTTTAAAAGAGTGAAACTCTTCTACTTTTCTAGAGCTTTACCAAAGTTATGAAGGATGGAACGTGATTCACTCACTCTTCGCTTATTGTACTTTACCTTGTAAGTTTTCCACTTGGAGGGATGAGTATCACTAACTTTTCTAGCTTTACACAAGCCATGAAGAGTGAGTAGTTCTTCATTCACTCTTTAGTAAGAGGTGATGAACATGNCCTTCTTTTTTAAAAGAGTGAAACTCTTCTATTTTTCTAGAGCTTTACCAAAGTCATGAAGGATGGAACGTGATTCACTCACTCTTCGCTTATTGTACTTTACCTTGTAAGTTTTCCACTTGGAGGGATGAGTATCACTAACTTTTCTAGCTTTACACAAGCCATGAAGAGTGAGTAGTTCTTCATTCACTCTTTAGTAAGAGGTGATGAACATGTATTAATTATCCAGAAGTTATATTTGTGCATTTTCTTTATGATTTAATGCTTTATATTTTGTTTATTGAATGATTAAATGCATCTAGCAAAGCTAAGGTACTTTGTATAACTATGGGTTCTTTTTATGTCATGGATGAACCCTTTGGTTCAAGGCAAGTACCCCGGCTAGACCTTCATGACAACATTTCAATATTCATCATTATTGTGCTTTATCAAAAGAATGGAACATTGATGTCATGGTTGGATGCCTTGTAGAAACACTTGCTTGTTTGTAGATGGATTAAATCTCGGCATAGACAATTCTTGTCAACTTCTAGGAAGGCATCAGAATCATGTGCTTAATTCTCACAATCCATCTTTACCTTCCGATTAATTTGTTGTTGACACAGGAGTTAATTGAGTTATAAAACACAAGTATAATAAACCGGATGATTAACTACATGTTCCGATCCTCAAGCTAAAGGGTGACTATTTTACATTGGAATTTATCTTATATTTTGTCTAAAAAACTCTTGGAAAGAATCTTATATTCTATTCAGGAAATCTCATAACTTCAAACTCTTAAAATTTCCAGTTACTTGATCTCTATTACTTCTCACTTCAAAAAACCAATCATAGTTCCCTATGGATTCGACTCTGACTGAATTATTACTACATCTTGATCGTCTGCACTTAGGTGTACATATTTCGGATCAAGTCACCAGGCGCCCCCGCACCCACCTACTCAATACACACTGCCTATACCCACTGTAAGGCTAGTTCAAACACTACCCCGAGAGGAAGTGACGCCCCGATTACGAACCCACAGNGGACTTAACTGAATTATTACTACATCTTGATCGTCTGCACTTAGGTGTACATATTTCGGATCAAGTCACCAGGCGCCCCCGCACCCACCTACTCAATACACACTGCCTATACCCACTGTAAGGCTAGTTCAAACACTACCCCGAGAGGAAGTGACGCCCCGATTACGAACCCACAGCCTACACAACCCAGGGCACCACCCACCTTGCCTAGGGCACCACCTACCCTGTCCACAACATCCCATCTTGCCTCTTTCACTCCATCATAGCTCCCTTCGTCACAAACAGCGTCGCTTGTAGAGTTAGCTCCCTCTCCACCGTCTACTGTACCAGGTTGCAGACTCTACGTGGATGGATCCTCCACCAACAAAGGTGGTGGCGCAGGGCTAGTGCTGATCAGCCACCATGGCACTCCGCTGAAGTACGCCGTCTCCCTCCACTTTGTTATAGCAAATAATCAAGCTGAATATGAGGCCCTCATATCAGGCTTAAAGATGGCGTTGGAGATGGAGGTCCTCTACTTGACAACCTATAGTGCCTCCAGGCTAGTGGTCAACTAGGTGAAAGGAGACTTTGAAGCAAATGAGGAAAGAATGTAAGATTACCTCACAATGGTCCAGGCCCTGTTAAAAAAGTTTACCTACTTCCAAATCTACCATGTGCTCAAGAAGAGAACGACATGGCAGACGCCCTCGCCAAATTCCCATCTGCCAACATACTCATGGGCCCGACACTGATAGACCACAAGTTCGAACCTAGCATTTCCAAGACAGATGAGGACGATGTTAATTATACATCCTTAGAGTCCAACTAGATGAATCCCATTCAAGCTTACCTAGAGGAGGGCGCTCTCCCAGAAAATCCAATGGAAGTCAAGAAATTGAGAATGAGAGCATCCAAGTATGTCATCCTGCAAAATACCCACTACAAGAAAAGTTATTCCCTACCATTACTTCAATGTCTCACCCTTGAGGAAGCTGAGTACGCCATGAGGTAATATGTGGGAATCACTTAAGAGGGCATGCACTAGCCCACAAATCAGTCAGATAGGGATACTATTGGCCCACCATAATCAGAGACACCCACGAGTTTATCAAAAAATGTGACAAGTGTCAACGCTTCGTAACAGTACCCAGACAGCTGCCCGAAGAGCTCACCACCATTCAGAGCCCATGGCCCTTCTCCCTGTGGGGGATTGACATCCTAGATCCCCTCCCTGTAAGTCGAGGCTAGTGCAAGTTCATAGTAATAGTCATAGGCTACTTTACTAAGTGGGTAGAACCCGAGGCCTTAGCCAGAATAACAGACCAGAAAATAAAGGACTTCATATGGAAGAGTCCAGTCTGCTGCTTTGGAATACCTCATGTCATTATAAGTGACAATGCCAAGCAGTTTGACAACAAACTTCTCAATAGCTTCTGCGCCGACCTACAGATCAAGTAGCCCCACTCCAGCCCCGCCCATCCACAAGCAAACGGACAAGTAGAGGTTACCATCAAAATCGTCCTTCACAATTTGAAAGTCAAACTAGAGAGTGCAAAAGGGTGATGGATAGACAAACTCCCAGGCGTACTATGGGCATATAGGACGATACCACAAAGCCCCACGAGTGAGACTCCTTTTTTCCTAGCCTATGGGACAGAGGTGGTTATCCTCGTCGAGATTGGGGTACACTCCCATAGGGTCCAGCACCATGACCCTACCAATAATTACGAAGACCTCCGCATCAACCTTGACTTGGTAGAGGAGGAAAGGGAGATAGTCATGCTCAGGAATGTAGAGTACAAGCGTCGCATGACCAAGTACTATCACTTGAGGGTGAATCCACGCTCTTTCTTACTTAGTGACCTAGTCCTCAAAAAGGTCATTCTGTCTACCAAAGACTCCCGAGAAGGAAAACTAGGACCCAACTAAGAAGGACCCTACACGGTCACAGAAGTTATAAGATCAAGCACCTACAAAATCCATAATTTCGAAGCAAAAGTCCTGGCCCATCTATGGAACGCAGAGCATCTAAAGAAATATTAACAGTATCTGGGGGCAAGGCAGTGAGTTATAAGTTAGTGGTCACCATTTTGGTTATTTACTTTTTATTTTGGCCAATCTCTTTTAAATATTTACTTCGAATTATGAAATAAAATTTTACAATATTTTTTTTAAAAGTTGTATTTCATTCAAGTTCATGAAGCCTTTACAAAAAGATAGGACATAATATCTCAACAAAAATGTAAATACAAAGGTATCATGCCACTACCGACACTCACTATCTCCACTCCCATCATCGTTCGCGTCCTTCTCATCAGTCCCTGGAGCCTCATAAGGTAAAAAGTCACAAAAGTCATAAGCAGGGAATGTTGTTGAGACCTTTCTCCTGAGCTCCTTGTAGTCGTCAATGAAGGTGTCTGCCATGGCCCTCTCAGCAACGTTTCTCCTCTTCTCCATCTCTATGAAATGAGCCTCTGCCCTAGTAGCTTTCTCAAGAGCTACTCGAAGGTCAGCCTCGAGATGGGCGCCTCTTTCGTGGGATGCCCAAAGCTCGGTCTCAAGTGTGGCAGCTCTCTCGTGTGAGAGCCCAAACTACTTTGCAGCATCCTCTCGTACCTGCCGCTCGAGCCCCAACTGCTCTTCAGTAGCCTCACGTGCTTGCCTTTCCGCTGCCTAACCATTGAGTGTCTCCCTGATCTTCAATGTACTTATAAGCAAGCAAGACAAAGCAACAGCCACCTGAAGGCATTCAAAAGTAAAATATAAAGGGAGAAAGCCAGGTACAAAGCCAAAGAAGAGTAAAGGACATACCAAGGCAAAGCCCTTCATGGCAGCGTCAACAGTGCCCTCTAGACCTCGAGAGGCAACTTCCTGGACCTCTACACGGGTTACGAACCCCCAAAGTCGCTCCTTAGCTTGCTTCACATCTTACAACATAGATACCGAAGTACTACACGAAGTAGGATGACTAGACGGAGCCTCCGCCCTAGAGACAGCACTAGGGCCTTAGCCCCCATAATAGTACTGGGACTATCCCTAGGGGGTAAAGGAACAACAATCAGAGGGGAACGGGGGGCATCACCAAGTTCTGTCTCTCGGAGAATAGCTTGACCAGTGGACCTTGGCTGAGAAGTATCAGGGGCATCAGACTTCGCCCTCTTGGAAGAAGGAGGGGAAAACACCGCCCTAGAAACGTAGACTTCCTCCACTACTGATCTATCAATGGAGGTACCTACATAATCAATTTAAATAAAAAGCCCCCAACATTGTGCCTATAAAGAATCTACTAAAAATATCAAATACCTTTCCCCTTTAGCCTAAGAGAAGCCTTGGGATGACCAGACGCCGACATAATCTCGGAGAACTCCTTGAACGGCTGGTCACGTACCATCTAGAGTCTACCCTCTTGCTCTGCAGATAGCGTCGGTGAAGCTACAAGGAAGCCAATCGCACTATAAGAACAAATATGTGACTACTAGAATGAAGTTAAAGGTAGAGTCCTTACCCAACTTGGTCTTAGGGACAGTATCCCATCTCGAAGGCACCAGGTCACGATCAGTCTCAGTGGCCTACTCGTCTCCAACGAAAAAGAACTTGGTCTTCCAACTATAAAGATTCGAAGGAAGCCCAGTAATGAATTTACCCGACCTCAAGGCAAAACGGTACCACCCCTGGTGAGGAATGGGGTTCTCCAGGAGCACATACGTGGCTAAGAATTCCTCGAACGGGAGAGGGACATCAGCACTATGTACCAACTACCACAATGAAAAGAATGCTAGTATTACCCTCCACCCGTTCTGAACCAATCTCCTGGGAACCAGCGACAGATGCCCCAAAACTCAACATATAGGCCTAGGTATCGAATACCTCAAGCCAGCCTCCAAGATGTCTTCATAAAGGACAATCTCACTGGAGGAGTCACAACATTCCAGCTCGTCCTCCTCTGCACGACGACACAGGACAACAGGAGGAATATGGTACAAAGATACTATGCTAGCAATATCCTCGTCACAGCCAATGGAGCTAAATATGGAAACTACCTTTGAGTCATTATCTCCGGCAGTCCCCATGCCTCGCTCGACCTCTTGAGTAGTCTCCTCTACGATAGGCTCGTCCGAATGGGCACCTGCCAAAACAAAACCAAGCCAGTACAAAGAAGACACCCACGCCAACAAAAGTATAAAAAAGAGCAACAAGAAACATACTTCGAGAGTTTGTTTTGTTCAGATCACTACTTGACTACTTTCTCGCATTACCCAAGCGCCCAAAGGCGCCACTAGACTCACCCACATGTTTCCTAGAGTCGCTCATGTCATTTACATCAGGAAAGGAGGCTCGAACTAGGCCTGGGATGCCGCTAAAATTGCCTCCACTACCACCTGGCACCCCGTTGGCGCTACCCAGCATGCTGCTAGGCTCGTGGCATGTGCCGCCCAGTCACCCTGGGATGCCTTCTTGCTCTGTTGCCCCAAGTCAAAGTGGCATCTCCTTCTTCATGCCCATGGGGGCCGCCTACTCCTGCACCAAGGGCACCACTTCCTGCCTTGCCTACCACGTTGGTGTCGCCCCCCAAATCTCCTACTATGCCTGATGCCACACAGAGACCCCCAGTTGAGATAGCGTCTCCCGGTGCGAGACTAGCGTCGCCCATGGGGGTGGGCCCTCCTGTCCCTTCTGTCTCTCCATCTCGCCCTCTTGTCGCAGCACCATCGATGCCCAAATGAACAAAGGCGCCTCTTTGCAGACGAGTCGCGCTTGGGAAGTCGCCTCCACTGTCGGCTGCTGAGATCTCACCACCCCTACTACCAAGAGAAAAGCCCAAGCCGCCAACGCCTGAAAGGGCGCTGCCCACTGAAGCCCCCTCTCACCTCGCCTTTTATGGCGTGACCCCTTGCACCATGGGCGCCTCTCACAGCGTTACCTGTCCCTTAGGTGCCGCCCCTATCACCATTGAAGTCCTCTCCAAGCTTCTTTGAACTCCTAGTCTCCATGGACTTGTTGTGATTTGGAAAAGAGAATATGGGGGAAGAGAAATGGGTTTGGGGAAGAGTAGCTTCTAGGGGAAGCCTTTAAATAAAAGAAGATGGCTTTTTGGAGAAGCCTTTGAAGGATGGCTTCTAAGAGAAGCCTCTAAGGAAATGGAGGGAGAAATAAGGTGGGAGAGACTAAAGACCTCTATTTATAGGGAAAGACCCAGCAAAAGGAATGCTGAAAAATTCAAAAAAAAAACATTGTCAATAGATTTAGCAGGATCCCTAAAGATGAAAAGGTGTCGTAGAGAACAAGAAAACTTCTGCTCACTTAAGTGAGGAAGAAGCTCATGCCCTCAACCCCTCCTCTCACAAACAATTGAAGGCTTGGGGCATGAGGGCAAATGATGAGCCTAAAAGTGATTGGGCCAAGCCAAATTAAATAACTAAACCCAAGTTGGCTAAAAGACAGCCCAAGCCTACTTTGTCGATCCGACCTAGTCCAAGATCCGAGGAGCTCGCAGAGATAAAAACATGTGGGATAGAGAATATCTGGATATGCATTCATGAAGATCAATCCTACCTTAATTGTACTTACTAAAAAAGTAGTGTCTTCTCCCTCACGTTACCGCCTCACCAAACTTATATATTACAAGCGTTCTCCACAAAGAGGGACATCTCAACACATCTCTCCCAACACACTACACCTTGAGCTTTGTCTCTTTACACCTCCCTTCTACACACATAGTTTCTCTCTCCTAACCAATGTAATTCTCCCCGATTATACTCTCCCAGTTATTTTATTCATTAATAAAGACCTCCGGTCACCGCTGTCATTTCTCGAGAATGAAGTAGATCACCCGGATCGAACCACTCTATATCTGTGTGTTTGCGTATATTTACTATTTTGCCACTGATTATCTTATTTATTATTCATTAAATACACCATTTCATATACTCAACTGTTGACCTTATACGAGACCAATTTGTGCATCATCAACATGTACAATACGTGTATCTATATAATGTTACAGTATAATGTCACTGTGACCACCGTATAATATTGATGTTCTGTTTTTTGAAAGTTCGTGTGTTTGATTTTGTTGAAAACACAAGGATTTTGTAGTTGAATTTGTTTAAATTTCAAAAATCGTGTTTTGAGCAAAGATTCAGTTGCCGAATTTCATAGGATTACGGCATGTCTTCCTGCTGTTTTCCAAAACCAATCCTTGTGCAGGTTTATATTATTTAAGTGGGTATTTTTGTCATTCAAAAATACTTTATTTTTTTGAATGAAAACATTTATATGAAAATTGAACAATAATATTATATGTTGTCACAGTGGTATTACACTATATCATTACACGGATACACGTATCGTACATGTAAAATTGAACATATTAAAAATTATTATTATATTGCAATACGTCAAACCATTAATTAAAAAAAATGAATTGACTCACAAATTCATTTCTCAAACTACTCTCACACGTGATAAGAGGTGTATGTTCACGAGAAGATGTAGAATACACTCCAACAAACAAACAAAAAACACAGTAGATTCCCATTTTGTTTTGATTTAAAAAAAAAAAAAGAAAAACAGCTGCTAATAAACATGGAGAAAAAAAAGGCAAAGTCAAGCTCTTGATGTTATATACTTCTGATTTTAAAACAATGATAGTCATTACATTAACATTAAACATTTATATACAAACCTGAAGTGAAGTACACAATATGCATTGAAGAAGACAAAGAAAATTAGAAGTTGAAATATTTTTCGTTGACGAAGAAAAATAAACATTGACGTAGACGAAGAAAATCAGAAACCAGAAATTTAAATCAACCGTTAAAATATAATCCATGTGATATAAGTTTAAAACACAAATATGTTGATCAATTAAAATAGAAAACTATTAATATAATAAAACAAATCCCATAAAAGTTGGTTCTGTTAAACTAAACAGTCTAATAATTATAGAAAATGGTATTTTAGTAAAAAAAATATATTAAAATCTGTCAATATGTGTCTAGATGCAATACATTACAGAAAAGATTTTCAGTAGGCATTTTCTAATAATTAAGTAGTTTGAAAAATACCTTCTCACAATTTACCCTTTTTTCCCCCTCTACTGTTAAGCCGGCACAGGTCAAACACTAGTAGGATGCACACACAAAGTTGCATTGGCGCTTTAGGCTCACTTTACACTCATGCATCACTGCAGATGTCGCACACAGGCACGGGCCACGCCGCTACGACTATTTTCTTCTTGGTGTCTGACTCAATTTTAATATCAATGGGTATGTCTGTGCTCAAACTGAATAGACGTGGCTGTTTGTAATCAAATTTAAACGGAAATAACAATCACTTGTACCAAAGGTAGTGACTGTTCATGGTGTCACTTGATTCTTTAAATTCATAAGACGGCTATTATATGATCTAAAGTATGGATTAACTTCGCCCTACTGAAGAAATCTGTCGATCCCTATCCTTAATTTCTGTTCTACATTTGTTATTCACTATTTGTAAGACACTTTCCCATGCTCAGTTGGGTAACTTGACCCAGTCCATTATATATTACTGCTGGAATGATGAAACCTCATATGAACTGCAATTTCTAGCAAAAAGTCATACGAAAAGGGTTATACCGCAAACCAAACCCTGGGGCAAGCACACGCATTTTATTGCAAGAATGGTCCATCATAGCATAAATAAGAAAACCTAAAATAAAGTTTTTTTTTAATAAGCTCAGACTCTAGCTTGTTCTCTTTGTGGAGTAGAAGTTGTGGTTTAGCTCAGCCCCTAGCGTTTTTGCTGCCGGCCTTTTTCAACGCTCGCGAACAACGCAGCCCACACGCATTGCATAAACTCTGAAATCAAAGCATACATAACAAGTGCATGCAGATCATATATTCAGAAAACATAAGAAACGCATTAAAAAGAAAGCAAAATTCGATTAATTGAACGCATGGTAATAGAAAATAAAACAAATTTAACAAAAATGATCTCTCTCTCTCACAAACACACACCCACCCTAACCAGTTTAAACTTGGTTTTTCTTTTAATTAACAAACAAGGAAAGCGAGGAGGTAACTTGTTTGCAACTTATCAGTCAATATAGCTCGGATGGTAGAAATTCAGTGGGTAATACCCTGAGGTCCCAAGTTCGAGTCTCTCAAAATATATTCTAATTTATTCTATACATGTGGTATATAAATGATTGGATGCTTTTGAATATATACTGCAACAAGTACAAAATAAGTAGTTGAGGTCAAACTGGTTATGAAAATATATATTCTACTTTTGAAAAAGAAAGTAGCAGTTTTATCAAGTTTTATATTGCCTCCTTAAACACAGCACCTATATTTTCTGACGTGATATCGAAGTAAGTAAAATTATAACGACGACGAAGACGACACCAACAACAATAATAATAACAATTGAAACAAGAAGAAAAGAATTGAGAGAATGGAATTTACATGTGGGCCGTCGGGTCCTTTTCGCCATATGGGAGTGTTCACTACTCCACACATTTTGCAGCTCCTCTTACGAACACCATCTTTCTTCTCACGTTTTTCTTGAGATGGTCCACTGTCAATACAGACTATGTTTTTCATGCCAAGAGAACCAGGGTGGTGGAAGATAGAACTCTTGGGAAAAACTTGTTTATAACCAGAGTGTTTTTCATTGTTGCTTTGATCAAATTTTGGGAAAGGCTGCTGCTTCTGGCTTGCAAAATCACAGAAATTGGTAACTTCTGGCCCCATGTGTCCAGTTTGCACTAAAGTATTCCCCTTGACCTGTTCAAGTAGAGGTCAAACGACTATGATGAACAAAAAGTTATCCATGAAATGCAAATTAGTTATGTACCCTTTGTTAACATTTTTTTAAAAAAAATAATATCCTTACAAAAACCAAAACATCTTAATTATTATTTTGTAAAAGGTATTCACATATAAACCAGTGTATAATTAAGATATTTGGGGATAAGCATGTCTATTACTTGATATTTAAACTTGGGACCTCAGAAATACATAGTTATCATTTATAGATTAAACCATAACATGTTCGGGTCATAACTAGACTAACCTATTGAACCCATTTAATAAATAGTCAACACAAATCCTACTATATATTGTAGAAAGGCGACTACGCATCTGTAAATGAGTCCGGTATTTTATGAGTTAATTTTAACACGGCACAACTTTTACAACTTGGACTCCTGACACAACATCATCCATTGCCAACGTATCTGTACAAACCAATTTAGGTAACAAATACTTATTGCGTGTGTATTGTACTAGAATTACTTATTGTTTGTTATCATTTCATTTATGACTGTGCGTGAAATTTCATATTTTTTAGTAACTTAATAAGTAATCCTTTGAAAGAATAACAATTAATTTTTCTATAATTAGTGGTGATGAGAAAGCGCTCACCATTTCAATTCATTAAGAATTAATATGTCATGTCAGCACTTAACCAATATTAGAAGGCTTCGACAGAAATAACAACTATTTCTTGAAAAGAAAATTGGATAGTAATAGGAAACCAAATTTTTCAAATTATCTAAAAGGTGATGATGATAAATGTAACAATGTCATTGATGACTATGACTATGGCTATGATCATAATGATGCAAGGAAATGAATATTAATTATGACGTCTAGAAAACATTTTAGGTTCCATTGCCAAAAAAAAAAAAAAAAGCAAAATATAACGTGACATTGATCTTATTACAAGTTTATTAAAATTTGTGCGTTCACTAGTTCATGGTGACAAATTTGCTAACTATACCTCTAAGTCACTCAGTGTTATTGACTGGCAAACAATGATTCTTTCAGGCTAATTGAATAACTCTATCGAAGTACAGAGTCCAGAAAAAATAAATTGGATAAAAATACTCGAGTCATTGGCACTCAAATAAAATTAGGGAGAATAGGGTCTCAAAATTTTTTGTTACAAAACATGCTGTGATATTATTTCTAAATTACTATATATATATATATATATAGAGAGAGAGAGAGAGAGAGAGATTTAGAAATTGAGAAAGAAACTCTTAAGGAGAAAAAACACCTGACTAAAAAGCACACAAGACCCGTGGCTATAAAATTTGTCTCACGCTTAATCTTTTTTAAAGTTGACTATATGATTTTGTGGGACCCTAGACGAGGGAGTCCTAGGCTAGTGGCTCATTTGCCTAAGGATTGGGCCATCACTGATCATATCTATGGGGGACGAGGTAGATATGTTACTTTGTGATGATAAGATTCGAAATCAAGTCATTCCTGGGATGGGATTGCCCCGTAACCACTCACTAACCCTAAAAAGATTGGAGAAAGTGATGAGACTAAGTTTTTAGATATCATAGACTATGTCAAGAAATTGGTTTGAACCAAGTTTTTTTTTTCAGTAAGTAAGATGAATTCTATTTATCAAAAAGGATCCATATACAAAAGCAATGCAAGACCCAAGTTGCTAGATACTAATACATGTGTATATACACACTAACCTGTGTGCGTCAGCGTGTGTGTTAGTGTGTGTAAATATATATTAGAAGCAGATTTTTGATGGGGAGACTAAAAAAAATATACCTGATCGTAAGATCTAAGAGCATGGATGTTGGAAAAGTTTCCTTGGTTTGCTTTGTCATGGTATGCTAGTCCCAACCTCAGGGTCAGATCAATTCCATGAATGTCCATATGCTTTGATCGCTGAGTGGAAGACAACTTCTGAATCTGAAATCAATCCAAAATTAAATAATTTTTTGTTAATGTGTTGTGTGACAAATTGGAAAAAGGAGAACACTTTGGAGCACCAGCACTCCATTGAGATCAAGATTGATAAAAGGTAATATCTATTTCTAGAAAACCATCGAATTGATTAGACGACCACACACATGCATGTATATGTGCGCACACATACACACAGACAGAGAACGGCACCATATCTCATGTTGCATCGCATGTGTCTGTATGTGTGTGTGTGTTGTGTGTGTGCAGAGAGAGAGCGAGAAAGAGAGGGACCTGCTGCTACTCGATGCAAGCAAAACAACAAGCAACACAAGCATGCTGAACGGAGAGATGGTTGTTTATAGGGAAGGCTTCCACCTAGAAATTAAATAACCTACTGGTTTGAGGTTTTTTTGCTGCGCTTGCATAAATATATACGCATAACTGGTGTCACACTCTAATAACAAATGGTGAACTACTCATTAGAATTTGCATTAATTAAAAAATAAATAAATAAACCGCATGCAGAATAAGCAACTAACGTACTGAAGCATATTGGATCATGTTGCCTTAAGACGTTTATGCATGTATGGATTAATTGATTACTCTTTTTGGGCTTGGGGGGTAATGTTTCCTTAACAAGTCCAGTTGTAAAATTTACTTGAGTTACATATACACTTTGCACTTGCCAAATTCTATCGTTGCATGGGCCCACAAATTTCCTACTTTCATTTTTTGTGTCTTAGACCATTGAGACTTTCACGATGACAATTATATTCGTGTATTAAAAGAATATTTCATTACATTAACACTTTCTTGGGGTACTATTATATGAAAAGACAAATTAGCTAGAAGGAATGTTGATGTTATTACAGAAAATACAAAAGACATCAACATATTTGTAACAATCCACAAGGAATATGAACTGACAATATTTGTTGGTGGGATAATTTTTTTACTTTTATGTTTGTAAATATAATTTATGAATTGTTGCTCATTTTGTAATATTCATAAATTTTTACCAAACGGTAATTTATGGAGGATAAAAACAATGATTAGTAGCTCGTTCTACTGAAGAGAAGGCTCTTGCGGACACTACATTAGCAATGATATGTTTGTAATGGTTGCTCCAAGATTTATGTGTCATAGTGTTGCATCTTACCACTATTGTTTGTGACAGAGTAAAAGCGCCATACAAATAGGTCACAATGATTTTTTTCATGAGCAGACAAAATCTATCGAGATTGATTGTAATTTTGTTTGTTGAAAAGAGCGTGAAGACTCCATTTCCTTAACTCATGTAACTTCTGAACCACAGATTGTTGACCTCTTTACCAAATCTCATCCCAATGTAGGTTGCGCTACCTTGTTTCCAAAAGACAGATGTTACACCTTGATGCATCTTGAGTTTGTCTGGCCAGTGAAACCACATATCCCATTTTCTATTCAGCCTCTAAATTTTATTTTTAGGTTTAATTTGGGTAGGTCTATTTTTATAGGATTCTTTTAGGGTGTTACTTTCTGTTGTATTTATTCGCTATAGTTTCTTTCTTCTTTATGAAATTTGATTTTTAGCTGCATCTTTATTTTTTTTATTTTTTTTATTCTTATAAATTAGGGTTACGTAAAGGCTAGTGTGGCTGTGAAGTCCAATGTGAAGCACTACATGCACATGGATAGTTGCATTAGCGCTTTAGGTTCACTTCACACTCATGCATTGTTGCACATGTCGCACACTCGCACGAGCAACATTAGAATGACTCAATTTCTTTTTGGTGTCTGACTCAATTTAAATCTTGATGGGCGTCTGTAAGAATTTCAAAATATACCCAATTTTTTTTTTTTTTGTTAATGAACATATATAACTGTTTGTGTTCAGATTTTGATCAAAATAACTGTTACTTATGCCAAAAAGTCTCTTTAAATACGTACCACTTCTCATTTCATTATCATTTTCTGACCCCTATCAATTCAATCTTCTCTTATTGTCAAAATTGCTTGTTCTAGGTTGGTGATTAGAATCACAGTCTTGACAATTTTGTCTCGAAAACAGATTGTTTGGTGATCCTTTTAAACAGGTGTTTATCAACAAATATGAGGTAATTAATGTCTAAAAGACTGGTTCTTGTTACCTTACTACCTTAACAATTCTGCTCATCCCCTTTGCTTATTTTTTTATTCAGCACTATCAATTACCTATTGTTCTAACACTTCCACTTTTTACACTAGTCAGTCAACTTATTCCAATATTCATTAATATTTACAATTATAAAACATCAAATGAACTGTAATTTCAGCCAGCAAAACATAATAGGAAAAAGGATATATGTCAAACCTAACTCTGCGGTAAGCAAACAGGCATTTTATTTTAAAAAAACAAAAAAATGATTCATCATAATGTACATTTAACAAAACCTAAAATAAATTGTTTGGAAAAATTTCATCCACAACCCTTCTAGTTAGGCATAAATTCAATGACACCCCATCCTCACTCTGAAACTTCATTGCACGCTTTCTGGTTTATACTTTTAAATCAAAGACATCCCCTTAACCGTAAAGTTTAACAGGGTCGGTTGAAAAAATAACGGTTTGCCTTTAAATTTTTAAAAATGTCAAAACTACCCCTCCTCATATGAATTTACTAAAATGTCCTCAACCCTTTTTCTTCTATATATATATATATATATATATATCCTATCCCTTTTTGTTGGTAGAGGTCAGAACTTGTGTGGCTGGAAGTCAGACTGAACGTGAGGGGGTTTGCTCTTCAAGTTGTTCTCCACACTAATCGTTCACTACATAAGTCGGTAAATATTTTTTTTCTTGCAGATTTGTAAATGTTTTTTATTCAGATTTTTTAAAATTTTTCATTCAGTTTATTTTTTAATTTTTTTCATGTAGATATTTTTAATTTTTTCATTCAAATTTTTTTTAATATTTATTCATGCATTTTTTTTTGTACTCAATTTTTTTTCATGCAAATAGTTTTAATTTTTTTAATTTTTTTCAAGCAATTTTTTTTTAATTTTTTTCAGGCAATTTTTATTTTTAGATGTTTAAATGTTAGTATATTGTGATGTATTATAGGATTGAAGTCTTCTTCAACTGGTAATGGAGGTAGAGACATAAGGGAGGAAAAGTTTGACATAAAATATAGTTATAAATCATGTTATTGTGAGAAAAAAATTGTGATTAAGATAGTAGAATCTGAGAAGCCTAGTAAGTGAAGACTGTATTAAAATTGTGAAAAAATGTCCTATAGATTATTTGCATGGTGTCATCCGATATCTATTGTACCACTGATCGCCCAACCTGAAGGGTATGGAATGGGGCATCGCAACACAGAGACAAATGTTGAATTGAACAATTTGGCTACAAGAGTGAAGTCGATAGAGGACACCTTACAATGCATGAAGAAGATGATGGCAGTTTTAATTGTGATTTTAGTGTTACAGCTTTTGGTTGGAATAAAGTAGTTACAGACTAATGTTTTTGGTTATGCAAATCTGATGTTTTTCGTTGTTCAAAACTGATGTTTTTGTTCTATGTGATATGACTCGTATGCAGTTTTGACTATTATGAAATCTGTCTAGTATGATTTTGTTACGCATTGCAATTCTGACTAGTATGCAATTGGCCTCCATTTCCATATATTCAAAATATTTACAATATTTAGCATCCATGTGCAGTCACAAACTATTCTGTTGTGAAATTTGCAGCTATTCTATACAAAAATTTACAAGTAATCTGTTAAACCATCTATCAAGTAACCATCCGTTCTACACAAAAGTCCTAGTCTATTTCTAATCTATTCCTGTGTTAAACCAACTATATTCAAATATTCACACAAGGAACAAAAACAATCAAAAAGTCAGCATTGAGAAACTGATCAAGTCTTAGCAGTTTGTGTCTCCCCTATGCCCTGCCACTGTCTTTCCTTCCTCTGTCTCGTCCTCTTCCTGTGTCCACTGACCCTTCAATGTTCTGGTTCTCTTATGGCAATCTAGGTTGTGTTGTTATCCCTTCAATGTTCTGGTTTTGTGGTGGTAAGGTAAGCTGTGTTGGTGTTCCTCCTTCCTTGTCCTTACTTTCCTTCCTCTTCCTCTGCATACATCAGTCCCTCCAGTTACAGATACCTAACAAGTATGGAAAATGAATTAGCAACTTGTATATGTTGTAAACTAAGTAACTGAAAAATGGATCAATTAGTACCTGTTCAGATGTTAGTCCAATTCTAAATTCTGCTTGAGAAGATGTCTGTTCTACCCTCGCAGGAGCTGGCTGTTCTGCACTCACAAGAGCTGTCTATTCTACTCTTACAAGAGCTCTTTGACATGTCCTCTTATTATGACCAAACTCTTTGCAAATTTTACATTTCACACTTAAAGACTTCTTAACAAAGCTAGTATGTGATGTTGGCTCATCTGCCTCTCTCCTCCTATTTTTTTTGGGTCCAGCCCATACAATCACATTTTTTTAATCAAGCACCACTATGTATCTTATCTTGTTATCCATTATCTCATGTTGCATTCCACTTGCATGCACTACAGAACATGATATTGACTCAACAATGATTTTGTTAATTTTTTTCTTAATATTCTCTATCACTAACCCTTCCCAACTGTTGCCTCACTCATGCATCTGTTGAATCCTAGTCATAAATTTAGTCCTGATGCTATCCAACAAATTAATAATAGACTTTGACCTCAAAGATCCTACTCAACTATTGAAAATTCACTTAAATTATTGATCACGTGATCACTCTGAATTTTGAAATCAAATGCATGCTTAAACTAGCAACTAGATGGCCGCCTAATCATCCATTGGTGTGCATCTGGGGACTTGGACTACAAATCTAGCATAGCTTCATTGAAGTCCTCTTCATTATATGTTCTAGCTACCTTCCAAAATAACCTTCTAAGCAAAACACCATGAAATTTTACCTTAAATTTGCAAAATAAATGCATACAACACCTCCACACTGGCCAGACTCTCAACATTCTCCACATTGCCCAGATTCTCCAAACTGCCCATATTCTCCAAACTACCCACATTCTTCACATTGGCCAGATTCTCCACACTGTTTCTATGAACAACATTTGTTTCCAATTTCTTGTGGAATAACATGTATATTTATATGTTTTCTTTTCTTGTGCCTACTAAACATCTCCATTACATCTTTGTCATCATCTAATAACATTCTGTCATTTGAACCAGGCAATTCACAAAATAATTTGAACTCTAAGGTCAATGCTAATGAACACAACATAAATACATCTGAAAATAGGTGCACATGGCAATATTTATCTAGGTCAACATTTTATGCCATGTATTGTTGCCCATTAAAGTGTATGAAAAATTCAATCAACTTAGCCATATCTACAACACTTTCAAACACAATAGCACATTCAGGAAATGAAGAAAATCATCTATGTAGCATGTTTGAAACAAGAAGGATTTTTAGAAAACGTTAAAAAAAAAAAAAGAAGCCATAATTTCAACACTATCCTGAGCCCAAATATCTATGGAGAATGCATTAGAAAAATCTGAACTATGTTCAGTATGAGGATAAAAGATGAACAAACCCTCAAATCCATAAAATATAAACCCTAGATATAAAAAACATAAAATAAAATTCAGAATTGTCCAACCCCTTACTCAATATCTATGGAGAATGCATTAGAAAATCCTGAATTATGTTTAGTATGAGGATAAAAGATGAACAAAACCCCCAAATTTGTAAAATATAAACCCTAGATACAAAAAACGTAAAAAAAATTCAGATCTATCCAAACTGTTACTCAGTATCTGCGGAGAATGCATTAGAAAACCGTAAACTATGTTTAGTATGAGGATAAAAAATGAACAAAACCCCCCAAATCCATAAAATGTAAACCCTATATACAAAAAAATGTAAAAAAATTCAAAGTTATTCAAGATATACCAGAGAATCTTCAATGCTCACTCTTTAAATTATTCGATGTTTGGAATCGCAAAGGTCTTCCAAGCCTTAAGCAATTTTCTTCTCCTTTTCTTCCCTCTTTCTCTCTCTCTCTCTCTCTCTCTCTCTCTCTCTCTCTCTCTATTTGTACAACAGACGATTAACCCATGGAATGCACAGAGACAACCTAGGTTGGGTTAGGTTTAATAAATAGCTGGGGTTAACTAAACATAACCATAGTTAGTAACATGCAAAGTACGTATAAAATACTCTGGGTTATTTTTGTAAATTGACGCTAGTCATTAATGTCATTACCAAACAATGTCTGATAGGAGGTGGCAATGAAGTTTCAGAATATGTAGGGGGTGTCATTGAATTTATGCCTAACTAGAGGGGGTGTGGATAAAATTTTTCCAAATTATTTTTATGAGCTTAGACCCTAGCTTGTTCTCTTTGTGCAGCGGGACTCATGCTTTGGTTCAGCTCCTAGTGCTTTGGCTACCTGCATTTTTCAACCTTTGTGAACAATGTAGCCCACATGCCTTCCATAAAATCTAAAACCAAAGAATACAGAACAAGTGAAAAACTTAATCATACAAAGAAAAAAATGAAGGAAGTAGCAACACACCTAAGAAAGCAAACTTTCATGGATGTACGCATGGTAAAATCTGATGATATATAAATTGGTCTAGTGCAAGATCAACAGTCGAGTATGTGTATAGGTATAATTAATGGACAATAAGTAAGATAATCAATGGAAAAATAATAAATATAAGCAAACACACAGATATATAGTGGTTCAGTCCAGGTGACCTATTCCACTCTCGAAAAATGACAGTGGTGGCCAGAGGTCTTTATTGATGAATAAAGTAACGGGAAGAGAATACTCCCGGAGAGTTACACTGGTTAGGAGAGAGAAAATATGTGTGTAGTAGGAAGTTGTAGAGAGACAAAGCTCAAGGTATAGTGTGTTGGGAGAGATATGGTGAGATATGTTGTGAGATGCCTCTCCATGTGAAGAGAGCTTATAATATATAGTTTTGGTGAGGCGGTGACGTGAAAGAGAGGACACCACCTCTTTAGTAAGTACAATTATGGTAGGATTAATCTTCATGAGTGTATATCCCAATATTTTTTATCCCACGTGTTTTTATTTTTCCGGGCTCCTTGAACCCTGGACAGGATCAGATTGATAAAGTGGGTATGGGCTGTCTTTTAGCTAACTTGGGCTTAATTGATTTATTGGGCTTGGCCCAGTTGAATTTTGGGCTCATTATTTGCCCTCCATGCCCCAAGCCTTCGACTGTTTGCAAGAGGAGGGGGTTGAGGGCATAAACTTTTCACCACTTAGGTGAGCAAGAGTTTTCTTGTTCTCTACGACACTTTTTCATCTTCAGGGATTCTGTTGAAGCTACTGACACTGGGTGTTTTTGTATTTTTCGGCATTCCTTCAATCATGAAACTTCTGATAACTCCATGGTTGGGTATACACTACTCTGGCTTTATGGTCGATGACGTGATAGATGATGAGAGAGAGACGCCTTTGACGCTACTGGTAATGCCATAAGAGGTGAGGAAGGCGACGTTCATGGAATAGAGAATGAAGTTGTAGAGGCTGATGGCGCTAGGGGAGTAAACAATAATGCCCTTCACAGCTTGGGCGACAGCTTAGTGGTTAGCAACACCACTGGCGTGACTGAGGAACTAGGAAACGCCCGAAGCTTGCCCAAAGGAGCTGTTACAAGAGATCCTAGCAGGGCCCTTCGTGCTCTTGGAGTGGGTTCAAACAACATCGGCTGGTTATCGAATTGCTAGATGGCGGCACCCTTGAAGTATATAAGGGCGATGGCACCTTTAGTTCTAGATGGCGATGCCACTGGACAGCTTCTGGGTGACACCTGGGCAGTTAGTGCTTTGTTGGCACGGGAGTTGGAGCTAGCTAGCGCTGGTGCTGATACGAAGGAGTAGAGAGCGACACTATTACGTTCTTGTCATTTTGAGCACAGGAGGGAGGCACTCAAGAGAGAGACTCCCAGGGGGGAGGTGCCCAAGAGAGAGGTGTCTAGTAGGGAGGCGCCTCGCCCGAGAAGGAGGCGCCTGGTAGGCGAACCCGTTTTCTTCAATCCTATTTTCTCCTTAATGTTTTTTTGATACCGGTTCTTTATACTAACCTTGTCTCTAATGACAGGTGCTCTGTTGATAGGGTGATAGTGGAGACTGTCTATATTTTTAGGGTGGTGTCTTCCCCTCCTCCTAAAAGGGTGAGATTTGTTGCCTCCAGTACTTCTCAGTCAAGGTCCGATGGCTAGGTTGCTTCCCGGGAGATAGGACCCGATGGCGCCCCCACTCTAGACTGTGACTCCTGTGTGTACCAGAGCTAGCTCTTGTACCATTGTAGGAGTTGAGACTCCAGTGTGGTCTTATATGGGGACTATAGCTTTACATTGTTTTTCTGTTTCTAATAGTGGCTCGGTGTGCATGCTTTGACTTGACTTTGGCCAAGGAGCAGATTTGGAAGTTTGTGACTCCCAGAAATATAAGAGAGGTTGAGTCCCGAGATCCAGAGGGCATTGTCAATACTGCAATTGAGGGGTCTTCCATCGTATACCTCTATTTTCAACTTTGATTTTGTACTTCCCCCCTTCCTTCATGTTCTACTTTTTGAATAATTGTAGGCGGCTACCGCTTTTCCCTGCCTCTTTTCAAGGATAGTCAAACTTCGAGANCTAGAGGGCGTTGTCAATACTGCAATTGAGGGGTTTTCCATCATATACCTCTATTTTCAACTTTGATTTTGTACTTCCCCCCTTCCTTCATGTTCTACTTTTTGAATACTTGTAGGCGGCTACCGCTTTTCCCTGCCTCTTTTCAAGGATAGTCAAACTTCGAGAGGCATCCATGGATCTAGCAAAAGAGAGGCGGGCTTTGAGAGACTGTTGAGGAGCAATTGAGGCTTGCTCCTGAGAGAGTCGTGCCCTGAAACTGAGATTTTTGGCATCCTACTAGAGGGCTGGAAAGGTAGAGGCTGATAAAAAGACTGTGCTTAAGAGCAAAATCAGGGCTGCGAACGTCCCGTAAGAGAGGTGCAAAGCTGGAGGCTAAACTATGTATAGTTCAGGAGAAGGCTACCGTGGAAGAGACTTGTAAGGTGACTACCTGCGTGAAAGCAGAGTTAGAACTGCGAATGTCCCGTGAGAAGGCCACAGGAGCTGAGGCAGAACTACGTATAACTCGGAAAAGGGCTACCGTGGCAGCGGCTTATTAGGAGACTACCTGCACGAGAGCAGAGTCATAGCTGCAAGGGTAATATACCATCCATTTGGTTGTTTTAAAATGCAGCAGCAATTGAAACAAGAAAATGAAAAAAAAAACAATATATATATATATAGAAGCATTGAGAGAAAGGAATTTACATGTAACCCATCGGGTCCCTTTCTCCATATGGGAGCCTTCAGCATTTCACATGTATTGCAGCTCCTCTTAAGAACATTGTATTTCTTCTCAATTTTTCCCTGAGATCTACTGTGAGTCGGGGCTATGGGTTTTATGCAGAGAGAACCTTGGTTGAAAATGGAACTCTTGGGAAGAATTAAGTTTATAACCAGAGGGGTTTCCCTTGCCTCTTTGGCTAAATGTTGGAAGTGAGTGTTGTTGCTGGCTGGGAAATCACAGAAATTGGTTCCTTCTGCACCCATTTGTAGTTTGCATTAAAGTATACCTTGATCTGTTCAAGTAGTGGTCAAGCGACTATGATGAACAAAAACTTACGCATGAAATGCAAATTAGTTATGTCTTGTTTGGTAACTTTTTTTTAAGGAATTTTTTTTAAGTACAAAAGTAATATACTTAAGAAAAGATCTTTAATTTTGAACATATTTTACCCAATATAATACTGCAATCGCAAGAGTTCGAGAAGACTAACAAGCTCATGTTCAAGACGATATTGTTTGTCTATTACTATACATATGATTAAGTTTAAAATACCAGAGCAATTCAAGTAGGGGACGGTTGAAAAAAGTAAAACTGTAAAATAAACACCACTTAAAAAAGTTTAAAAAAAAAATGAGTATATAAAAAAAGTATTACTTCTTGGCTCTTATTTAATTAATTTCCCACTCCCTCCCCTCTTAAAATATAGTTGTCTTGAATGTGGGCTCTTGGATTATATGTTGTATTTCGTTCCATTTTAGGCTGGCCCCTCTATTATTAATTTTTTGGCTTAGCCTCTAAATAGATGATGGTTCTCATATTGAAGAATCTAAGTTCTAATAAAAATTTCTTACAAATTCTCGCCACCCACATAGCACAAAACTTTGTGCATAAATTTGGTATAACACAACCCATCAACCGGATAAAAAAAAGAGATAAAAAGTAATCATGTATAGAATAAACCTTAACATATTCGAGTCAGAAGAAGATTGACTTACTAACCCTAGTCAACATAAATCTGACTATAGATTACAGAAAGGCAACTATGTGTTTATAAATGAGTCTGGCATTTGATGAGTTAATTTTAACATGGCATAACTTACACAACTTGGACTCCTAACACGACATGATCCATTGCAAATCTATATGTATCCATCGATACTATGTACTGAAATTATTTATTGTTTGTTACCATTTCATTTATGATTGTGCGCGCACTTTCATATTTTTAGTGACCTACTAAATAAGTAAACCTCCGGAAAATTGACAGCTATTTTTAAAAATTACAGGCGATGGGTATTAAAACTCTCACCATTTCCATTCATTAAGAATTAATACGTTGTGTCAGCACTTAACCAACAATGTTACAAGGCTTTGACAGATATAACAACTATTTGTTGAATAAGAAAATTTAATATTCTTAGTAGTATGGCACCAAAATTGTCAAATTATCCAAAAGACGAAGATGATGGGGGCAAATATAACAATGTCATTGACGACGTTGGCTATGATTATGATTGTAATGATGGAAGCAAAAAGAGTATTAATTATAGAACACAGGGTTCATGAAATATATATTGGACAAATAGGCTAGTCATTGGAACTCAAAAGAAATTAGAGTGGAGTCTCAAAATTTTTGGTTAACCACCTGGTACGATATAAATTTTCACATATAATCAATTTTACTTTGGAGTGAGAGAGAGAGAAATAAATGAGATGTGAAATTTGAAGAGGGGGACTCTTAAAAGAGAAAAAACATGTAACATAAGACATAAAAGACCTGTAGTCGTGCAAAAATATAAGGAATCTTCTACTATAACATGTAATAGTATATAATAGCACAATTGACAATAAAAAAATTTTGAGCATACGTCGACGACTTAACTTTCTAAATATTCTTTTTCAAATTTAATCATTTGATCTTGTGGGACGTAGGTGAGTCGTAGCCTCGCTATTGGGGATTCCAGGCGATCACCTCATTACCCTAATGCTCCGTTTAGTATGATGACAAAATAAAAAGATGGAAAGTTAGAATGATGAGTTTTCTTTCCAACTCATCAAAATCAATCCCTCCAAAATTAGAAAGAAATTGACTAAAAAATTAATTATTTGTATTGAAATATATTTTATTTGTCTACCTATCATTTGATATATATATATATAATTTACACATTAATTTCATATATAAATACAATGATAAAATATGTATTTATACTTTTTTTGAAAAAATTTAAAAAATAAAATATTTTTTTTCATCTTATCAAGTACCAAGAAAAAATTAATCATTTTTTATTTTTTATATTTTCTATCAAACAGAGTATAGGAGTTGTGATACGTTCACACATACCATATCTATTGAGTACGAAGTGGATGTGCAGCTTTGCAATGATAAGATTCGAAAAAAGCCGCTCTGGAATGGCATTTCCCGTAACCAGTCGGTCTAACCCTAGATTCAGAATGCGTAATTAGACAACCTGGGCTATATTAAGAAGTCTTTCATATTGGTCTTCCTGTGCGGGAACCAAGTTGCAGACTTAGACTACCGTACCAATAAAAAAAAATCGGACTTCAATGAGTATTTTTATAATTTTTATAGATTATTTTATGACGAAAAATTTATCATTTTTGTGGATGATTTATCATTGTTGTGATAAAAATTTTAGTTTTTTACCATTTTTTTTCAGTACAAAACAAAAATGAGTTATTTGGAAGTCGATACACCTTTTAACACTTATTAAACTAAAAGTCTAAGTAAGAAAATATTTTGAATAAAATTACATTTGTGAAACAATTAGGAGAATTTACTTATAATTAAAACACATTTGAAATTTAGCAGTTTTGTAATATTAGAACTCTTTCTATCTATACACGTGATATATATATATATATANGATGTGCAGCTTTGCAATGATAAGATTCGAAAAAAGCCGCTCTGGAATGGCATTTCCCGTAACCATAACCCTAGATTCAGAATGCGTAATTAGACAACCTGGGCTATATTAAGAAGTCTTTCATATTGGTCTTCCTGTGCGGGAACCGAGTTGCAGACTTAGACTACCGTACCAATAAAAAAAAATCGGACTTCAATGAGTATTTTTATAATTTTTATAGATTATTTTATGACGAAAAATTTATCATTTTTGTGGATGATTTATCATTGTTGTGATAAAAATTTTAGTTTTTTACCATTTTTTTTCAGTACAAAACAAAAATGAGTTATTTGGAAGTCGATACACCTTTTAACACTTATTAAACTAAAAGTCTAAGTAAGAAAATATTTTGAATAAAATTACATTTGTGAAACAATTAGGAGAATTTACTTATAATTAAAACACATTTGAAATTTAGCAGTTTTGTAATATTAGAACTCTTTCTATCTATACACGTGATATATATATATATATAGAGAGAGAGAGAGAGAGTAAAAAAGAGAAAGAATCCTAATTTGAATAAATATTACAATTAAAGAGTTTAAATTTAAAATTTTTCAAATTAGGATTCTCTCTCTTCTCTCTCTCTCTCTCTCTCTCTCTCTCTTTATATATATATATATATATATATATCAAGAATGTAACTGCATTATAATATTAACTTACTCTTCAAAAAAACAGTGACACAAGGGAAAAACAATAACACAACGAAAAAAAAAAAGCAGTGACAGGATAGAAAAAACAGTAAGAAAAAAAGTGACACATGGAAAAAAACAATGATTAATAAAATAATAATAATAAACAACACCGAATCTTGAAAAGCAATAAAATGTGGCAAAAAAGAGAGAACTTGAGATGATAATGAAATAAAAAGTCATACACTATTTTTGATAATGCAATGTCTTGTCATGAACCTCGCGATCCGAGGTATAAGCGTGAGCGANCCGAATCTTGAAAAGCAATAAAATGTGGCAAAAAAGAGAGAACTTGAGATGATAATGGAATAAAAAGTCATACACTATTTTTGATAATGCAATGTCTTGTCATGAACCTCGCGATCCGAGGTATAAGCGTGAGCGAAATCGAAACCCTCACCGGAAAAGATCTTATTCAATGACACCACCAAAGTGAGGGCTCCACTACTCAAAGTCAGCTCAGCCGTTCTATTCTTCTTCTTATCCATCAGGACCATAGTCTCTTGTTTAGGCACTACTGAGACTCAGAAGTGTACACCCAATGCCACCTTTTTGTACTTCTTCAATAAAGAGAAAATAGTGGGAAGAGAACTAGAGTAACAGCAGCTTGAATACGCAAGAAAGAGAGAACGAGTTTAAGAGAGAAAGTAGAGGAGACATAGAGAGAGAGTGAGACATGATGATAATGGAATATAAATTTCGTTTGAATTCACTATTTTGTACTTCTTCAATAGAGAGAAAATAGGGGGAGAGAGAGAGTAACAATGCCTTGAATACGCTGGTGAGAGAGAACGAGTTTGAGANTCGTTTGAATTCACTATTTTGTACTTCTTCAATAGAGAGAAAATAGGGAGAGAGAGAGAGAGTAACAATGCCTTGAATACGCTGGTGAGAGAGAACGAGTTTGAGAGAGAAATTTGGGGAGAGAGAGTGAGGGATGATAATGAAATATTAATTTCATTTTAATTTTCAAAATTCAAACTAACATCAAAGGAATACTTAAAGTGTCAAATCTAATATTTAGATATTTGAAAATATAGAAACTGTCAATCAAGTATGAAATATTAATGGAAGATGACCAAGAAGTATTGAAAGTCTCAAATTTAATATTTAGATATTTAAAAATATAAAAACTAACAATCATAGGCAGTATTTATAGTAGGAGTAATTAGGTAATAGAAAACAAAAGAATTTGAAATATGTACTTAATGACAATTATTAGATTAAAAAAGAGGACTTAATGGAGTATAAGTCTGGTTGGGGTACTTAAAGCTAAATAATTTTTTTTTAAAAAGGTACCCATGGCCAAATTTTTGAAAAAAAATTACCACTTTTGTAAATGATTTATCATATTTATTGTTATTTTTACCATTATTATAGTAACTATTTTTATCACTTTGCTTAGTACCACAACTGTAGTAAAAATAACCACAACAGTGATAAAAATATTTACAAATGTTATTAATGAAGGAATGGTACCGATTTTTTTTTTTGTTGGATACCATAGACAATTCCCATATATTTATACACAAACGTGTGNTAATTAATGACGGAATGGTACCGAATTTTTTTTTTGTTGGATACCATAGACAATTCCCATATATTTATACACAAACGTGTGTATATATATATATATATATTTATATTATATAAAATGTCAGATATAGCACACCCACCCACACACAAAAGAAATCATACTTTTCAATGAAAAAACAATAAAAAAATGTACCTGATCGTAAGATCTGAGAGCGTGCATGTTGGAAAAGTTCCCCTAGTTTGGCTTGTCATGATATGGGAATAACAACTTCAGGGTGAGGTCAATTCCATGAATGTCCATCCTCTATGTTTTTTTTCTTTGGAAAATAAAAGATATCCATCAATATCAAGCCTTGATATAGAGGTATCAGGGGATGCCCTTACAAAATACAAAAGCATCACTTAATGTGATAAGCGAAAGAAAAGCANTCTTTGGAAAATAAAAGATATCCATCAATATCAAGCCTTGATATAGAGGTATCAGGGGATGCCCTTACAAAATACAAAAGCATCACTTAATGTGATAAGCCAAAGAAAAGCAACCAAAAAGATTTAGCTCCAAGTTATTGAATTTGAGGGGAAGTATAGGACTTAAGCCAGTACTTACCTTAAAATTCCTCATCCAGAAGCAATCTGATACAAGTGAAAAGCAAAAGAGAGTAACCAGCTTGAATTTAGCACAACAAATGAAGTATAAAATGCAACCATAAGTAGAATCTTCAGCTGCTGCCTAGAAAACACGTTCTGCAGGAAGCTACTAACTTTGCATCAGGCTGATGCTTTGATCTGATCTTTCGAATTTCAAAGATATTGGCCAATTTATGATGGTTTGTTTGGTTCAGAGTAGAAGTGTATTAGGATCCTTGAATTGATTGGTGAAAATCCTATTTTTTATCCTCCTCCATATGTTATTTACCGAGACTGACAGGCTTAGCTTTAGGATACTTTTTTCATTGTTTTCCCCTTCCAGCACTGTCATATCCCTGTAATGAGCTTTGTCCAAGCTTTTGGCCCAATTAAGGCAGCTCTGGTGCATTAATGAATTCCAGATAGAGTTTTTAAAGGGGCATTCAAAGAAAAGATGTGCATGTGACTCTAGATCTTGCCTACAAAGTATACATTCAACACCATTGTGTGTAGCATATGCCTGTATTCTATGCTTGTACTTGATCTATGTTTGATGGTGAGCCACAATATGAAACTCATATAAGGTATTGCCTGTCCAAACCACACCAATGTATACCATGGTACAATAAGTGTTAGAAAGTATAGAATTGAAGAAAGAGAAGAGGTAGAAGCTGAGAAAGAAGATGAGAGAGAGAAAACAAAGTGTTTAGTTCTTGAATGAACTGTATTCTCATTGAATGAATCAATTTACAGCAAAAAAAACACATATATACACTTGTATGAAAGCTTTCACAATCTAACTTTCCTAACAAACTAATCAACACTGCAATACAACAGTAATCTAACTGCCTAACTAAATTAGCCACTATCTAGCTCTACTTCTGCGGAGATGAGATGTATGCANCCTCCCTCTTTCCCACAGAAGATGAAGAATAGAGATTGACTATGCCACCATCTTGGACAAATGAGCACCAAGAATGTAAGAAGGATGAGCTTTAGTAAAAATATCAGGCAACCGAAACAGAGTGGCCACATGAGAGGTTTGAATGCTATCTTCTTGTATCTTATCCCTAATCAAATGACAATCCAACTCTATGTTTAGTACGTTCATGAAACACAGAATTAGGTGCAATATGTAAGGCTGCTTGATTGTCACAAAAAAGGGAAGCTGCTTGAGGATGAGAATCCTGGAAATTAGTGAGAATATAACACAACCAAGTAAGTTCAGAGCAGGTAGCAGCCATAGCTCCATACTGTGTCTCAGCAGAAGAACTAGTGACCATAGATTGTATTGATTTCCAGGAAATGAGAGAATTACCCAGAAACACACAATAATCAGTCACAATCTTAGTGTATCAGGACAAGAAGCCCAATCAAAATCACAGTTGGCTTGTAGATGTAATTGAGAAGAGGAAGAAAACAAAATGCCCTGACCCAGAGCTGCTTTAAGATACTTTAGAATCTTGTGAGCTGCTGCTAAATGAACATCAGTAGGCTTATCCATAAACTGGCTCAATTTGTAAACTGGGTAACTACAATACATTACAATACAATATTAATTGTCAAATACAATAGTCTGCCAATAAGCCTGCGATAAATGCTAGGATCAAGAAGAAACTGACCTTTGTCCTTTCTGAGTTTAAGATTTTGATCCATAGGAACTTTCAAAAGTTTAGAACCAAGGTTCCCAGAAGCAGCTAAGATTTCCAAAGCATACTTCCTTCGGCAGAAATGAATAGCTTGAGAAGACCTTGCAACCTCTACGCCAAGAAAATATTGTAAAGGACCGAGATTCTTAATTCTGAACGTATAATTCATAAAAGTCTTCAAAGTATGACTAAAATCTAGACAATTGCTAGTCACAACAATGTCATCAACATAAACTAACAAGACTAAATGTGAAGGCCTATCTTGCTTGGTGAAAAGACTGTAATCTTCTTTGGATTGCTGAAAACCATTAGCAATTAAGGAAGTAGAAAACTTAGAATACCACTGCCTACAGCTAGAAGCTTGCTTAAGCCCATATAAACTTTTGAGAAGTTTACATAGTTGATGTGGTTTACTTTCAGCGTACCCACGGGGTTTGAGCATACAAATTTGGGTAAATTACATTGACACCTCNGCTGATGTGGTTTCCTTTCAGCGTACCCACGGGGTTTGAGCATATAAATTTGGGTAAATTACATTGACACCTCCTGTAGATTGGTTTAATTATAGAGCCACCCCCTCAATTTTCAAAAATTACACTAACACCTCCTTTAGGTCTTATCCCTTAACAAATATAACAAAAAATGTTATTTGCCATAATTACCCTTACCATACATCATTTTTTTACTTATCATNGTTGATGTGGTTTACTTTCAGCGTACCCACGGGGTTTGAGCATACAAATTTGGGTAAATTACATTGACACCTCCTGTAGATTGGTTTAATTATAGAGCCACCCCCTCAATTTTCAAAAATTACACTAACACCTCCTTTAGGTCTTATCCCTTAACAAATATAACAAAAAATGTTATTTGCCATAATTACCCTTACCATACATCATTTTTTTACTTATCATCCTCTCATATATTTAAATACTAATAAATGGGTCATTTTCGGATTCACCCCGCCAAACTCAAAATTTATACGATCAACTCGTTTATTTAATCGTGTTGAACTTCCTCTATCTTCTTATTTGTATGTTAACACGAACAATACAAAATTAACGCAATCAACATGTTTAACTTGTATTATAAAAATAAAATATTAATTATTTTTTGTTATNAATTATCATCCTCTCATATATTTAAATACTAATAAATGGGTCATTTTCGGATTCACCCCGCCAAACTCAAAATTTATACAATCAACTCGTTTATTTAATCGTGTTGAACTTCCTCTATCTTCTTATTTGTATGTTAACACAAACAATACAAAATTAACACAATCAACATGTTTAACTTGTATTATAAAAATAAAATATTAATTATTTTTTGTTATTTATTAAGCACTGACATAAAACTAAAATACGAATACACTCGCAAGGGCAACCTAGCAGTGTGGAGTTGAACCTAGGAGAACCATAGACCCATACTCAAGTGTTCGACTCTCGTTGGTGTCTATCGAACTTAACCTATACCTGTGGTTTGCGGATGATTGCAGGTATCCAAGGTTTACTCTCGCAGGGATAGGTCCAAAGTGGCCCTGCCTTGGAGNGCGAACCATAGACCCATACTCAAGCGTTCGACTCTCGTTGGTGTCTATCGAGCTTAACCTATACCTGTGGTTTGCGGATGATTACAGGTATCCAAGGTTTACTCTCGCAGGGATAGGTCCAAAGTGGCCCTGCCTTGGAGAGGTTCCACATTAAGAAAAAAAAAATATGAATACTAACACGAGCAAGACACGAAAATAAATAGATTAGTCTAATTTTGTCTAGGGGTAATATGGGTATTAAAGTCTAAAAAATTGATGATGTAATCACTTTTTTGACATTACTAATAACGATGCTAACCACATAGGTACTTTTTGAAATAGGTAGGTAAACAATAAGGGGTGTTAGCGTAATTTCAAAAAATTGAGGGAGGGTCTTTGTAATTAGACCAATCTAAGGGCGTATCAGTGTAATTTATTGTATAAATTTCCTCTTGTAATTCCCCATGTAAAAAGGCATTATTCACATCCAACTGATATGAACGCCAGCCTTTAACAGCTGGATTGATAAAAGACATCTAAATGTGACCATTTTAGCAACAAGGGAAAAAGTTTCATGATAATCACTATACCATCAAAATTGTATTTGATTTTGAAAACATACTTGCAGTCAATCGGCTCCTTCCCAGAAGGCAGATCAGTAACAACCCAACCAATTAGGATCCTTGACTGCTTGAGAATAGGTACTTGGTTCAATGTGAGTAGAAATGAAAGATGGAAAAAGCCTGAAAAGATGGGTAGAATTTATGATAGGATAAAGAAACAGACAAATAAAATGGCTTACTTGAAGAAATCTTGTTCAATGATGGAGCTGGTGAAATCAAGTTGGCCTAATGGTAATGAAAATCCTGTAAATACTAAAGTGCCCTCTTGGGTCTAGCAGACCTTCAAGGAGGGAGAACATAAGATGCATTCTCTGAAGATGAAGACTCAGTAGAAAGTGAAACATTAGGATCTAAAATGTTCCGAGAGAAAGAATATGGAAAAGCAGAACTATTTGGCATAGGAAAAGAATGCTCAGAATTAGAATCAGAAGATGGTCTATTTGAAAGGGAAAGACTGATTCATGGAAAACATCTCTGGACATAAATATACCTTTACTATCAAGATATAAGAATTTATATTCTTTTACTCCAAAAGGATAGCCAAGAAAAACACATCTTCGACCTCTAGGATCAAATTTCTTTGTACCATGAGACAAAGTAGATACAAAACATAAGCAACCAAAAACTCTCAGGTGAGTATAGTCAGGTTTGGTATTGAAGAGAAGCTCATAAGGTGTTTTATTATCTAACAAAGGAGTTGGAGTTCTATNTCCTTTTACTCCAAAAGGATAGCCAAGAAAAACACATCTTCGACCTCTAGGATCATATTTCTTTCTACCATGAGACAAAGTAGATGCAAAACATAAGCAACCAAAAACTCTCAGGTGAGTATAGTCAGGTTTGGCATTGAAGAGAAGCTCATAAGGTGTTTTATTATCTAACAAAGGAGTTGGAGTTCTATTGATGAGGTAGACAGCAGTTAAGATGCAATCATTCCAATATTGCAAAGGAATTCCTGCTTGAAATCTAAGGGCTCGAGCTACNATTGATGAGGTAGACAGCAGTTAAGATGCAATCATTCCAATATTGCAAAGGAATTCCTGCTTGAAATCTAAGGGCTCGAGCTACATTTAACAGATGTTGATGTTTCCTTTCTACAACACCATTTTGTTGAGAAGTTCCCACACAATTTCTTTGATGAATGATGCCCTTTTGGTTAAAAAAATCTGTTGTATGAAATTCAACTCCATTATCACTCCTCAGAATTTTCACCTTAACTCCAAACTGAGTTTCAACCAAATTATAAAAGGATTTTACACAAGACCTAGTGTCAAATTTATGTTTGAGTAGATAAACCCAAGTACTTCTGTAATAGTCATCAAATAGTTAGAAAATACTTTGAGACATCATGAGCAGTGACTGTATAAGGGCCCCAACGGTCACAATGAATCAATTCAAATAACATAGAAGACTTATGATGACTAATATAGGAAAATTCAATCTTTGTTTAGCCATAGGATAAATAGACAAGGAATTTTATTACTATAAGGAACAGTAATTTGTATAGAAGAATCATCAATCAAAGCTAGTCTTGAAAAAGAAATGTGACCTAGGTGATAATGCCGAAGGTCAAACATGGAAGTAGCAGTATTGCTAACTGCAGAAGTATAAGCAAACAAATCTTTATTCATAATCTTTGAAAGTGGAGTAATTGCTGCTGAGGAAGAAATTGCAAAATTTAATAGATGATAAAGGCCATTCTTCACTTCATCCATCCTAATCGTTGTCCAAGATAAAAAGTCCTGAATAAAACAAGAATTATGAAAGAACACAAGACAACGAGTGATGTAGCCATTTTCTTTGCAGAAAGTAAATTGAAGGAGCAAGATGGAACACATAGAACTTTCTTTCATATTATAGTATTAGTAATTTTGACAGTGCTTATTATGCCCTGATGGTTAACCATGGAGTTTAAAGCATCTCTCCACTGTGTGACCTGTCATGTTGCAATATGTATAGGTAGGAACCTTTGTATTCCCAACCTTAAAACAATTCTCCAACAGATGACCTTGAACTCGACAATGAGTACAATAAGGCCTTTCTTTTTCTGATTGACTACTGGTTTAATTCCAAATCTGGAATTTGTAAAAAACTTCCTTGTGGCAAATGCTATAGGACCAAATGGTGAAGAAGAATCATGAATCACCATCTGATGTTGCCTTTTTTGTTGTTGAACTAATGAAAAAACTTTATTAACAGGAGGCAAATGATCTAAGAGCATTATCTGATCCCTAACACTGGAATATGAATCATTTAATCCCCAGAGAAACTGTATAACACAATCTCTTTGATATCTGTCTAGTAGTATTTTAAACTTTCCACAACTGTTATTAGGAATAGGATCATAAACAGAAAGTTCATCCCATAAAGTTTTGAGTTTCCCATAGTAAATACCACTGATTCTTGTTCTTGTAAGAGATTTGCCAAAGCTTTCTTTAATTAAAAAAGTCTTGGACCATTCTCTTGCAAAAATCTGTCTTCAAGTTCTCTCCAGATTTCGCAAGCATTATCAACAAATGCTACACTTGACTTGAGTGAATTGCAAATCGAATTCTGAATCCATGAAACAACCATATCATTACATCGCTCCTAAGCCTTCATTAAAGAATCATCAGAACTTGCTGGTTTCGTAAGAACTCCATTAATGAAACCAAGCTTGTTCTTGGCCCTAAGTGCTCGATGCATTTCCCTGGACTAAGTTGCATAGTTGTTGAAGTTCAATAGTTCAGTCACCAAAGTTAGTGCAGGATTATCACCATTTCCAATCAATATGGATTGGAAGGATCACTAAAATTCAGAAATCGTGAAGGAATTTCTATGTTTGTTGTTGAGGAATTTTCTATGTTGATTGATGGATTTTCCATGAGTATTCTTTCTCAAAGCTTTGATACCATGTTAGAAAGTACAGAATTGAAGAAAGAGAAGAAGTAGAAGATAAGAGAGAGAGAGAGCAGAATGTTTAAATACTGAAGATACTTATTCTTACATTGTCAAAGGTTTCCATCTTGGCCAACATAGTGAAAATGTCATCGGTAGTTAGGAATATATCATCATACGTGCTTGACCACACGTGCCCTGGTTTAATTACTGTAACGACAAAATTTGTGATGTAAATTAACACAAAATAAGATCAAATTATAAGAGTCAATTTGATTGACTTTAAGTAAAAAATGTAGTGTTGACTCTNTGTAAATTAACACAAAATAAGATCAAATTATAAGAGTCAATTTGATTGACTTTAAGTAAAAAATGTAGTGTTGACTCTGTTTGGCGTGCTTCTCACGTGGACTGGCATCTGATTCTCGATGAATTTGATGAATTTGGTAAAGATGAAGGTCTCGATGAATTTAATGAATTTGGTGAAGATGAGGGTCAGATTGGCATATTTCTCACTCTTCAATTGGTGGCTTTGATGAAAATGAGAGCTGGATCAATGTATCTCCTACTCTTTAATTTGACGATACTTTTGATGAATCTCCTCACCGTTCTTCGTTTGGAATGACTTGAAGATGATTTGGATTTCTTGAAGAAGGACATTGACAGTGTGTTCNTTCCTACTCTTTAATTTGACGATGCTTTTGATGAATCTCCTCACCGTTCTTCGTTTGGAATGACTTGAAGATGATTTGGATTTCTTGAAGAAGGACATTGACAGTGTGTTCTTCTTCTTGGAGATAAACTTGCAAAGCTCTGAGCCTTTAGTGAACTTCAAGCAGAGCTTCGCCGATCTTCCTTTTTCCTTGGCTTCTTCTCCCTTTTTCCCTTTTTTGGCCATAGTTATCCATATAAAGGTATTTTACCTTAATANGCAGAACTTCGCCGATCTTCATTTTTCCTTGGCTTCTTCTCCCTTTTTCCCTTTTTTGGCTATAGTTATCCATATAAAGGTATTTTACCTAAATACCCTTGTGTGGACTTTAGATAATGGGCTACCCATAAATTTGTGGGCTTTAGTTAATTTATGGAATTTAAGTTCAACTTTTTAAATGTTTGTTTAACTTGGGCTTATGGAATTTAAGTCTATTTAATTTAGCAAGCCTTGTTAATTATATTTTGGCTTCTATTATTTGGGTCGTAGAATTTAGGTCCAACTCAAGCTTATTTAATTACATTTAGACTTATATCATTTAGGCTTATAAAATTTAGTTTCAACCCAATTTTATTTATCTAATTGATTTGAGCCCAATTATAGACATTAATTTGTTAATTAAATTTTTTAATGTCTACAAATGTCCCCTCAAGACTTATTTACATATTTAATATTTTATAAATATATAAATAAGTCTCGATTTATATTTTAATTTTGAAAGAAATTTGATTTAATTTAATTTATACATATATTTTAATTGGAATTATAGTCCATATGAAATTCAGTCTATGTGGAAGTCCCATTAAAATTTAACTCTTGGATGTGGCTTTGGATCAACGAACATGTATCACCTCTCTCTTTTATTTATTTATTTATTTCTTATATCTCTCTTTTATTGGTGCCTTCTTTGTATTATTAACTTCTTTTTTTTAACAAGTCTAAAAGAAATATGATTATTATTATTTTATTTTTTTTGACTTTACTATTTTGTAATAGAATTATAACCCACGTTGAACTCCATGTAATACAAAGAATTCAACTAGTTACAATTTCCTAATATTTGGTTTATTAGGACCCCAAATAACTAGTTCTCTTTTACTTGAACACATGAACTTAAAACACTCAATCCCTCTAAGACTATTATAACTTTTCTTTATTTAAGGAAGCTCAATGACCCGAGAGTAATAGCCCTTGAAAGTTTGTTTGTGAGTCAAGAAAGTTTTGTTGTTCAATACATCGAGGTATGTTTCATATTTATTTTATTATTATTATTATTATATTATTTTTTATTCTGACTTTGGTATCACAGTTGGTTTTTGTTTTTTTTAGACCTAGTTATATATGACTTTGTTTATTTTGTTAATGATAATAATGACTTTCAAGACCTCAGCCTATGAGAGATGTAAAATTTTTTTATTTTTTTTTTTAATAATTCGTTGTTGGCATGGACAGATTTTATTACTTTGATGTGTAATTGATTGCAATGTTTGCTTTCTTACCAAGTTTTATATATATATATATATATATTATTATTTTTTTTGTTTACACAAATTTAGATAAAGTCATAGGAATTATTCTGTTGTTTTAAGCATTTTTTTTTAAAAAAAACTTTACCCCAAAACTTTAATTTGAGCAATTTTTTTTATTTTTTTGATAAGTTCATTGTTTCACAAACCCTTTTTTTTTTATGACCTATTAATAAAAAATTTTATTTACAGACACTAGTACCTATATATGTTTGACAAGGTCTCATACTTTTGTGACCAGCAGCTTTGACGTCAAGGCCAATTTGTTTAAGGTATTTCTTCTTTTTCTTGTCCTCTATTATGTAAATTTATATTATTATCATTATATATATATATATATATATATATATATATATAGATATATATTTATTTATTTATTTTAATTTTTTTTTTGATTTCTTAGAGTATTTGTTCAACTTTGTTTCGAACACACAGATAATGGAAGTCAACTTTACGTGAGCCTAACCTATCCATAAGCTTCCATTTTTCTAATACCCAAAATATTTTTTATCACTACCTTAATTTAACACTGGATTTTATTTGTTTAATATTATTTTTTTGTTGGGTGATTTGCGAACTTGTCCACACTAATATACTATTTTGACTAGCTGTTTCTATTAAATAATTTTTTTTTTTTAAAGAGGTTAATGTTAGTGGTAATTTGTTACAAGAATTTGATTAGGTGATAAAATTTTAAATATTATATATTGTTCAAATAGTATATATATATATTTTTAATTATTTTCTTTCGTGGTTGATTAACCAAATTGATGAAGTTACATGATTCTACTGTAAATTTGACGACAACAATTAGTTGACCATTCCAATTTTATTTTGTAGACATTACAATCGGCAAGAGGCTTTATTCATAATTTGTATCAGCATCAAGTTTTGGTTCTTGTCACCGGATTCTGGACGACAAAATTTTTGCTTCCTTTTTTTTAATGAATTTGTTTCCTGGATTTGTGACATGTGTTATCAATCCTTTCTTTTGTTTTTGTTCATTATTTAATTCTTTTTTTGTCTACTTTAGTTCTTTCCTTTTTCTTTTAAACTTTTCTTGTTTAATTCTTTGTCTAGTTCTTTAGTTCTTCTTCTTTCTTTTTTTTTCTCAGAACTTGTGGTATTTTTTTTTAGATCGTTTATACCCTCCTTTTTTTTTTTATATATATTTGAGTATAATTGTTGCTTTGTAAATTTGACATTCATGACAACAGAACCACATTGTTCCCTAACGACTATCCATAAAATTTTAATTTGTCATTACTTTATGTATATATATATCTTGACAATTTTTCACATAAGTCAGTTCAAGTCAATCTAATAAAAAGGTTTGATATGTATGTGTGTGTGTATATATATATTATCTTATTCTTAGTCATAACTTGTTTCTTAATTTTTTATTTTTTTTTTGAACAAGTCATGATTTCTTGACAATAATTCGTGTCTTTTAATTTGTTGGGATAATAACCCTTTTTTTTTTCAAAAAAAAAATTAGTCTCGAATATCTTTATCCAAAAATTTTTGTTAGGTAACCTTTTGACCTAAGAATTTTATCTTACTAACTTGGTTTTAGGTGATCTTTCTTTCTTTTTTTTTTTTTTGCTCTGGGTTAACTTTATTCCAAGAGTATTAATTTTAATTTTAATTAGTTTTTTCTAATGAATTTTAGATGACATTCTCTCTAACAGTTTATAACTTTTGTGTTAATTATAAGTGGCTTCTGTTACAAGAGTTTAATTTTATTTTTATTATTATTAATTTTCTTTTGGCCACCTTAAGTATTTTTGTGTTGACTTAGGTGACTTTTGTGACAATTTTAGGTGACTTTCCATGACAGTCCTAAGTGACTTCTGTAACAATCTTATGTGACTTCTGTTATAATCCTAGGTGACTTCTGTAACAGCCTTTGGTGAATTCTGCAAAGGTGACTTCTATAACAGCTCAAAGTGACTTCTATAACAGTTTAAGGTGACTTCTGTAACAGTCCAAAGTGACTTTTGTAACAGCTCTAGGTGACTTCTAGAACAGCCCAAGGTGACTTCTGTAACATCCCTTTGGTGACTTCTGTAACAGGTCAAGGTGACTTCTGTAACAGCCCTATGTGACTTTTATAACAGCCCAAGGTGATTTTTGTAACAACCCTAGGTGACTTGTGTAACAGCCCAAGGTGACTTCTGTAACAGTCTAAAGTGACTTATGTAACAGCCCAAGGTGACTTCTGTAACAACCCAAAGTGACTTTTGTAACAACCCTAGGTGATTTCTATAACAGCTCTAGGTGACTTCTGTAACAACCCTAGGTGATTTATGTAACAGCTCAAGGTGACTTATCTATTCTTCTATTGCTAATATTATTATTATTATTATTTTATTCCGACTTTTATTTATAGCATCAAGGTTTATGAATATATATATATATATTTTTTAAATTATTATTTGCCCTAATTTTTTTTTCTTATTATTACTTTTCAGACAGCCTCAACTCAAAAAGGCAAATCGGGAAAAATTATCAAAATTTCAAGTTAAAGAAATAACTTACCTTTCGATGAGTGGATTACGGAGTCAAAAGATCCAATTCTGAAAGACAAAGTTTTGTGTTTTCCAACTGTTGTGGTAAAGAACTATAGAACCAACGAGCTGTCAACATTATCACTTAAAGTTCTTGAGCACATGACTGGTCCCTGCAGCCGCTCGAGAATAATCTATGAACCTGAACTTCATATGTCGATGATTAGTGAATATCCTCTGCTAGAGAACATGCACAAAAGTGACATGGTTAAGTAAATTGACTACCCTCACTTTGCACACTTCCGTATGATTCCAAAGATCATCTTATCCCAAAGCCACTTGTTGCTGATCTGATCAACCAAAGGACTGCGAGGTAGGGATGTTCATTGAACCCAAGGGGAGATATTCAATATTTGAATGGGTTTTGGGAGTGGTCTCAACGAATTTATCGCAAATTGTTAGATAAGAGTTTCAACGAACTTGCTTATGTTGTGCATGCAGCTTCTTTTGACTACTCTCGACGCAACAGTGTATATCGCGTCCTTTGTGAATTTTGGTGTCCACAGATGAATACATTTGTTACGGGAGCAGGAGAAATTGGAATCTCACTTTGGAAAATGCGACACGTCACCAGTCTTTCAATCCGTGGTGAATATTTTGAAGAAGTTATCCCAAGCTTGATTGTGACTTGTCTGCACTTGTTTAAGGCTTTCATCTTAATTAATAAGAAGAAAGGAGATAATCATCTCCGTCATTCAGATTGGCTTGATTTTTGGTTCAAGGATGGTGCACGTGTTCCAGATCCTAAGAAGAGCAAGGCATATAAAGCAGTCATGACAAATTGCTTTAAAAGGGATGGAGAACTTTTTGCAAAGCGAAGATTGGTGAGACCTATTCAGGCAGAAATACAACCTATGAAGACAAAGGTCAATGGTGATGATCTCGTCATTCTTTTAGATCTTGACCTTGATGTCACAACACGTGAAGACTTGGAGATTGCAGCTTATTTAGCTTTATGGCTATGTCGCTTTGTATTTTCTTCATCGGATAATGTTATTCGTCCACCTATCTTCAAGACTGCCTCCCAAATGGCTGCTGGAGTCACATATAGCTTAGTTCCCCCTATTGTTGCAAGCATTTACAGAGGTTTATCAGAGACATGCAGCACCCAATATGATCAGAAGAACCTCAGAATGGCTTCTTATGCTTTTCCAGGTTATTACTTTTATGCTTGGGCAGCGTTGCATTTCCCTCAGAGAGTTTATGCTGAGGTTGATGAGGAGCTTGATCGTCCTTTGCTTCGACAATTCAAAGGTACACTGAATGCTTATCTTTTTTATGAGGAAGAAGCAAAAGGATTTCAAGATCTTCTGCATGGAAGTATGAGTTCCAGTGATTTTTGTTGGCAACCACTTCCGTATTCTAGAAATCGAGGACCTCGTCGTGATGATGGGCAAAGATCAGATAAAACCTCTGAATTAATGAAAAGTATGCGAGGTGGACACGTCATGTATCGTCGTAGGCTAGTTTGCATTCTTGAGATGTATAACCCACATCGCTTTGCTAGGCAGCATGGATTTCATCAAAGATTACCGGGTACTCCCTCACATCCATCAATAATTTCATTTGATGCCACTTTTTTATATTGAGCGTGGTTGAGTTTAACCAGGATAAACAGTGGGGCAGTATTCCATGTCCTTAAAATTGCACTCGTATTGAAAATCGATGTGACAGTAGTTATAACAACTGGTGGAAATATGATGTACTCCCACACCTAAATGGCATCAATTGTAAAACCTTGTTAGCTAGTGAATCAGAGAATTTCAAATTCAAAGCTCAAGCTGACAAGTCAGGGAAGGGAAAATCCCTTCCTACAGTAGCTAAAGCTCCTTTACGTCTTCGAAAATGGGACACTTCAAAGGATTGTTTGAATTCTCAAGAACAACTGGCTCTGAAGATGTTAAAGGTCACGACACCTGTTTCAAGATCAGCTAATGTTCGATCTGTTCATCCTTTAAACATCTCAGAATCTGCTAGAGTGAGTTCGTCAAACGAATGTGATCATGCACTCCTTTCATCCCGCATGTCTAAGGGTATTTTCAAGAAACAAGATATAGGCTTGAATCGTGGAAGGATTCCAAGCGCAATTGTACCAGTTGATTGATAATCTTGGTTAAGAGAGGTGCCAAACAAGAGCTACAAAATTTGAGCATAATTTGGCTTGTACCCGGTCAGAAAATGGTTCAAATCATACTACTATAAAGTCTCCCACAGGCAGGGTTGACCCATCTTGTGATGCTCTGAATGACTTATCAACTTTTTTATAATTATCCCCGCGATCCCGCAATAAAGGTACTTGCAAATTTTCATTACTATTATCATTTTTTTTTATTTTTTTTTTTTATATTTCAAACCTCTTATCCCTTTTTTTTTTTTTTAGCTTTTCCTCCACTCCCAGATCTTGCCACATTAAATTCCATCCTAGGTATTTGTGGAGGCCAAAATCTTGACAATGATATCATTCGAGCTTTATTTGATGACAACGATCAGACCATGTCCATTCTTTCCGGCAATGGTGAGATTCTTCCTTTGGTTGATGGAGAATATACCAATCCATATGAAGGGAAAGTTAATTCTAAAACAAACCCTTCATGTGCTATTCAAGCAGGGCAAGAAGCTATTAATAATTCTGTTATGAATACTCTTTCTTGAGCCATATGGACCTGGTGAAGCACAATCTCCAAGACTAATGCCAATGTTTTCATCTGTCTCAGGTATATTTTATTAGGCTGATCTAGTTGCCCTTTCGATTAGTATGCAACTAATCGCATATCTTTATCTGTGTCAGATCCTCCTGTTGAAAGCAATTACTTCTGAAACATTGGCAAAGAAAATAATTCTGACCCGGATGCCCCTATATTTGAAGGGTGAATTTGATTATGCCATGAAAAATGGCTTCTCTGGATTGAAGACCTAGTGGACCTCTAAGTCTTCAAGTATTGAAGATACTCTTAAAAAGCTTTTCTATGTTGACACAAATCCTTTGGTGAGAAAAATGGATTGTTTTCTTATGAAAGTAGATGAGTACCTTTCAAAACACCAAGAAAGCGTCAAAGTTTTAACCTCTGGAGATAGAGATAGAAGGTTGGTGATAATTGATAGCACGATATCGGGAGGACAATTCAAAGTTCTTGGCTTGAGTGAACAACTGTTGAAATCTGAAGCAGAGCTATTGAGTCTTGATGATGAAATTCGATGACTACAAGATCGGAGGGCCGAGGTAACATCTAGCATTGACTTAATTCGTGATGAACGATAGAACACTGAAGAGACTATTGTGGTGATGGAGAAAGAATGTGTCAAACTCTAGGAGTCTCATATTCGCAGCGTTGAGGAGATACATGATACAGATAAGATGCGATCCATGTTAGAGAAGGAATTTGTTTCACTAGCCTCGATCGACTGGGTTGAAAAATTTATATGATCTCATAACTCCTCAATTGTAATTCCTTTATATATATATATATTTAGCAAATATGGATGTTTAGATTTTAATTTTTTTTATGTTATTATTTATTGTACTAAAAAAAGATTGATTTTGAAGGAAAAAGATTGATCTAGATATCTCAAAGAAAAAGTTTAAGTTTAAACATAATTTCGAAGGAATTTTTTTTTTTTTGAGTCATACACAGTTTTAACTCATACAGGCTATGAGAAAAAAAAAATTTGTTTTCTTTGGTTAAGCCATACACAGTTTTAACTCATACTGGCCAAGAGTAAAAAAAGTTTTTTTTTTTTTTTTGAGTTAAGCCGTACACAGTTTTAACTCATGCGGCCTAGGAGTAAAAAAGTTTTTTTTTTGGTTAAGCTAAGTAAATTTTTTTTTTTTTGGGTTAAGCCGTACACAGTTTTAACTCTTGCAGGCCAGGAGAAACATGATGTTTAAGTTCGTGCGTAAAAGAGCGCATGGACCTCTATTTTTTGTCAAGTCGTACACAATTTTAGCTCATGCGGGCCAGGAGCAACAAGTTTTTTTTTTTTAGGTTGGCGTCGTGCACAGTTTTAACTCATGTGGGCCAGGAGTAACATACAGTTTAAGCTCGTGCATAAAGGAGCATTGCTTGTTTTCAGGCATAGAAGCGCTTTAAGAATTTTCCATTGACTGGGTCAACCCTCAAGTCATCTTTGTCAACAATCTTGTATGCGCCGTTGGTGTAGACTTCTTTCACCACATATGGACCATCCCATTTTGGCATGAATTTTTTACCAGTGCGATGCAGAATGACAATGGGTCTTCGAATTGCAAGGACCAAATCTCTTATTTGGAATGATCGGACACGAACCCTCTTATTGAAGGCTTTGAAAAGTTTGGCTTGGTAACATTCTAGGTTTTGTTGTGCATCTAATCTCTTCTCGTCAAGTGCTTCAAGCTCATCTAGACGTAAATGAACATTTTCTTCATTTGTGAGTTCTTCTTGTAAGGCGATCCACAGGGAGGGAATTTGACGTTCTAAAGGAAGAACAACTTCAACGCCATACACAAGGGAATATGGAGTAACTTGTGTTGGAGTTCGGTATGTTCAATATGCCCAGAGAGCTTCACCAACCCTTTCATGTCAATCCTTCTTTGATTTGGAGACAACTTTCTTCAACAAGTTGCACAAGGTTTTATTGAAGGCTTCTGCGAGTCCATTGGCTGGTGCGTTGTACATAGATGAATTATGTTGTACAAACTCAAATTTGATGCAGAGCTTGACCAAGAGGCTATTGACAAATGGTTTTCCATTATCAGTGATAATGTAACGAGGTACACCATACCGATATATAATATTAGTTCGAATAAAGCCGACAACATTTTCTTTTTTTTACTTCTTTAAGAGGAACTGCTTCCGCCCACTTGGAGAAATAATCGATTGCTACTAAGATGTAAAGATGTCTTGTTGACGATTTTGGAGTCAAAGGTCCTACGACATCAAGTTCCCATGCATCAAAAGACCATGATACGACTGTAGGATGTAATGGTTCAGGTGGCTGGTGAATAAAGTTGGCATGGAACTGACAAGCTTGACATTTCTTAGCGTAACTCATCGAGTCTTGTACCATAGTGGGCCAGTAATACCCCAATCTCTTTATGCGAAAATGTAATTTAAGCCCTAATTGATGAGCACCATAGATTCCAGAATGAGCTTCTTCGAGTGCTTGAGCAGCTTCATCTTCATCCAAACAACGCAGAAAAATACCATCAAATGAACGACGATAGAGGATGCATTTATAATAAATAAATCAAGGAGCTCTTCATCGTATCTCAATTCTATGATGTGGGTCATTTGGTAATTTTTCATACTACAAATAATCAATCAAAGGTTGCCTCCAATCTTCATTTTCAACTTGCACTACTGAAATGGTAGTAACTTCCTCCATTTTAGGGAGTAACGGAGGTATTACCCATCTTTGACAAATTGGAACTAAAATTATTTGGTAATAAGGTTTTGTAAGCATAACGGCAAGATTGGCAAGAGCATCAGCATATTTGTTTTCACCGCATGGTACGTTTTCAATGGTGACTCGATCAAACTGACTTATTTGTTGAGTTGCATAGTGACAGTATGGAATCAAATCTGGTTTGTGAACATCATACAACTCCAAAACCTGATGAACTACCAGCTGCGAGTCTCCATAGATTTCCAACTAAGAGAGCTGCATATCAAGTGCCATTTCTAAGCCAATGATCAAAGCTTGGTACTCTATCATGTTATTAGAGCAAGACTCTGTCAAGGTAATTACGTAAGGCAATACTTCATCTTCAGGGGTAATGAAGACCACACCTGCACTAGCTTCATACCCTCGAGCAACACCATCAAAGTAAAACTTCCAAGACGGTATGAAGTTAGTGAAAAAACTTCTTCATCTGGCAATTCTTTTGGTAGCTCCTAGTCTGTAGGGATCGGGTGATTTGCAAGAAAATCAGCTAATGCTTGTCCTTTGACTGCTCTTTGTGGAACATAAACTATATCATATTCAGACAATAGAAGTACCCATTTTGCCAACCTTTCCAAGAGAACCGGTCTTGACTTAATGTACTTGACAGGATCAGATTTTGAAATGAGATGAACAACATGAGCCAGCATATAATGCCTCAACTTCTTTGTAGCGAAGACTAATGCAAGGCACATCTTTTCAATAGGTGAGTAGTTTAATTCTGCACCTACTAATGTCCGACTCAGATAGTATAATGCTTTTTCATTTCCATCGTCATTAACTTGTGCTAAGAGTGCTCCTAATGACTGTTCTTGGGCAGCAATATAAAGGATCAATGGTTCTCCTTAAATTGGTGTTGCGAGGACTGGGGGATGAATGAGATATTGATTTATATTTTCAAAAACATTCTGACAGGCATCATCCCATTCAAAAGGAATACCCTTCTTCATTAGTTTATTGAATGGATGACAACGTCCGGCAAGGTTCGAGATAAATCTTCGTATATAGGCAAGTCTTCCTTGAAGACTTTTCAGGTCATGCAGATTGCGAGGCTCTAGCATCTTTAGGATAGCCTCTATTTTTGATTGATCAATCTCGATGCCTGATAATAAATCTGAGGAACTTGCCAGAGGTAACCCCAAAGGCACACTTTAAGGGATTCATTTTTAGTTGATATCTCCGAAGTCGTTCAAAAATGTTGCGCAAGTCATCAAGATGATCTTCACATCTTCTTGTCTTTACGACCAGGTCATCAACATAACATTCAACCTTTTTGTGTAGTACATCATCAAAAATCTTTTGCATTGCACGTTGATATGTGGCACCAGCATTCTTGAGTCCGAAGGGCATCACTCTGTAATAATAAACTCCCTTGGGGGTTCGAAATGTAGTGAATTCTTCGTCCTTAGGGTCCATTCAAATTTGATTGTATCCAGAGGAACCATCCATGAAAGATAAGACCTCATGTCCCGTAGTCGCATCAACCATGAGTTCTGTAATCGGCAATGGAAAGTCATATTTCGGATATGCTTGATTTAAATCTCTGAAATCAACACAAACTCAAATTTGTCTATTTTTCTTTCTGACAGGTACAATATTAGCAATCCATGTTGGATATTTGACTTCTCAAATGAATCCAGCGTCTATCAACTTGTTGACTTTAACTTCGATCTGCGGGACTAGTTCTGGACGAAATTTTCGTTGTGGTTGCTTAATGGGTCAAACTCCATGTTTAACAGCAAGATGATGAACTGCAACTTTGGGATCAAGCCCTGGCATTTCTTTGTATGACCATGCAAAAACATCTTTATACTCTTGTAATAGTTTAAAGTACTCACCTTCCTTTTGAGGTTTTAGAAGAGCACTGATGAATATTGGTCTTGGATCATCTTCCGTTCCTAGATTCAATTGCTTTAGATCATCAATAGTGGCTTGCCCTCCTCTTCAAAAGTCGATGGTGCTGGTTCAGGCTCATCGTCAGAATTTGAGCCTTCTAGTTCTGAAGTTTCATCAATAGTCACATGGTTCACAGAGACAACTTCTTCCTCAATCTTGAATTTATTGATTGGTAAGGAATAAACATTCCTCGAACATATCTGATCCAATTTTTGAAAAACGATGCAAATTCTCATATTTTCATCCTTCTTTCTCAATGGTACGATGTTTCCAATCCACGCGGGATTTTTTGCTTCCTGAATGAAACCAAACTTGACCAACGTATTGACTTTGGCTTAAAATTGTAAAACTGATATTTGACAGAACCACTGTGGTGACAAAATATCATTCGTAATAGCAGAACAGATGATTGCATCATTGTGACGAATATCTTCATGGTCATCCTCAATATTCTCAACTATATCTTGCCCCCATCCTTCACAGGTGATCAAAGTTTGGTTGGATTCATCTATTGAGGATAATTCTTCAATGTTAAATTCTTCTACTGTTGTTTGCTCAATGGTGACATAGTTCACTGAGATGGATTCTTCTTCGATGCTTTTGGTATACACCATTTTTGTCTTTTCTTATTTCTTGCAAGCAAGTCTTGGGTAGTTATAGGATTATTGAGATTAATAATGCCTTCCTCAGCTACAATTGTAAGCTTTGGTATATGATGTTTGCGTCGTCTCCATTGTTTCTTGCCTTGCTTGGAAAAGTTTGGTACATTCTGGTCAATAGATTGTCGCAGACGAGTAAACACCGAAATTTTTTTGAAGATTCCGGAGGAAAAGCTTTCCCACCCAATCGATCAAACATTGTGCCTCGAGTATCTAGTTTACCAAATCGATCAAAAATAGAAGCACAAGATTGTATGATCTCTTCATCCTTATCCTGGCTCAATCGATCAAACACGGTGCCTCGAGTATCTTGATTACCAAGTCGATCAAGAATAGAAGTACGATATTGTATGATTTCTTCATCTTTACACTCGAATATTTGTATCATGATAGGATTTGATGAAGCCTTTTTTAGCTTAATCGAGATTGGAGTGAGATAATATTCAATCCCAAATTTATGTTGTACAGAGGTCTCTCCTTTAGCGACCTTTTGTGGTATCGTCGACTCATCAGTTTTCTCTCTTGAAATAACTAGATCGAGTTTTCCAAGTTGGCGTGGTTCACCTTTACCATATCCTGCATTTTCAAAGAGTGTCTTAACACGAGGATCAAACCAACCTTCTTACAATCTTTTCCTTCTTCTGCTTCAAAAGGTTTTGTGAAGCCTTTCAATGGTGGGTCAGAGATCGTCAATTTCGATAATTGAGTTACAGGTAAGGTCATTTCATTCTTCAAGTGCTTGATGTCATCTGTTGATAATTGTTCTTGTTTTTCCTTGATAGTTTGATCTTTGGTTTGATACTAGGAAGTGCCTCCGTGATAAGCTCGGCTTCAGAGTAAAATTTGGCATCCGCAAAGTGAGATTCTTCTGTTGAGAAAGGCTTGGTCTCAGCAACGACTTGTCTCACTTCTCTATCATGATAATATTTGAAGCATTGGTGCAATGCTAATGGCACAACTCCTGTCTCATGTAACCAAGGTCGCCCCAATAGCAACTCATAAGATGTTTTGGAGTCAATAACATGAAAAAGAGCAAAAGACCCCAATTCTCCGATCTCCATCTTAAGGAGAATCATACCAATGGCACGTTGCCCCCATTGATTAAATACTTGAATTGTTAGTTTACTTTTTGACAACTCATCTATAGAGATTCCAAGTTGCTTCATGATGCGAATTGGCATGATGTTGACAGTCGATCCACAATCGATCAAGATACGAGATATTTTATAATCTCAAATAAACCCACTCAAGTAAAGGGGTCTATTGTGGAGGAGAGATCCTAACTGCAAATCTTCATCAATGAATGAAATCGTTGCCATGCAATCAGATCGACTAACTTGATCAGCAACAGTTAAGATATTCTTTTTGAATTTTTTCGGGTTGGCCAAAGCTTGTACCAACATTTGTCGGGTTTCTTTGGGTAATTCAAGTGCCTCAAGAAGACTTAGGTTTGATGAAATTTCTCTGAACCTTTCAATCACTTCTTCTTCATCTGTTGATACCTCTTTCTGAGCATTTTTGGTATCTGAATCTTTATATAGTGGAGCCTCAGTTATGCATTTTTCTTCACAAGCACTGATCACATAAGATGTAATTGATTCCCTTGTAAAGAATTACTTGAAAAAATATTCCATCAATGTTACAGGTGTGCAAGAACGTAACTTATATCTTCATCATCAATGGTTGTTGACTGAGAAAACACTCTTCTTTTTCCTCCACGTCTTTGATTTCAGTGAGAATGAGGTCCCCTCTTTGTTTTGGGGTGTTTTGGCTTATTAGTTGAAGGATATGAATATTGTAGCTTATGCACTCTCTGAGGTTTCACCTTAATTCATTCCCCCAAATCTTCTTCAGTAGCCACAAAATACTCCAAAAGAGGCCACCCACTTGGTTTGAGATCCAAAATAGGTGCTCCTAGCATGAGCTCCGAGTCGCCTAGTAGATTAGATGACTGTGTGTTAGTAATCGAAGTTTGATATTTATCCTTTTTGCTGACAAAGTTTGACCAACCATCCCCGATCTCGTCTTCTAATTCAGATGATGATGCCCAAACATCTAGATCATCTGTCATGAGTTCATAAAGCGTTGGAATATTGGGATTTTTATGCCTCGACATACCTGGGTATGCATATACCGTTGTTATCTCATTATCAACAATTAACTGTACTTGCACAGCTCCTTCAAAAAGAGGAACGGTAAGTTCTTTACTTTTGGTTGATGATGTTTCTTCTGTAAAGATAGAAGAATTCAACGGTTGTGATGATTTCTTAGGATGTATCAGAGGTGATGATTGTGCTCCTTTGTTTGAAATTGGTATAGGGTCGAAAGACCCAAAAGTGACCATTGTCACATTTGCAGCTACCATTTCTTCGCTAGAATCGAGTTTAATTTTTTTCTCGTTCAATAAACGAAAAATCTCTTCCTTTAAGATAAAACATCTTTCAAGGGGATGACTAATAATCCGATGATATTTACAATACTTCGGATTATCAACCATTCCCGATTCTTCTAGCCGCTTGAGTGTTGGAAGCTCGATAAGTTTCAACTCGAGTAGTTGATCAAAAATATCTGACACTTCATCATCAGTGAAAGGATATTTCTTCTCTTCAAGTTCTTTCAAACTTGGTCTTGTCTTCTTTTGAGTCTAATCTTGATTAAAATTGACGTGGAAGTCTGTCTTTGGCTTTTTATCAAAAATCTTCACCAATGTAGTGGAGATTGTCAAAGACTCTTTTGATTTGGAGGCTTTCACATCTTTCTTCACGTCTTTCGTTATGTCTCTCTTTTCACGAGGGTCGCTGAGAAAGTAATTTCCGTGCCTAAAAATTTGAATTTCCAAGTCATGGGCTCGTGTTGCAAGTTCTTCAAATGTATAAGACATATTTTCTTGGAGACTGTAGAGTAGTCCCCAATGCATTCCTTGGACACACATATCAATCGAAGAGGCTTCACTAATGCGTTCCTTACAATTGAGAACAAGACTCCTCCAGCGTTCAATGTAATCAATGATAGTTTCGTCTTTTCTTTACTTTGTTCCTGCAAGTTCAGGAAGGTCTACCAAATGTCGAGTGCTGTAGAAACGAGTGAGAAACTCTCGTTCAAGTTGGTCCCAACCATCAACGGTCCCAACTGTTAGATCAGTGTACCAGTCAAATGTAGCCCCTCTGAGGGAATGCACAAATTGTTTCACCATCAGGTCACCGTAGGTATCAGCATTATTGCATATTTCAATGAAATGAGCAACATGTTGCTTTGGGTTGCCTCTTCCATCAAACTGTTGAAACTTTGGGTGTTCGTAGCCTATTGGCATTTGTATCTCGTCAATTCATCTGGAATATAGTTTTGCATATACTAACGAAGACTATGGAGCTCCTCCATACTAGGCTCGAATGGTATCAGCAATCATATGTTGAAGTTGTTGGACAGAGAGTGCGGTAACAAACATTTGAGAAGAATCTCGCATGGCATTTTGTGCCACAGCTCGATCATATTGCTCTTGTTTTTGTTGTTGTTCTAAAAACTTTGAATTTTCTGGCATTTTAGTACCAGACGGACTTGAAGTTTCTTGACTGCTTCCTTTTGAAGGTTCTTGCAATTCAAGTCAGTTCATGAGTGCAGCGATTTGCATTTATTTACCTACAAGGGCCTTTGGTCAACTTCTCAACCGTAACAGTGAATTGTTGAAGATGTTCTTCAGATGAAGTGGCTTCCGTCACCATCACAGGCATAGGCATATCAGAGGCCGAGGAATAATCACCCCACTTCTGTTTAGGAGAAATCTCGGAGTAAAATTCAGTCTTCGAGCCTGTGCTAGAGTGTGTCAGGCAAAGAATCGTCCGTCTCTTCCTCCAAATCGATAGAAGAATGAGCAGGTTGTCTCTTTCTGCTTGGAAGAGCCTTCCTTTTGTTTTGCCTAGATCGATGCTCCATCGGTGGCAAAAGTTGAGATTTACCCGCCATTGTTCTGGGACAGGTTATTGGAATTGACTTCTCGACCAGGTCCGCTGACTTGTCGGTGGAAGGAATCACGATGTCTTTAGTTGTCGTTGTTGTCGGGCTTGTTGACTTGAGAGATAAGAGGAAGAAAGGGTCCCACCGGACGTGCCAAAATTTGTAATGACAAAAATTGTGATGTAAATTAACACAAAATAAGGTCAAATTACAATAGTCAATTTGATTGACTTTAAGTAAAAAATGTAGTGTTGACTCTTTTTGGCGTGCTTCTCACGTGCACTATCCTCAAATTCTCGATGAATTTGATGAAGTTGATGAATTTGGTGAAGATGAGAGCCAAATTGGCGTATTTCTCACTCTTCAATTGGTGGCTTTGATGAAAACGAGAGTTGGATCAATGTATCTTCCACTCTTCAATGTGATGATGCTTTTAATGAATTTCCTCACCGTTCTTCGTTTGGAATGGCTTGAAGATGATTTGGATTTCTTGAAGAAAGACCTTGGCGGTGTGTTCTTCTTCTCGGAGATGAACTTGCAAAGCTTTGAGGCTTTAGTGAACTTCGAGCAGAGCTTCGCCGATCTTCCTTTTTCCTTGGCTTCTTCTCCCTTTTTTCCTTTTTTGGCCTACCCCAAACCTCTATTTATAGTGGTAGGAGTATTTATCCATATAAAGGTATTTTACCTAAATACCCTTGTATGGACTTTAGATAATGGGCTACCCATAAATTTGTGGGCTTTAGTTAATTTATAGAGTTTAAGTCCAACTTTTTTAATATTTGTTTAATTTGGACTTATGGAATTTAAGTCCATTTAATTTAGCAAGCCTTGTTAATTATATTTGGGCTGTAGAATTTAGGTCCAACTCAAGCTTATTTAATTACATTTAGACTTATATCATTTGGGCTTATGAAATTTAGTTTCAACCCAATTTCATTTATCTAATTGATTTGAGCCCAATTATAAACATTAATTTGTTAATTAAATTTTTAATGTCTACAATTACAACAGTAACCATTAATCAAAACTATACAAGGTAAAACAATCATAGTGACCGTTTATAATTCAAGGTTTCACTGTGATGTTTAGACAGTGAAAACATAATATAACTAATTGGTAATATATGCTTAACTTGATACTTATCAAATCTCTTCAAGCTTGACAATGTAAATAACTTGGTGTAGTCCACATGTTTTAGGAACTTGAAAAATGGCCACTTGCCAAATCTTTTTACCACTTGTGTTGCCTTTTTGTTGTCAGTGACTAGTTTATCTTCAACGTTGACAATTTCACTCACTTGATTTGATATTTCAGGTGATTATTTTTGTGCCCTAGACCTTTGCTTTGGCAATCCTTATTTCTGAATGCCCGTCTTAACTCCTTTTTTTCCCCAAGTTTTCAAAATCATCATCTCTTTTCCTTTTCCTCTTTTTCTTCTTGATTTTCCTTACCATGGATGTTTGTCCTTTGTTGTATTGTTCCATAGGTGGAAACATTTGGTCATCATCATTTTCTGGTTGTACATGTTCATGTGTAATCTTTTTTCCTAATTGATTGTACTATTGTGTAACAGCATGAACTAACATCTAGTTTATATGATCATGCATTGTCTCATTCTCCTCTTGTGGCTAGTTGAATGCCTATTTCAATTTAACCATCCATGTTTGTTGCCCTCTCTTGCTCCATCAGTCTGACCTTTTGTTCCAATTCATGTATTTTGATGTCCTTTTCAATTTTGTGATGTTCTTATCTTCAATTTTCAAGTTTTAGAGCATTGCTTCGAGCTCCACATTTTCAGTAGTCATTGTGAGGCAAGTTTCAATGTTCCATCTTTCTAAGCTAATAATTATTGATTTCATTTTGGTGACCACAGTCCTCGGTTGGCTCGGTTTGTGTTGACATCATTTTGATATGCTCGAATGAGTTTTCATATGATATTGCATCAAAAAATGCACCCTTAGGCTCAATCAACTCATTAATTTTTCTTCTTTCTTGCATGAATTCATCTGCAACAACCACACCTATTGTAATTATTGGATCAATATTCCCCATCATTCCTTCAATGACATTCTCAACATTATGGAGTTTCTGTTGATACTCTGTAGCATCTTGTATGCATAGTCCTTCTGTCACAGTGACATCAACTCTTTTAAATTCAAGGTTGTCCTTTTCATTTCCTTTAGCAGCAGTGACTCCTTCGTTTCTGTCCCTATCTCCTTTCTCATTTGCATGCTACTCAATTCCATCAAAGACAGTGACTGCTTCATTGTGTTGACAGTCTGCATTCTTGTCATGTTGATATACAACAAGTGCTCCCTAAACATTATTGTCATCTTGCTCTAAGGATCTATTTTTCTATTCGTGCTCTCGTCAATCTCTTTTCAAACGCATGTGTTATAACACGATTGAGTGATGATGAAATTTTAAGGTCATATTTCAATGGAATTCCATTTGATGAACCTTAAGAATGCATGTGGTGTATGCCCACGCTATTGTGTGTCCACTTGTACAAAGGAATATTATCACCAAAATGTATAAGCACAGTAGCCTTGTAACATTCTCGTAATCATTACCATGAGAACCATTAACAGCTTCCATCAATATCTCCTTTACGATTAGTACAGTTAGCCTACTATCCCTATGGAATCTTCTATACACCAATCCAATATCAAAATTGCACAAAGACTCACTTTGACAATTGGAGGGCTCAGGTAAGACAAGATGCAACTGAAAAATTAAATAAAAATTTGTTTATAATATAGCGACCAATCATGTAATTTACTTTATTTTTACATAACATTACTTTTTGAATTTTTTCGACATAGTTTCCTAACCCAATACATTCTATTTATCAAAATATATATATATATATATTGTGCCAAACAAAACTAGTCAACATGACATTAAATTGTACTATAAACAATTCTCACATTCATTTATAAGGTGAAGATGATAGTTCACTTATAAAGGAAAAAATGGTCATCCTATGAGTACCAAAGCTCATTGATCAAGATTTTGTTGCCATATCTTAACTTTCTCGTCTTCTTTTCCTCTCTCTACACCTAAGTTCCCGTATTAATGTTCGCAAAATAGTGAGTAATGATTCAGTTTTGAGACGACCTCCACACTACGAATGTTTTCGTCAAAAACATTAATCTTTTATTGCTTGCAAAACGCCCTGCAAATAATCAATCCTGAGATTTGTTCAGAACCATTCCAACTGCTCCAAAGCGGCAGGGCAGCCACCATGCAATTGCTGAGATTGGACCCCAAATGCTCACCGCAGAGTCTAGATCTATTTATTACTGGACCAACACATAACATACATTCCTAAGATTTTGGGTTAAATTACATCACGCCTCATATTCCCTGTAAACTTTAGACTACATACATATAGAATCATATCTGGTGCCAACAATTAGGCATGCAAATGAACCAACATGCTCATTAACAACTCTGATCGGCTTGTATTAAATCTCGTTCAAGTTTGTTCTTTCGTATAATGAACCAAGCTGAAAGCCCCATTATAGATCTTGTTTACTAAACAAACCAAACTTGGAAAAATAGCTTGTTCAACTCATCAACAATATAATGTTCAACTCATTAGCCACTTGAACAAATTTTATATCTATATATACTAGCAATAACTCATACCTGAAGGCATGATACAACATAATATTTGAGCACCCAAAAAATTGATCCCACTGTGTGAAATAACAATTTTTCTATCCTTCATTTTCTTTAATTATAGAATTTAAAAGTAATTTTTAACAATTATTTTTTAAAAAAATTAACAAATTTTTTTCAAAATACATAACCTTAAAAAAAAGATAAAAAAGCAATGTGTGTACAACATCATATATGAAAAATGTATGACATAAAATTTATATGAGCCACAAATTAATCAAAAAATAAATAATTTAACTTGTAATAGAAATTAATGATGTGATAAAAAAAGGACAAAAAAATATATGGGAATAAGATTCAAACTTCTAGCTCTCTTATTTTATATATATAGGAGGTAAACAATACACTCCGACATTAAGATTGTTAGAAGAAATAAAAATGTGGGAGAAATTGTAGTAGCCAGTCTTTTTGCTTTTAAGTGGGAAACAATCCCACATCTTGCCAAGGTCAAGATGAATTCAAACTTGACTATGTTGTACATCAATCCGAAAGTTGTATGAAACTCGAACTGGTCTTGAACATTGATGGTACTAGATATACCAATATATGCATTGTCGTTGATCTTTTTTAAAATCTAGAATGGGCCAATCTTCTTCTGGTTTAGCTTGTTGTAGGTTCCAATGGGTAGTCTATCTTTGCACAGATGAACCATAACCAAATTCCCAACATTGAAAAGTTTTTGTTGTCAGTACCTATCTATTGCTTACTTATACTTTGTGTCGACGCTTCCAATTACTGTTTCACCTCTGCATGCACATATGCTAGCTTCTCCAACATGTATCCAGGCACAATGTTCATCCCTAGAAGTTTTTGTAATGGAACCAGATCAAGTGTGTGTAGAGATGCTCAAATGTAAACAATCAGAAATAAAGACTTACCAATGAATCTATTCGGCACGTTGTTGTAACCAAACTTTGACTTGGGACAAAATATTATCCCACTGCCTCGGATATTCCTTGCAAAGACTCCGCTAGATATTCTTTAATGTCCAATTTACCACCTATGTCTGTCCATTAGTTTGAGGATCCCACAAGCTGCTACACTGCAATGAAGTATCTAACTGCTTCCACAAAATTCCCCAGAAATGACTAAGGAACTTGTTGTGAAGATCAAAAGTAATTGTCTTGGGGATAGCATGCAAATGAACAATCTCCCGAAAGAACATGTGAACAACATGAGTAGTATCTGAGGTTTTCCTACATGGGATGAAGCACACCAATTTGGAAAATATATCAACCACAACATAAATAAAATTCATACCACATTAAGTCCACGGAAAGACCCAACACAAAATCCATGGTCATATCCTCCCAAGGTGCGTCTGAAATGGACAGAAGAATGTAAAGAGTGGCGAAGTAGCCCAGCAACCCATTATTCGACCCAACCCAGACCTGCCCACTGCCCAACCCAACGGCCCACTGTCCAATCCACTCATCAGCCCATTGTCGGGTCACTTTTTCGTTGTAGCTTCGTCCTTCGCACACTTCGTCACAGTATTGTCAGATTGTAGTATCTAGGACTTTTTTAGGAGGGAGTGGATCCTATTCTCCGATAATCTTCTTTTGATGTAGTAGATCACTTATTTATCTTTATTGGATTTCTAGGCACCNCCAAACTTTGACTTGGGACAAAATATTATCCCACTGCCTCGGATATTCCTTGCAAAGACTCCGCTAGATATTCTTTAATGTCCAATTTACCACCTATGTCTGTCCATTAGTTTGAGGATCCCACAAGCTGCTACACTGCAATGAAGTATCTAACTGCTTCCACAAAATTCCCCAGAAATGACTAAGGAACTTGTTGTGAAGATCAAAAGTAATTGTCTTGGGGATAGCATGCAAATGAACAATCTCCCGAAAGAACATGTGAACAACATGAGTAGTATCTGAGGTTTTCCTACATGGGATGAAGCACACCAATTTGGAAAATATATCAACCACAACATAAATAAAATTCATACCACATTAAGTCCACGGAAGACCCAATACAAAATCCATGGTCATATCCTCCCAAGGTGCGTCTGAAATGGACAGAAGAATGTAAAGAGTGGCGAAGTAGCCCAGCAACCCATTATTCGACCCAACCCAGACCTGCCCACTGCCCAACCCAACGGCCCACTGTCNAGGTGCGTCTGAAATGGACAGAAGAATGTAAAGAGTGGCGAAGTAGCCCAGCAACCCATTATTCGACCCAACCCAGACCTGCCCACTGCCCAACCCAACGGCCCACTGTCTAATCCACTCATCAGCCCATTGTCGGGTCACTTTTTAGTTGTAGCTTCGTCCTTCGCACACTTCGTCACAGTATTGCTAGATTGTAGTATCTAGGACTTTTTTAGGAGGGAGTGGATCCTATTCTCCGATGATCTTCTTTTGATGTAGTAGATCACTTATTTATCTTTATTGGATTTCTAGGCACCGTGACCTGATTATTTGAGAGCTTTTTGGACCTTCTTTATCTGTCGCTACAGTTCGACTAAAGGTATATTATTCTCCTTTATTTTGTCCCTTTATTTATCTTAGAGTTATTTTTCTGTCACGGGTGCCCTAGTTTTGTTGATAATATGACTACTACTGAGGGAGTTGAGACCCCTACCGTTGAGACATCTGTTAATACTTCTACCGAATATAGGGGTCGACAACGCTCAACCCAGTGTCGTCAGGGTACCCCATATCAGCGTAGACATGGAGATTCTCGTCAGTGTGATTATTGTAGCCGACTAGGACATCTCAGGGCTGCTTGTTGAAAGCTCCATCCAGAGCTTAAGCCGCCTCCTCGCTACCGTACTGCTGCCATTGCTGAGGCATCACCATTTACAGTCATTACTCCTGCTACTACTGTTATTATTCCTCCTTAGCAGAGTGGTATGGATGTTATCACTTCTCGCTTAGATATACTTATGTCAGCCCTGAATTTTCAAGGTTCGACTACTACTGCTGCTACTACTACAGGTATACCTCGTGTATTTCATACTTGCGCCAGTCCGTCTTCCCTTTGGATACTGGACTCGAGTGTGAATGGTCATATGACAGGTGATGCCCATCATTTCACCTCTTTTGACAAGCAGTTACATGCTCAAGTTCAGTTAACAGATGGTACACATGCCCCTACTGTTGATAGGGGTACAATCCGCCTCCCAGATGGCTCTACATTACGTTCGGTGTTTCATGTGCCAAAGTTAACCAGAGATTTTTACTATACAATTATGTTCTTATCTGATTCGTGTTATTTGCATGACCTGATTACCAGGAGAATTATTATTAGGGGGCATGAGAGAGATGGACTATATTATCTAGGCGATTCACCTTCACCTCTAGTTTTACCAATTTCTCCGCCTCTACTTTCATCACATGTTTTGTCTTTATCTGCTCCTAGCTTGCATGCTAGTATTTTACCTAGTACTTGTCGTTATGATTTTTCATCACAAACTGTTCAGTTGTGGCATGACTGTTTTGGGCATACAAATTTTAAATATTTATGTATGTTATTTCCTGATTTGAGCAAAGCTTGTGTTAGTCGTAAAATTGACTGTGTATATGTTCCCTATCAAAACATGTTCAGACCAGTTATATTCCTCATATGCACTAGTCACCCAAATCATTTGACCTCATACACTCTGATATTTGGGGACCCTCTCCTATTACTGCTCTGTCAGGTACTCGTTATTATATGACATTTATAGATAATCATACCCGTTGTACTTGGGTCTACCTTTTGCATAGGAAGTCGAATGTACTCTCTGTCATCACTCAATTTTTTCAGATGATTAAGACACAATTCGAAGTCATTGTTCGTGCTCTTCGTTCAGATAATGTCAAAGAATATGTGTCTGATGCCTTAGTATCTCACATTTCTTCTTGGGGTATCCTTCAACAGCTCACTTATCCATATACTCCTGAGCAAAATAGAGTTGTTGAAAGGAAAAATAGGAGTCTGATAGGGATGGTACATTGTATGCTTAGAGCTATGGGGGTGTCAAAATATTATTTGTATTTTGCTGTTTTGACTTCTACCTTTTTGTGTNTCTTATTTGGCATTTTGCTGTTTTGACTTCTACCTTTTTGTGTAATCGTACATTGAGTCGTGTTCTTCAGCATAGGGCTCCCTTACAGGTCTTATTCCCTGAGCGGACACTTTTTTCGGTCCCCCCTCGTGTTCTTGATTGCACATGTTTTGTTCAGGATCGGTCTCCTACTCGTCATAAGCTTGATGATAAAGTGATTTGTTGTGTCTTTGTAGGCTATTGTCATCAGTTTAAGGGGTATCGGTGTTATGATCTTGTCAGGTGACGTATGTATCACAGTCTAGATGTTACCTTCCTTGAGCATATTCCTTTTTTTTTTCTAGTCCTATGTCTGCCCCTCCAGTTGATGATACTCCCTTTGATTTTTCGTTACCACAAGAGCCAGAACCATTGGTTACTATCACTACAAAGTCACCAATCTATCCTCCTTCAGAGCCATTCATCCCTGTCAGTACAGAGTCACCAGTCTCTCTTCTTTTGTAGGTTTATGTTCGTCGCCCTCGCTCTCATCCCCCTACTGATATCCCTTCTACCTCATGCGATGCAGGTAATACTTCTTAGTTCGTTGAGCATATTGATGCACCTGTTGTTATAACTGCTAAGATTGCAGGTACTGAGCCAGTTACTTTACCTGATGAGACATTTTCAGTGGAGGATGACAATTTAGGGCGTCATTATCCACGGCATGATCGACATCCAGTTGTTCGTTATGGTTAGACTACTAGGACTTTCTATCCGATCTCTACTTATATTTTTTATGATGATCTGTCTCCTACATTTCAAGCTTATAGTATGGCCTTATCAAATACGTCAGTTCCTCGCTCTGTTTCAGAGGCTATGTGGGAGCCCCAGTGGGTTATTGCCATGCAAATGAAGATGGACACTCTTCAGCGTAATCATACTTGGAATCTTATCTCTTTACCTTCAGGGGTGAAGCCTGTTAGCTGTCGCTGGGTTTACACCCTCAAGTTTCTTGCATAAATGACTTTACTCAGGTACCAAGTCGTGACTTTGGAGCTACTTTTGCCCCCATGATAAAATTGACTACTGTTCGATTAATTATTTCTCTGGCTGTGGAGAACTCTTGGGCTTTTTATCAGTTGGATGTGAAGAATGCATTTCTTCACAGTGATCTGGACGAGATTATTTATATGGATGCACCACCGAGCTTTCGTGGTGAGGGGGAGTATGCTGGAAAGGTATGTCAACTGCGTAAGTCTCTATATGGACTGAAATAGTCACCATGAGTCTGGTTCTCTCGCTTTAGTGATGTAGTTGTACGTTTAGGGTTCACCAGATATCATTCTGATCATACCTGCTTCATTCGACGGAATACTTCTAGACTGTGTGTCATCCTTTTGGCACATGTTGATGATATTATTATTACTAGAGATGATGTTTCTGGGACTACGCAAGTCAAGGTAGACCTTGGAAAGTCCTTCGATGTGAAGGACCTTAGATTTTTGCGATACTTTCTTGGGATTGAGGTTGCCTGTAAAAGTAGGGGTATTGTTCTTTTTTAGAGAAAGTATGTCATGGATTTTCTCTCAGACACTGGGATTCTGGGGTGCAAACCGGCATCATCACCCATGATTCCAAACCTGAAGCTTACTACTGACAGTGAGGAATTGAGAGATCCGACTATCTATCAAAAGTTGGAAGGTAGAATTATCTATCTAGCCAACACTAGGCTAGACATTTCATTCGCTGTCAGCTGAGTTAATCAGTTCATGCACAAGCCGTGTCAGCCTCATCTTGATGCAGTTTATCATATTCTTCGGTGCCCCAAGTCTTGTCCTGGACTTGAGTTGTTCTATGCATCAGGATCTCAGATTGGTTCTCTAGCCTATTATTCAGATNAAATGAAGATGGACACTCTTCAGCGTAATCATACTTGGAATCTTATCTCTTTACCTTCAGGGGTGAAGCCTGTTAGCTGTCGCTGGGTTTACACCCTCAAGTTTCTTGCATAAATGACTTTACTCAGGTACCAAGTCGTGACTTTGGAGCTACTTTTGCCCCCATGATAAAATTGACTACTGTTCGATTAATTATTTCTCTGGCTGTGGAGAACTCTTGGGCTTTTTATCAGTTGGATGTGAAGAATGCATTTCTTCACAGTGATCTGGACGAGATTATTTATATGGATGCACCACCGAGCTTTCGTGGTGAGGGGGAGTATGCTGGAAAGGTATGTCAACTGCGTAAGTCTCTATATGGACTGAAATAGTCACCATGAGTCTGGTTCTCTCGCTTTAGTGATGTAGTTGTACGTTTAGGGTTCACCAGATATCATTCTGATCATACCTGCTTCATTCGACGGAATACTTCTAGACTGTGTGTCATCCTTTTGGCACATGTTGATGATATTATTATTACTAGAGATGATGTTTCTGGGACTACGCAAGTCAAGGTAGACCTTGGAAAGTCCTTCGATGTGAAGGACCTTAGATTTTTGCGATACTTTCTTGGGATTGAGGTTGCCTGTAAAAGTAGGGGTATTGTTCTTTTTTAGAGAAAGTATGTCATGGATTTTCTCTCAGACACTGGGATTCTGGGGTGCAAACCGGCATCATCACCCATGATTCCAAACCTGAAGCTTACTACTGACAGTGAGGAATTGAGAGATCCGACTATCTATCAAAAGTTGGAAGGTAGAATTATCTATCTAGCCAACACTAGGCTAGACATTTCATTCGCTGTCAGCTGAGTTAATCAGTTCATGCACAAGCCGTGTCAGCCTCATCTTGATGCAGTTTATCATATTCTTCGGTGCCCCAAGTCTTGTCCTGGACTTGAGTTGTTCTATGCATCAGGATCTCAGATTGGTTCTCTAGCCTATTATTCAGATTCAGATTACGGGAGATCATATGACGGTCGATCCACTATAGGTTTCTGTGCTTTTCGAGGGACTCATCTTATCTCTTGAAAGAACAAGAAACAGGCAGTTGTCTCTCGTTCGTCAGCAGAGGCAGAGTATCGGGCACTGGCGCTTGGCACATGTGCGATTATCTAGCTACGATCGATTCTTGGCAAGTTGGGATTTCCAGTGACTTCTTCATCTATATTATATTGTGATAATCGATTTGCTATTCAGCTCGCTTCTGACTCTATATTACACGAGAGAACGAAGCATATAGAGATTAATATTCATTTTCTTCGAGAGAAGGTTCGTTGTGATATTGTCACTCCATTGTTTGTGGGAACCAGTGATCAAGTTGTGGATGTTTTTACCAAACCTGTCACTCTATCCATTCTCCGATACTCGGTTGTCAAGCTTGGCTTAGTTGATATTTTTGCGCCTAACTTGAAGGGGAGTGTTGGAGTATAGTCTAGTTTATTATGATTTCTTTTCCCTTTTTTACCCTTACTATGACTTTTATATTTTTCCTAGACCACAAGGATGTTTAGGTCAATTTGTATTATTATTTGGCTATATATACGGGACTCTACTCTTAGTTTGAGTATCTCTTTTCACTCACAAAATTCTCCAATCCATCTAACCTTGGAACACATAACTAATTCAACAGCTACATTAAATTTGGTCCCCAAATTAAGTCCCTATAATATTACTCTATTTTCTTATCATATCAAGTAGTACACACTCACACCTAAATGACTAACAGTGGATACACTTTGGACATATTCGGATTAGTTTGGAAATATTGGATTCGTTTTAAAATCTTTTGATGAACTTGACCATTTATTATTGATATGCATTTTAGTATTGAGTTTAAAACCTAGTAAAAATTTGTGACCTTACTCACAAAATTTTAAAATAAAAAAATATGTGGTATATTATTTAGTGTACATATATGTGGTTTTAGAATTAATTTTATTAGTCATTAATAATGAAGTCATCAACATAAAGCCTCACTTCTGACTCTGTCTCCACATTGATGAGGGAAGAGTACCAAATATTCGTATGACTTTTCTTTTCCATCGTACACTTGGAAATAGGGAATTCAATATCTATCAAAGTATGAAAATTTATTGGGTCAATTGTAACTAACTACAATTAACCTCATTTTCAATAAAAGACTATAATTAATCTTTTTTTTTTTTTGTACACATGTATACATAAAATTTTTAAGGATCATTAATGAAATAAATAGTATAAATGTGGCATCTTCTTTTTATCGATGAGGATAAAACGTACATTTTTCTGGCTCCACCACCGAATGTAAAAGCCTGTATTGTGTGCATGTCCCTTGGCAATCTGACATGTGTAGCATTGTTGGACGAACCGCTCCACATCGGTCTTTAGTTGGGGCCAAAAATAATGTTCCTCCACCAAGGCAACACTCTTATCTCTTCTCACGTGTCCTCCTATACCATCATTGTGCAACTCCCGGATCATATGCTTACACAAGAGCCCTCGGAGAATGCAAAGTTGAGTGGCTTTGAACAAGAAAACATCATGAATCTAAAAATCTCTCGAGACTCCTTGTGTATCTGAACAGGGCCCAAATCTGCTGAAAGTCCTCATCCCCTGCATACAACTCCTCAAAATAGTCAAAACCAATCACCTCACAGTGAATAATAGTCAACAATATAGTACGGTGACTCAATGCATCAACCACCTTATTTAGTTGGCCCAACTTATGATTAAGGGTGAAAGTGAATTTTTGAATCTCAACAACCCACTGAGCATGCATATGATTAAGAGTAGTTAAGCTATTAAGGCACTTCAGTCTTCAATGCTTGATGGTCGGTATTCATAATAAACTTTCTTTGAATTAAATAATGTTGTCAGTATTGGAAAGCTCTAACAACTGCATAGAACTACTGATCATAGAGAGACCATTTCTNCTGTAAAAGTAGGGGTATTGTTCTTTTTTAGAGAAAGTATGTCATGGATTTTCTCTCAGACACTGGGATTCTGGGGTGCAAACCGGCATCATCACCCATGATTCCAAACCTGAAGCTTACTACTGACAGTGAGGAATTGAGAGATCCGACTATCTATCAAAAGTTGGAAGGTAGAATTATCTATCTAGCCAACACTAGGCTAGACATTTCATTCGCTGTCAGCTGAGTTAATCAGTTCATGCACAAGCCGTGTCAGCCTCATCTTGATGCAGTTTATCATATTCTTCGGTGCCCCAAGTCTTGTCCTGGACTTGAGTTGTTCTATGCATCAGGATCTCAGATTGGTTCTCTAGCCTATTATTCAGATTCAGATTACGGGAGATCATATGACGGTCGATCCACTATAGGTTTCTGTGCTTTTCGAGGGACTCATCTTATCTCTTGAAAGAACAAGAAACAGGCAGTTGTCTCTCGTTCGTCAGCAGAGGCAGAGTATCGGGCACTGGCGCTTGGCACATGTGCGATTATCTAGCTACGATCGATTCTTGGCAAGTTGGGATTTCCAGTGACTTCTTCATCTATATTATATTGTGATAATCGATTTGCTATTCAGCTCGCTTCTGACTCTATATTACACGAGAGAACGAAGCATATAGAGATTAATATTCATTTTCTTCGAGAGAAGGTTCGTTGTGATATTGTCACTCCATTGTTTGTGGGAACCAGTGATCAAGTTGTGGATGTTTTTACCAAACCTGTCACTCTATCCATTCTCCGATACTCGGTTGTCAAGCTTGGCTTAGTTGATATTTTTGCGCCTAACTTGAAGGGGAGTGTTGGAGTATAGTCTAGTTTATTATGATTTCTTTTCCCTTTTTTACCCTTACTATGACTTTTATATTTTTCCTAGACCACAAGGATGTTTAGGTCAATTTGTATTATTATTTGGCTATATATACGGGACTCTACTCTTAGTTTGAGTATCTCTTTTCACTCACAAAATTCTCCAATCCATCTAACCTTGGAACACATAACTAATTCAACAGCTACATTAAATTTGGTCCCCAAATTAAGTCCCTATAATATTACTCTATTTTCTTATCATATCAAGTAGTACACACTCACACCTAAATGACTAACAGTGGATACACTTTGGACATATTCGGATTAGTTTGGAAATATTGGATTCGTTTTAAAATCTTTTGATGAACTTGACCATTTATTATTGATATGCATTTTAGTATTGAGTTTAAAACCTAGTAAAAATTTGTGACCTTACTCACAAAATTTTAAAATAAAAAAATATGTGGTATATTATTTAGTGTACATATATGTGGTTTTAGAATTAATTTTATTAGTCATTAATAATGAAGTCATCAACATAAAGCCTCACTTCTGACTCTGTCTCCACATTGATGAGGGAAGAGTACCAAATATTCGTATGACTTTTCTTTTCCATCGTACACTTGGAAATAGGGAATTCAATATCTATCAAAGTATGAAAATTTATTGGGTCAATTGTAACTAACTACAATTAACCTCATTTTCAATAAAAGACTATAATTAATCTTNAACAATAGATAAAATGTTGCAAGGCTATGAAAGCTGCAAACCTCACTGACTGTCTGTGGTGTTGGCCACCCCTGAATAGCTCGAATCTTCTCCTCATCCACTGAGAGACCTGCAGCACTGGCCATGAAGCTTCACTTTTTGAAGTTCACGAATATACTATTTTCCTTCAAAGCGGAAAAAATTAATCTCAAGTACTACAGAGGGTCAATCTCATTATGGCTATAAATCAGAATATCATCAAAATACACAACCACGAACTTTTCAATGAAAGGCTTGAGCACTTGGATCATAATCCTCATAAAGGTACTAGGGCATTGGACAACCCAAAAGGCATAACAAACCACTCATACAATCCCTCCTTCATTTTAAGGGTAGTCTTCCACTCATCACCTGAATGAATATGGATCTAATGATACCCACTTTTCAAGTTAACCTTGGAGTACACCTTGGCGCCCTCCAACATATCTAACATATCATCAAGTCGGGTATAGGGAACTAATTATCCATAGTAATCTTGTTAATTGTCTGACTATCAACGCACATCCTCAAACTCTCATCCTTCTTAGGAGTGTTGTTCCTACTCATCCTAATATGAACCTTCTGCAATAATTCATAAACTTGACCTTGCAATACCTCAAACTCCTTGGGACTCATCCAATAATGGGGCATGTTTGGAAGACTATTTTGAATGTCCCTCAAAGGAGGCAAACCATCTGGTAACTCCTCCCTACATGATCTCCTCAAACTCATCTAGCAACGACCTCAACACATCAGGGACTATTTAAGACTCAACATTCCGCTTCTCTTTACCCTTCACCACAAGGGCATACACCTTTCCATTATCCATAGCATCCTCATCAATGGCAAGGACTACAAGAAAGGACACGTCCTTAGCTTGGGGGGTTATGAGGCTACTTTCTCTTACTATAAGGACAAGGACAATCTTAATACCATCTTTGTAAAAGGTGTAAGTGTTGTCTTTACCTTTATGGATAGCATTCAGATCACACTATCATGGTTTCTCCAACAGAATATGACACGCATCAATGTCCATAACATCAAATACGATACCATCTTTATACTTGCCAATAGAAAATTGAATAGGACTCTATTATGTTACCTTGGTTTTGCTGACGTCCTTGATCCATCCGATAGTATTGGGAGAATAGTGCTTCTCAATCCACAACTACAACTTGTCGACCACCTCTCAGGGCACAATATTCTCGATGCTACTGCCATCAATAATTAACTGACAACTCTCTAGTTCACAGTGTATGTGGTCCGAAAGATATTGTGCCTCTGAATATCCTGTTCAATCTTATAGTATACATCAGTTAACGAACAATGAGGAAAATCCCTTCATTATCATACGTCCACGCACTCTTAGCCTCCTCCTCGAAAGCTTCATCCTCCACTAGGGATGGCAGTGGATCAGAGAAAAACACAAATTCATCCAAACCCGTCCCGTTTGGACCGAAGATGGACTATACGTATTAAACGATGGATATATACGAGGATACCCGTATAAACCCGTACGGGAATGAAAGTGGAGATGGACTTACCCTTATCCCCGCCCCGCCCCCGTTACCCTATCCCTATATATATATATATATATATATATAGACTCTCAAGCTAAACATATTTACTGTAACTACCAATCTAATCAAACTAAAAAGTGGTATTGCTATGTGGTAATCTTATCAACTTTTTTTTCTAATTTTTCTTTTTTCTATTTGTGCTCACTGATTGAAACTGTTAGGAGTTCGGATTAACCATGCTCTAAAAACAGATACGATAGTTTTGCATTTCATCGTGGGTAGAAATATTGTGAATAGAGGTTGTTGAGTTTCTCTACTAGAGTGAACTACGAAATGGGGAGAATTATTGAATTAGTGAAATTTTAAGTTTTCATCTTTTAACACTTTATGGATATAATATGAACTGTAATAATAAAAATTCTTCTAGGAAACTTCAAGTGTAGTGCTATCATTTTCTTAGTTCAATTTTATTTTCCTTTTTTTCCTTTATCTCTAATAGTTCCGTTTCTTTTTTTGTGGTCCAATGACACTTTAAATAGAATACTATATTGTTTTGGCTTTTACATTTTACAATCTACATTATGTTGTGTTAGACTATGTTAGAATGTTGTTGGATTATTTAAAATATTAAATTTATTTAAAATTTTGAATTATGCTACTTGGGTTTGGGCTTAGACAAGTACGGGAGAAGCGGAGACGGGGATTAAAAATTTACCCGCGGACGGGGATGGGGATGAAAACTATACCCATTAACGGGAGTGGACCGGGGATGGACGGAATTTTTTTAAGCAGGTACGGGGATGAAGACTATACTCTCCGCCTCTGCTTCGGTCCACTGACATCCCTGTCTTCCATCTAGTAGTTCTCTTTCCAATCCACCTATTCAGCATCAACCAGATTTACTGTACTCCTCTTAGGGTACTGATTAAAATGTCTCGGTTGGCTGCATAGATAACACTTATCTCCTACAGGTCTAGCATAAAGATCCTTTGGTGCTTCATTCACCACTGGGATAGAGCCCGAACCCAAGGCTACTGTCCTTGCAACTACCCTGTTGTTATTAGATTGTCGACTTGGGATTGGAAAAAGGTTCAGAGTATTCATAATCTATTTTTCTTAATTTACCATAGGTCGTGATGAATCAAAAGAACTCCCTGCACCTGAGTCCTCGCCCTATCTAACTTGATTTCCACACGTGTGGGTAGATGAATGGTCTCAGCCAAAGAATACAAGGTCTGTAGTGAAACCTTATTCTGAATAGCAAAACGCAAGCCTCCAATAAAACCGAGCAATTTTTTGGAACTTGATTTCATTGAGATTATTAGGTGAAGAAAATCGTTGGAACTCCACCTCACCAACCTCTTCATCTTTAACCAGACACAAATTGGATATCTGCCCTGTCTAGTACAGGTAAATTATATCTGTTCTCACCAGGCGCAAGCCGCCAATTTCATCTTTTCTTCATCTGGAACATCCATATGGTTGAAGAATCTATCCACTCCAACAACCAATCAAGAAAATCATCAATATAAAGATGGTCATTAAAACTGGACAGATCAACTTTCATATGAAAATCTTTAGACTCATGTTTGGGATTCAAATAATCAGCAATGTTACTAAGCAAATGCCCGTTATCATCATTACTAGAATCTATGGTAGATAAGGCACAAACTGGTACACCACAAAGATTTTGTCTTGTTAGATAAACAAGACGAGAATCTCAAAGGGGTTGAACATAAACTCTACCATTGTTTTGTACCCTCTCGATTGAGATCCTAGTTTGAACCCAACGCCATAGCCCATAACACTTACAAGACTTGCTGGGTATCCTATGGAATTGTTGGATATGTTGCTCATGTCTTTGCTAAAAATCCAAGAGCTCGATTCTCTTAAAAACCTCTTCCAGATGATCTCCATCATAGGGAGTATTGTTACCACTATGTTGATTAGTTATCATACTAGGTTAATCACGACTATGATACCAATTAACGCAATGGTAAACGAAAGAGACGAGTAAATCATTGTTTTCAAATGTACAGAACATAAACACTCTGAATCCACATAAAAAGAAAAAAGAAAAAGCTTCCAAAAAATGTTATTGATTTTAAGGTTGGATGATTCAAAATGATTACACAAGAACCCACTATGCAAGCCCATTATATTAGAGCTTATTACAAGATTGGGTCAAGATCAAAGACGAATCCAAACCCACACTCTGTTCGACATCAACCCCTGCCAACGAAATGATAGTGAGTGATCGAATAATGATGACAGGATAACACCCCGTAAATTGCTGTCAAAACCATGTTATGCGGCATTCTTTAAATACAGCCTCACAGCTTTTATGCTACCATGGCTAACAATATAAATAACCCTCTTTAGGCCAACAAGATAAATATTGCTCAAAATAGCGACGACACCCCTGACACAATAGACCCAAAGAGTGCCGATTGCATACTGGTTATAGTTAAACAACTGTTACAAACTGAGTGCACAAAAAAGAGAACCAGGCACACATGCTCTCTCCTCCATATAACTTGAAGAAGTGCAGCCAGAAAAAGAATCATCAAAATACAAAAAGGAATGTCACCCATCTGTTCGTTCGTTTAGTGTCCAATCCAGAGAGTTGTAAGCAGCATCAGCAGACGAGGTGTCCATATCATTGAGACCCAATTCCTCATTCTGTTCCCAGGATCTCTCATATTCTTCAGCTGCCATTATCAATGCAAAACCAGCATATAAAACAAAGCACTATCAGATGTAATCGCGAATGAAAATGTAGAAGCTAATGTAATATGTGATTATAAGGGGTAATATTCTAGCTAAGGTGACGCTTCAATCTGGTGTCAATGGCAGTTTAAGTACAATCAAATGAAACAAGCTTAAGCCAGTTACGAAAGCCATGCCACTAATTTGTAGAGCACATAATCTGCAGCTGCAGCCGCATCCTCTTCAGTGTTCATTGTTGTGTTGTAAAAAAGTGTCTACCAGAACTTCCCCAAAATGGAAATATTATCAGATTTACAAAAATGAGAATGTTTTACACCGGTTTCATTCTCTAAAGGTGTGGATCCTATAATGGTCAAAAGCTACACTATTTTTCTAACATAAAACTAAAATCAAAAAGAACCTTCCTCCAGAGTCATAGGATGCAAGACTCCCAAGTACATTTCAACAAAACACATAGCACAGACTTGTAGGAAGAAATACTAACATGTTAACTGCTGGTCATCTTTTATATCATCAGTTGCTGGAGCAACAAAAGAATTAGCTAGGGCATCATCAATGATTAAAGTCCAACGCTCTGCCACATTCAGAAGCTGTAGAATTTAAAAACTTGAATTAATGGAAAATGAAGTTCAAGTATGCAATAGACACAAAATAACTACATCTGTTAAATCCTCACGAAAACATAAATGTGGTTTCATTCCCTGAGGTTATATGCTCCAGGTTCACTTTCAAACAGCCATGGATGGTTCAGAAAATCACAAAGATTATCCCACCAACCAAGAACCCCCACCCCAAACAAAACAAAACAAAAAAAGAAAATTAATCCACATATGGAATGGATACAATTAAGGAAATTCAAAACATCTGCAGTCAACCTCTGGACAGACAAAATGTCAAGTTCAACACTGACGTACTTTCATATATATTCCATATATCTAGACACTGGCCTCGTTTGGTGGCGGTATTAAAAATTGATGGATTTGATAAAATAATAAAGTCTAATACAACACAAATAGATAAAAGACAAGATTAAATAAGGTATTAGAATAGTACGTAATTTTCTCTAATATTTGACAATACACAACTTAAGCATTGGATAGTAGTTATTTGGTTAAGACATTATTTCATGGTATTAATGATGAATTAAAAAAAAATACCCTCGAACAGTGTTTGTTACATTGATAACAGCTTGGTTTTATCAGTTGTGGGAGACAAAAATATATGATAAGTATACGTTTTTCAAATTGATACAGAATCAAATTTATCTATCAAACAAAGTATTATGCCCAATTAAATAAATAATAGTACAATACAATATTTAATCCACGTACAATACGTCTACCAAACAAGCCTAAAGTGAACATGAATCAATTTTTGGTGATGACTATAAAAATAGATCTATAAATTTTAAAATGACTAGAAAAATGTAAATCAATAATTTAAATGTAAAAAACTTCGAATAATGTCATGTTATCAGAGATTCATGTTCAAAAATCTCTTGCTTTCACATCTAGATGGATAAAATATGAAATGAAAGAGTAATGACATGGTATTAGAGATTCATGTTCATGAAATAATGTACTAAATAGGTCAACTTTTTTTGGTCAAAACTATATTTTATTTCTTGAACAAACTCCCATATTTTTTTCCAAAAAAGATTTATTTACTTCAATGGCCTATTTTTAAATAGATAAAACATGATATATTTAGCCCTGAAGTATCCCTACAGTATCCTAAACGTATCATGCCACGTACCTTGCAGCATGCCAAACATATACTAAAATTAAAAGTGTCCAAGACATATCCAGCCATATTCGAGGTGTATCCACTTATCAGATACTTAGTCACGATGAGGCCTTCGTGCTTCATAGATGTCCCCTAATGGATAAAGGATTTTCTCTGCTTTTTTCATCCGTCTCTCGACTCACCTGGTGGTTTTGGTGTCTCCAGTGTCTTGCCTCTTTACCCCACAATTTCATGTCAAATGCATCCAAAATAACACCATATAAGAATGAGTAAAAGCTGAACTTCATGATTTTNCTTCCATCTAGTAGTTCTCTTTCCAATCCACCTATTCAGCATCAACCAGATTTACTGTACTCCTCTTAGGGTACTGATTAAAATGTCTCGGTTGGCTGCATAGATAACACTTATCTCCTACAGGTCTANTAATGAAAGAGTAACCAAACTCAGACTCAAAAGTCAAACACAATCCATGACCGGATTCATAACTGACCCACTATCGATCAAAAATCAAACCTATTTATTGGGACAAAAAGGAATTCAATAGAAGCTTAGANAATACCCTCGAACAGTGTTTGTTACATTGATAACATCTTGGTTTTATCAGTTGTGGGATTATAATAGTACCTCTATAATACAGATCTATAGTACAAAAATATACGATAAGTATACGTTTTTTCAAATTGATACAGAATCAAATTTATCTATCAAACAAAGTATTGTGCCCAATTAAATAAATAATAGTACAATACAATATTTAATCCACGTACAATACGTCNTTTTGAAAGAGTAACCAAACTCAGACTCAAAAGTCAAACACAATCCATGACCGGATTCATAACTGACCCACTACCGATCAAAAATCAAACCTATTTATTGGGACAAAAAGGAATTCAATAGAAGCTTAGAATTGAAGTTGTGACTATAATATTTTATTTTAGGATAACTTTATAACTTGAACTTATAAAATTTATTTTAGTAACATAGGAATTAGTGTCTGCTATTTATTAAATTAGAAATTTGGGGGCAGAGTTACAAGAAATCTAATATTTTTTTGTTGTGTTTGATTCGCAGTAGTGCTTTTAACTAGGAATGAAAGTAACTTGAGAATGAAATTAAATGTACATTACTATTTCAATGTTTAGCAACATTGAAATTAATTGAATGATTAAATTGATAATTCATTCCAAAGTTTGGGCAAATTAGTCTTTTTATTAAAATGAAACCAAAATCCATTTGAAATACTCCTGAGAAATCAAAATAATAACAACAATTTTAAACTCTCTTTAATTCTTCGATCCCAAACCTCGGACCACACTCGAGACCATGGACCCCACACTAAGCACCTTGGACCCCATAACTAAGCACCTTGGACCCAGTCTCGCACTTCAAACTTAGGGCCACAAACCTACACTAGGGATCCAAAACTTAGGACCACGATTGAGATCACGACTTTACTTTGTAACCCCGGATCCAATACTCTAGGCCTAGGACCATGAACCTTGAAACTGGAAGCTCGAACCTAGTACCACATACCCAGAGCCCATACATAAGACTCCAAATGGCACCCTAGATTCAGTCCCAAATTCCAGACTCAAGGCCTAGGACCATGGAGCAAGAACTACTGACCTCGAACCAAGATTTAAAACCCGAACTCTGGCAACCAAACTGGGCCCCGGAACTTATGACTAGGGACCCTAAACAAAGACCCAAGGATCCAAACTCAAGACCTGGGCCCATGGCAAATCTGGCAATTATAATGGTGGACGGGGTGGTGGCTATAGAAATGAGGTGGTGGTAATAGAGGTGTGGTGGTGGTGCTAGTCATGGGTGACAGTGGTGGTGGTGNAGACATATCCAGCCATATTCGAGGTGTATCCACTTATCAGATACTTAGTCACGATGAGGCCTTCGTGCTTCATAGATGTTCCCTAATGGATAAAGGATTTTCTCTGCTTTTTTCATCTGTCTCTCGACTCACCTGGTGGTTTTGGTGTCTCCAGTGTCTTGCCTCTTTACCCCANTACAAAACCAGCATATAAAACAAAGCACTATCAGATGTAATCGCGAATGAAAATGTAGAAGCTAATGTAATATGTGATTATAAGGGGTAATATTCTAGCTAAGGTGACGCTTCAATCTGGTGTCAATGGCAGTTTAAGTACAATCAAATGAAACAAGCTTAAGCCAGTTACGAAAGCCATGCCACTAATTTGTAGAGCACATAATCTGCAGCTGCAGCCGNCCATGTTGATTAGTTATCATACTAGGTTAATCACGACTATGATACCAATTAACACAATGGTAAACGAAAGAGACGAGTAAATCATTGTTTTCAAATGTACAGAACATAAACACTCTGAATCCACATAAAAAAAAATAAGAAAAAGCTTCCAAAAAATGTTATTGATTTTAAGGTTGGATGATTCAAAATGATTACACAAGAACCCGCTATGCAAGCCCATTATATTAGAGCTTATTACAAGATTGGGTCAAGATCAAAGACGAATCCAAACCCACACTCTGTTCGACATCAACCCCTGCCAACGAAATGATAGTGAGTGATCGAATAATGATGACAGGATAACACCCCGTAAATTGCTGTCAAAACCATGTTATGCGGCATTCTTTAAATANGGTGGCGGGACTTCAGACCCAGCGGATTTGGACTTACCGACGAGTCGTTTGGTAATAGGTAATACCATCTCATATTTGAAAATGCTTAATCTTACATTGATCATATTAGGTTTGGTTTAGGGATAGTCATTTCATTCTCATGATCCATTACCACATCTCCAACGCAATATTAATATTTCAAAAAAAATACTCAACATCAAGGTTTTACAGTTTCCTATATAAAGGGATTCGTGAAACATTCATTGGAGAGTTTCAATTAATGATTCATTTAACAATCAATATTGGTTTTCCTCCCTAATTTCACCAGCTTTCTCATCAATTTCTTCATAATTATCTCTATTCACTTCCTATTCTTCACCCCTTTTTTCTACTCAACTATTCTTAGCCAACTTCTAAATATACATCACTCGATCCATAAAAGGAAACAAACACAAAAAAGATTCAAGATTCTACTTCCGACTATTGTTATCAAAATCGGGCCAATCATCAAATCGAATGGTTCTCTGGTTCAATCGTTGGGTTAACTTGTCAAACCGTTCATATAATAAAATATGTATATATATTATAAAATATAATAATTTAGCTAAAAAACATGAAACATGTCCACAATGCATGCAATTCACCATTATGTGCAACAACCTATTCTTTAATTCCAATTCACGCCAATCCCAATAGGAAGAATAGAAAACAAAGGAGCCCCCGATAAATATTCAGTTCATCACCCCCCCCCCAAAAAAAAAAAAACACACACACACACACACATACACACATGTACGCACAGAGGGGGGAATTTCACCCAAGTCGAATTACATGCATTTCTCAACCTCAAACCTCACATATCTCCCATGGCTCACCTCCTCTTCGTTGCTCGGAGAAGAGGAGGACCAAAGCACTTTGACTGGAGTGGAATTGGTTTAGGACAAAATTATCCAAAAAAATAAATTTTTTTTTAATATCAGTTGAAACTCCAACCGTCCCGTTTGCACAAACCATCTAGTTCACAGGTTTTATCCAAAATCATTCATTTTAACAGTTCAAAGGCGATTTGATTACATAACCGGTCGAACTCAAGAACCGGACCGCTTTAGGGCCTGATTTACGATCCAACCGGTCGGTCTAGTCCAATTCTGATAACACTACTTCCAACTACAAAATTCTTTATTTCTCCACACCAGTTGACCTTCAACGATATTTGGGATCTAAAAGGCTTGATGTGTATTTCTCCATTGCGAAACCCGAGTATGAGTTTCCCTAACAAGACACGGTGATGACAAGAGTTCAACATTAAAGAAAAAAAATAAAGGGTAATATTTTATGACGAGCTAAGGGTTGGGTCATAATGTTGATATATTTTAAGGTATGGGCCATATGGCAAGGCCTAATAAATAGGCCTCAATGGTATCAAGCAAAAAAAAAAGGCCAAAAAATATGAAGTACTTGGCAGAGCCATTGGCTCCATATCTATCACCTCCATTCGTCTCCTAGTGGATTCAAAGGCCGAATGGATTTAGACTTTTCTCCTTTACTTTCCTCACTACTCTATTCTCCTTGAGGTTTTAAAGCTCCGAGTGTCTCTAATATTTCTCACATTTCTTGCTTGTCTCTCTGCCCCTGCATTTCTAGTTAATGTTTCAAAAAAATTGTCATAAACAACAGGTAAGAACTGCAATTCCTGATTTTATTTCACTATATGAATTTTCATTAGTCAGGATCCTGTGAATTTAGAGTACGAACCTTGGCTAATTGGTAAAATTCTATATAAACCTATCTCAAGTGACCCTAATCTTTCGAATGGCAAGCTTTCTTTACACCATCTTTCAAGTGTGACCAAACTCGAATGGGGGTTGATAAAGCAACATGCATACTTGAAATTTCAAATAACTATGAGACTTTGCCTATTGGCCATCTGAGGTCAAACTCTAATATCAAATTAGAGGCATCTAATACCAAAAAAATGACAACTCGGTGGAAATCCCAATCAACCATATAAAGCAACTGTGTGATACAAGCTCTCCTTTACATGGAAGACCTTGGATGACTGATCTTGGGACAATCAAGGTGGTAGGAAGATTTTATTGGCATAAATTTCATGCTACAAATACCCAACCAAAGTTACATTGGCGTGATCCATTGTTGGTAAAAAAATCACCTTGACTGATAGTCGTGAAGGGGTTCATAAAAATAATACAAAAGGAAAGATTTGTTCTATTCCAATGATGATAGCAGAACAAAGATTTGGCCAATCATTCTCTTGTTTTATATAAACAGAACATATGGTGATAACAATTATTTTGCACATTTTGAAAGCACTGGCTACATGGGCATTTTATATTAGGATTGTTTAGTGTTAAAGTGACAATATTGCACCTTGTTAAGCCTTGCTTGAAAGTCGAGCCACTTGCTTCTCTTAAAATCATCAAGACTATCTCCAAAAGTAAATCCATGTACTCTCTCAAGATCTGCACATTAAACAATGGAAAATATCATTCAACTTTGCAAAAGAAAATGTAATTAGCTAATCCATAATTGAATTAGCTCAAGTAAAAAAAAAAAAAAACCCAAGAAACAAATACGTTTTAGATGTTTATCCCGATTTTCTACAACATTATGTTAGTTATTATATTGAGCTGACCCAGTCCATAACTTAAGAACAAACAAAGGAAAAACCAAAAGCACCAACATAGTAGTTGAATCAGCACAATCATATGGTGGCAAATTTAGGAGTAAGAATTCAAATTCAACTGACGTACTAATAATTCAACTATAAGGCACCAAAAAATGGGTTGAAACCCATGTACACACAATTGGGTACAATTGTAAAACATATGCCAGCGGTACATGACAGACAACATCCAACCAATTTCCATTTTATATTTTTTTTAAAAAAGCAACAGAAAAAGATGCATCTGATATATCATTTTTAGCTTTTGGTGGTTTTGGTCAACTAGAATGCTCAAAGACAGGGTCATAAATGTGGCAAATATTCGAATACAGAAGCATGTGGGATAGGATTGGGGGAGGGAAAATGAATCGAGGAAGAAAAAGGGGTATAAAATTTCTATATGACCCTTTTCTATCTTGAAACTTGAAACAAATAAACACATAAAAAAGCCACCTCNGAATTGGGGGAGGGAAAATGAATCAAGGAGGAAGAAAAAGGGGTATAAAATTTCTAAATGACCCTTTTCTATCTTGAAACTTGAAACAAATAAACACATAAAAAAGCCACCTCATTTACAGAGTCTACTTCATATTCCTGACTAAAACGAAAACCAAAAGTGTCAACATGTGTGTCAATGTATATGTGTACATAACTTGTAACTTGGAAGTTGAAATAGTATCAATATACATAGATTTTTCTTATTTCCATATATCTCAGAAGGAAGCAACTGATATTACTAATCATTGTTCAATGAACCCACTAGAACAAAGGCCTGGTTCCACCCTTGGTTCTAGTGAGCTTCTACTTGAGCCAATCTCAAATTAAACTAAATTTTCCATATGTTCTACAGTGCTGATCAGTCATTGAACAGACTCTAGGCAAGCATATAAAAAATAGAAGCTTCAAGAGCATTGTACAGCCAGCTACAAACCGAGCTAATCTCAAGCAAATCCTCAGTAGCTTAATTTGATGTACAACCTTACTTTCCAGCAACACTGAATGCACAAAAGATGAGGCGAGGCACAAAAGTTGCACGCCTCAAACCTGACATGTGATGATATAATCTGGGCCACGAAAAAGCCCCAATAGAAAAGACTAAATCCTACCAGGGAATCAAGTGACTGAAGGCATAAAACTACCAAAGAGAACACAATGAAAGAGAGCCGAATTTTGAAGTAGAAAGAAGATATTTTCCGGACTATTCCAACTGCCCACTCTGATGCTTTTGTCAAACTTCAAAAGAGACATTCTGGTTTTTGCGGGAGTCAGACTTCTTTATTTTAAACCTTCTCCTTTCTTCTTTCGTCCTTTTCTCTGATTTATATACACTTTTTTATTTTTTCTCTTTCTTTTTTTATAACTAATTATTTATTGTGTGATTACATAATTTGCTTAATTGATTTATTGCTTTGTTTAATCGCTTTTAGTTATTTACCACTGTTAACTAAATTTCAGTACTTCTGCAATCTGTTCATTCTGTTGGAGCCTTCAACCGTCTTATGGCTTAGTTTCCCATAATTGCTTAATTCCAACACGTGCCTTGCTTCAATGAAAACTGCCCTAGGAGACCTTAGCACTTCACTGTGGCTTTCGCATTAAATAATAACCCTTCCCGCCATGAAATAAAAACCAAGGTACTTTGCTTAGCAGCCCCACCTTTTATAAACAGGGCACCAGTTTCAACCATACTTTCTACAATTAAAATTATACAAATACATGGCCACAAGGAAGTTCAGTATGTCATAGTTAACTCCTCTTCAACTCTAAGTGCACATGTTGTCATCTACCATCAATCCTCATGCACCCAGTTGCCCTCTAAGCAACACAACCGGTCTACAATTGCTTGGGCTCAGCCCCTTCTTTTCATCAACCCCTCCCAAAACTTAGACATTTAAGTGCAAGAGCTCCCTGGTCCAAAAAACAAAGTACAAGAGCTCATGCTATAGCACCCACTCTTTGTATTTTTGTTTTTTGGGTGGATTTCTTATCGACCATTTTCTGTAATTCTTTTTACATCTTCCGTTCCATGAGATGGAAGTTTTGTTTCTCTTAAAAAAAAAAGCACCCATCCAGTCTATCCCTATTGATCAGGCTTCTAAGCTTCAAGTTTGGATAGCAAGCAAACAAGAATAAGGCTCCAATAATCTCCACTATCCAGGCACAAGCAAGAACTTTACATTGTCCATAAACATAATGATAAAGCCTGCTCCCCTCTAATGCTGTGTGTTGGTTGCCATGCCCCACCTGGCCTTCAGAAAATCTCCTCATAATATCCATCCTCTCCTACATGATTCCATTACGACCACAAAGTGGCAACCTAGAACACACTTCACCGCCCCTACGTCCTCACCTGCAGCACAAATTGGTAACAGTGAATATCACAACCTTCATTCTATTAGAGGCTCATTCCATCCTACCAGAAGAATCGAGTTCCTCATCCACCTAATATGACTGCATAGTGCTTCTATTAGAGGCTTGTTCCATCCTACCAGAAGAATCAAGTTCCTCATCCACCTAATATGACTGCACAGTGCAGCAATCACTGTAAGGAGTATGAGATATCAACAAAGTTCTAGAACATATTTATGTGACATCATCATCATTTTTGTACATTTTGTCACATGTACATTCTAAACCTTTAGAAAGAGGATTATATCAATTACAAGCAATCCATCCAACCAGCTTATCTTCTAGTCACAGAAAATAGATATAAAAAATGAATGACTTGTAAACAAAATTGTCAGCTTCTGCATAAATATTACAGAAAAAAATAATTAATAAGGAAAACAAATACACTCACTTTCACTAATCTTCCTGATCAAGCCTTCAACGGTTGTCACAATTCCACCCAACGTGCCACTGGTAAGCTCCAAGTCAAGCTCTGGGACTTTCACGCTAGCAGTATCTGACTGTAGATCACAAGAGACGTAGTCATAACAAGATATCCTTCAAAAATTCATAAATGGTATACATACTAAACAGCTAGAGCAGGAGACATCTAAAAGTTGAGTTCTCAATGTCTCAAACACCACTATGTTTAACTTCATAAAATAAAAAATTATAACATAGAAACAAGAAACAAGAAATAAGAAATAAGATCCTCTAAAGCAGACCAAAAAAAGGGAAAAAAACACTCAGAAGAAAATAATGCTTTCAAACATCAGCATATATTGAAATGCTGGTATTAGTTTCGAAACTATTCAGAAAATAATATTTACTCCAAGACATCAAACACTATCACTGTAGAAGTTGCAAAGAATGAATATGTCAATGATGCTATCTGTGGCCACATTTTTTTATAAGACACCTAATTTCCATTAATAATAAACATGGTGGACCAGGAATCCAACAATTATTAAAGTAAAGTGGAGGGCAAAAACATAACAATACAAGAAGTTCTAAACAAATTTAACCCCTTTAAGCACATATCACATTCCAATTTGATGAATAAAGAGGAAAAGGAAATCCAGAAATTCATTAGTTATTAAACCCCATAGATAAAGCCAAGACCTTCACACTATATAATTTCCATACGCATCTTTTGTACTAAATATTCTACCATCTTCTCGTCTGCAGTATACTAACTGGAATATGTTCATAACCACACAATCCCAACGTGTGAAGGCCCTTTTACTCTTCCTAAAGACTTAACAGTCTGTTTCATATGAAGGAAAAATGGGTGGATGGAAAAGGGGGGATGGAAAATGGGGGGAGAGGAAAGTGTTTCACCTGTCTGGTTCCAAAGGAAAAGGCTGTGGAAAGGAAAATGCAGTGGAAAATAAATCCCTTCCGCCCGCCATTTCTTAGCCGTCCAATGTTGGGTGGAAAATTGGAGAGAGAAAGGCAAGCTTTTTGTTAGATAAGTTAATTTACGATTTTACCCTTTTTACATCATTGTTTTTTCAAAAGTACGTACAACATCCAAAACAAATGTCCAGATGAATAATACTTTATTAAGCCTATCATTGAAATACTTCTACCAGATATTAGCCACGTGTAAATGAGAAGTATTAATTAATGTGAAGCTCAAGTTTTAATGGACTTGCTTAATAGGTTGTTTTAATAGTACATTTTTTTACACTTTCTAAGATATTACAAGGTTTTTTGCCCACTTTCTTTCCTTTATTTTTTTATGAGTAATATTATTGGGATCTAAAAAAATGACATAATAATGAATCAAGTGATAGAAATTTAATGAAAAAAGTGCAAGAGTTACAGTCACAACAAAACTATTAGACCACATCATTGACACATAATTAAGTCAAATTAGATCAATTTTTTAAGTCTCAATAACATTACTATTTTTTTAATCCTCGTGACTATTTGTTTACAAGTGTATATTCAATAAAAAAATCTTGTTATATGTAAGGGTATAATGGTAAATTTAATTTATATTCATTTTCTTTTCTTTTACTTTTCCTTTAATACCAAACAATGAAAAATCAATCTTTCCACCTTTCCATCCATCATACCAAACAAAAAAAAGTGAAAAAGTGTTTCTTTCCATTGGGGATGGAAAATTTTATTCCTCCTCTTTTCCATATATCCTCTTTTCCATCTCTCCTACCAAACGGACCATTACAAATCTTCCACAAATAAAAAGACAAAGTTGCGTGTGATTAACCAATCTGCACTCATTTCCCAAAAGACTCAACAAACAAAACGGAACTAAAACAGGGAACTCCACCTCCTCAAAAAACCTCATCCTCCTACCTGTCCAAAGTCTGACATAAGGCAAATAGGAGCCACATCCCAGTGCTTTCAAGGCTCCTTCCTAACAACTACTTCAAATTACAAACCACACAACAAAATCACAACCCACCTTAGTATCACCTACTCAACCAAGACAAAGCAAAGCAACATAGAACACAGTTCCAGAGTCAAGCTAACAGTGAAGAAGCAAATAGTTGAAAGTCATCTCTCACTTTTTAACATATAACACCTACCAACAAAGAAATTACAAATAGCATCCACCACATCCAATTCAACGTCAATCCCTTCGCATATCTCTTGTTTCATGCTTCCTAAATTGACCAAAAGATTGGAAGAAGTGCTGCTCCCATAACATATTACTCCTTACCCAAATTTTTCTAGACCATCCTTTAATGTGCTCACTTAACTGTTAGGCCTAAAAATTTACTCTCCTAAACCTCTTCAAAGAAACGAAAGTCGAATTTCAAAAGTCATGAAGACATGACAAAGTCTAATAAACTACTACATGAAGGCTCTTTTGATGTGGCATTAAATTTAGCGTGTCACAGGAAGCTCCTCGCTACTTATAACACTGAGAAAAAGACCGGAGGAGGAAGTGTCTGTTTTGCACCCTTATATTAATTAAGATATTTATTCTTTATCAACAGCAACTCGAGGGGCAGAAGTATTGCCAAAACAAAAGTAAGAGAAGAGTTGATGGCTGGCTNAGAGTGAAAAAGTGTTTCTTTCCATTGGGGATGGAAAATTTTATTCCTCCTCTTTTCCATCTCTCCTACCAAACGGACCATTACAAATCTTCCACAAATAAAAAGACAAAGTTGCATGTGATTAACCAATCTGCACTCATTTCCCAAAAGACTCAACAAACAAAACGGAACTAAAACAAGGAACTCCACCTCCTCAAAAAACCTCATCCTCCTACCTGTCCAAAGTCTGACATAAGGCAAATAGGAGCCACATCCCAGTGCTTTCAAGGCTCCTTCCTAACAACTACTTCAAATTACAAACCACACAACAAAATCACAACCCACCTTAGTATCACCTACTCAACCAAGACAAAGCAAAGCAACATAGAACACAGTTCCAGAGTCAAGCTAACAGTGAAGAAGCAAATAGTTGAAAGTCATCTCTCACTTTTTAACATATAACACCTACCAACAAAGAAATTACAAATAGCATACACCACATCCAATTCAACGTCAATCCCTTCGCATATCTCTTGTTTCATGCTTCCTAAATTGACCAAAAGATTGGAAGAAGTGCTGCTCCCATAACATATTACTCCTTACCCAAATTTTTCTAGACCATCCTTTAATGTGCTCACTTAACTGTTAGGCCTAAAAATTTACTCTCCTAAACCTCTTCAAAGAAACGAAAGTCGAATTTCAAAAGTCATGAAGACATGACAAAGTCTAATAAACTACTACATGAAGGCTCTTTTGATGTGGCATTAAATTTAGCGTGTCACAGGAAGCTCCTCGCTACTTATAACACTGAGAAAAAGACCAGAGGAGGAAGTGTCTGTTTTGCACCCTTATATTAATTAAGATATTTATTCTTTATCAACAGCAACTCGAGGGGCAGAAGTATTGCCAAAACAAAAGTAAGAGAAGAGTTGATGGCTGGCTGCGGTTCAAAGTATTGGCCGAATCCGATACAACTCAGTCGAGTCGTATCCGACTCGGCCTCTATCAATCCGATATCGATACACGTTATGCAAAAATCTCGATTTTCACTTGACTCGGCGATATCTCACTCAAACTCGAGGGGCAGAAGTATTGCCAAAACAAAAGTAAGGGAAGAGTTGATGGCTGGCTACGGTTCAAAGTATTGGCCGAGTCCGATACAACTCGGTTGAGTCGTATCCGACTCGGCCTCTACCAATCCGATATCGATACACATTATGCAAAAATTTCGATTTTTACTTGACTCGGCAATATCTCAGTCAGACTCAGACCTATCAGCACAAATCGGAGCAACTTGGTATGAATAGGACGATTCATAGCGGAATCGGGCTGGTATGATCGAATCTTGTGAAAAATCCCCAAAATCTTAAACAAATAGCAAGAATCCAAAATACAAAGGAAAAAGATGAAGAACTTCAAGACACACAAGTATAAAAGGTTAAAATCCCTCAACAAGTCCGAAAATCAAATGCCTATTGCCACAAAGATTGTAAGCATTTGTATGACATACCTGTAGAATTGAATACAGATCAGAGAAATCTCCATACCGCTTCATCTTCTTCTTCTTCTTTTTTTACTTTTTTTTCTGATCTTCTTTGCTGCAAACAAGTGGCGACAGCTAGAGAAGTAGAATTGTAGAAGACCAACTCAACAGCTCCAGCCCTAGCCGTCTTCCGGTGATCGCCGGTGGGTTCTTCAAATCCACTCTCAGATTTCTCTCTCTCTCTCTCTCTTGATCGATCAATCGATGCATAGCGCTGAACTCTGAAGGACCAGTCTCAAACANACTTTTTTTTCTGATCTTCTTTGCTGCAAACAAGTGGCGACAGATAGAGAAGTAGAATTGTAGAAGACCAACTCAACAGCTCCAACCCTAGCCGTCTTCCGGTGATCGCCGGTGGGTTCTTCAAATCCACTCTCAGATTTCTCTCTCTCTCTCTCTTGATCGATCAATCGATGCATAGCGCTGAACTCTGAAGGACCAGTCTCAAACAGTCTTTTAAAGACTCTATGTTGTCGGTGATTAATTGTTTTTGGGATAATTACATTCACTCCCCTTGAAATTTGCCACTAAATCACTTAGACCTCTAATATTTGAAATATTATGTACAAACCCTTAAAACTGTACGCGCTCTAAATATATCTGTTAATAAATTACATTCATAAACCAAAAATATTTCAATCAAAGATAGGATATCAAATATTTTAAATTTTATAATTAAAATTTATGTTCTATTGTATAATTTCTTGAAATAAAAATTTAAAATTTTTCTTAAAAAAAATTTAATTAGTATACAATTATATTTTCTTGTCAAGGGGTCTAAGTGATTAAGTGACAAACCTCANCCTAAAACTGTACGCGCTCTAAATATATCTGTTAATAAATTACATTCATAGACCAAAAATATTTCAATCAAAGATAGGATATCAAATATTTTAAATTTTATAATTAAAATTTATGTTCTATTGTATAATTTATTGAAATAAAAATTTAAAATTTTTCTTAAAAAAAATTTAATTAGTATACAATTATATTTTCTTGTCAAGGGGTCTAAGTGATTAAGTGACAAACCTCAGAGGATTTGGGTGTAATTTTCCCATTATTTTTTAATTTTCTTAATTTATTTTAGTGTGGTTAATTTATTTTTATTTATTGGTAATTGATTTTTGGGTTTATTTTTTGCCAAAGTTTACTTGGAGTAAATTTACTCTTTGATAGATCATTAAAATATTTAATGCAATGATTAAATACATCAATATTTTTTAAAAATAAAAAATATCAATATTTTTTAATCCTAAAAAACATCGGTACTTTTTAAATCTATTGTAATAAGTAGATATACCAATATTCCAATTTCAATAAGTTGAATATTGATAATGATCAATATTTTCGGTGACGCCCTTATGTTTCATTTTAATTATGTTTAATNAATAGATATACCAATATTCCAATTTCAATAAGTTGAATATTGATAATGATCAATATTTTCGATGACACCCTTATGTTTCATTTTAATTATGTTTAATGTGTTTTTAGATTTATTGTGGGCATATGATACATGAATGATGATGTTTATATTTTGCAAAATTGTTTATGATTTTTTCAAATTTTTTTAGAGTTTCTATTTAGCTTTTTGAGCGTATCGGCCGATACTGCACCGAGGCGCCGCAACCGATGTGTATCAGTGCCCTCCGAGTTAACGACCGATACCGCGACTTTAAACCATATGGCTAGCCTACCAAAGGAAGAAAACGAAAAGAATAAGTCATTCAATTTAGAGAAAAAATAATCCCATCAGAATTTTGTTAAAAAATNTGCAAAATTGTTTATGATTTTTTCAAATTTTTTTAGAGTTTCTATTTAGCTTTTTGAGCGTATCGGCCGACACTGCACCGAGACGCCGCAACCGATGTGTATCAGTGCCCTCCGAGTTAACGACCGATACCGCGACTTTAAACCATGTGGCTAGCCTACCAAAGGAAGAAAACAGAAGGAATAAGTCATTCAATTTAGAGAAAAAATAATCCCATCAGAATTTTGTTAAAAAATTTTTTTTAAAAAAAGATGTTGCTCTCTTTCTTCAAGTTAGAGATCAAATAGAAAAATAACTCCCTGTGCAATAGTGTTTTCAGTGAAATCTGTTCAGCACAGTGTTACTTAAGGCGTAAAACGAACCAAATCGAACCAGTCTCTTAGGACCTAAGCGAGAAGCGAAGCGAGTGCTTCACCAAAGCAAAGAAAACAACATAAAAAATAAACAAATATTTTAGTTTGATACTTTGATTACTCCTAAATATTCAATTTTTAACTTTATAAATACCAAATATTTAAATACAACTAAANTTCCTATGCAATAGTGTTTTCAGTGAAATCTGTTCAGCACAGTGTTACTTAAGGCGTAAAACGAACCGAATCGAACCAGTCTCTTAGGGCCTAAGCGAGAAGCGAAGAAAACAACATAAAAAATAAACAAATATTTTAGTTTGATACTTTGATTGCTCCTAAATATTCAATTTTTAACTTTATAAATACCAAATATTTAAATACAACTAAAATAATAAGCATTTACATATTTTAAATAGACAAGATATTAATATTGAACAGTATTACATATTAAAAATAATCAATTAACATAATCACATCGTCTAAATAGAAAGATGCTAACCTTTATGGACAGTAAATGTGGGTTCGACTCCCACCATGTTTGATTAATACTAAAACTAAGGGTGTGTTTGATAACCTAACTTAAGTATTGAAACTGAACACTTTCAGTGCTTAATGAATTAAGCTCGTTTGATAACCCAATATTACAACTCCTAAATAAAATAAGTGTCACCTAAATGCAAGGCAAAATTTTAAGTAGCTCTTTACCTACTTAATATTGAAGACTGAATACGCTCAACAACTAGGTTTTTTAATAAAATTTTATTTGACAAATTTACCNACTGAACACTTTCAGTGCTTAATGAATTAAGCTCGTTTGATAACTCAATATTACAACTCCTAAATAAAATAAGTGCCACCTAAATGCAAGGCAAAATTTTAAGTAGCTCTTTACCTACTTAATATTGAAGACTGAATACGCTCAACAACTAGGTTTTTTAATAAAATTTTATTTGACAAATTTACCCCAATAGTTTCACAACCCTATCGCATATCTCCTTCATCGCCTCTGCGTCTTCTCCACAATCTCAACCTTCTTCGTTGCCTTTGCCAGCGCCATCCAACAAACCCAGGTATGTTCTTCTTATCTTCTTCCTTCATTCTTCCTCTTTTCTTTTTGATACAACAACACAAGCAATAACGTGAATGAACAAACGTGAACCAACAGACAAAAATCCACCAACTGCCCGACCGAGGAAAAAAAAATTTCTCCAACTGCCCAACCAACAAGCCACTGTCGTCCCACCTTCAGCGGTAACCGACAGCAACACAAACACCTATCAACCAACCTCAATCATCGCCTAGCCATCAACCTTAATCATCGCCTACCCATCAACCTCAATCCTCCTCACCGACAAACAACACAAACATCCATTACCCATCACCAACAGTCTCACCCACAAACACGCAGCTGTAAATTTGCAACTTGAGGACCACTGAGAATGTAGAATGTCAAAGGAATTGATCTAACTACATGCAGGATGCAAAGAACAATCTGGGTCAATAAGTTTCAATTCTTTAGTCTTAACAATAGGACAATTTTTCAAGGCATNGCCTCACCCACAAACACGCAGCTGTAAATTTGCATCTTGAGGACCACTGAGAATGTAGAATGTCAAAGGAATTGATCTAACTACATGCAGGATGCAAAGAACAATTTGGGTCAATAAGTTTCAATTCTTTAGTCTTAACAATAGGACAATTTTTCAAGGCATGTAATTAATGTTTTTCTTATCCATCAATTACACCTTTATCTTTAGATTTGCTTGAGTTCTCCAAGGAATTTACTCTAACAAAATACTTGCAACAGTCTACCAGAGGATGACTTTTGATACTTTATTTTTTCATACCATAGTTGTTCTGGTCCACATGTTTTATTTTGTTCTGGTGGTGCTGTTTGTTTTTGTTATTGAGTGTGTTTTTGTTGTTTTAAGTTTGTTTAATTTTGGGATTCTTTTTTTTTTGTTTGCATGTTGCCAGTTTGATTTGTTGCTTCAAAGAAAATATACAAGTGTGTTTGTATCCAAAATTTTGACAATACAGTGTGATTTGAGGTTCTGAATATGTTTTATTTGAGAAGTATTGATGTGTCTTGGTGTGTGNTGTTTTAAGTTTGTTCAATTTTGGGATTCTTTTTTTTTTGTTTGCATGTTGCCAGTTTGATTTGTTGCTTCAAAGAAAATATACAAGTGTGTTTGTATCCAAAATTTTGACAATACAGTGTGATTTGAGGTTCTGAATATGTTTTATTTGAGAAGTATTGATGTGTNTATTGAGTGTGTTTTTGTTGTTTTAAGTTTGTTTAATTTTGGGATTCTTTTTTTTTTGTTTGCATGTTGCCAGTTTGATTTGTTGCTTCAAAGAAAATATACAAGTGTGTTTGTATCCAAAATTTTGACAATACAGTGTGATTTGAGGTTCTGAATATGTTTTATTTGAGAAGTATTGATGTGTCTTGGTGTGTGAAAAACAAACCTTAAATATCTTGTTGCTTTTTTTTTTTTTGGTTATTGGTTAATTGTCTTGTGTTCTTCAATTCTTGTAATCATCAATTTTTTTGTATACTGGTGGGTCACGAGAATAATTTGACAATGTTAAACAACACCATATAAACTGATATTTTGTTAAAAAACGGTTATGTAGTGATGGTGCTAGAACAAATTGGAAGAATCCAGATTTGCTTAAAATCTTTATAGATTTGTGTCTGCAAAAATCATCTGATAAAGAAAGAAATGGAGGTAGCCTGAAAAAAGAATCTTGGGATTATATGAGGGTAGCTTTAAAGGAGCGGAAAAATGTTGACTTCTCTCAGAAACAATTGAAGAATCAGTGGGAATATCTAAGAACAAAATATGGAATATGGTCTAAAATAATATCTAAAACTAGAAATGGTTATGATCGAGAAACAAATACTATAAATTGGAGTTCAACAGAATGGGACGAGTATATAAAGGTATTACGTTATTCATTGTTAATTATTCTAATAGAACTATAACACAAATAATTCTTGAGCTTTTTTATATTTTTATGTTACAGACTAATCCAGATGCAAAGCAATTTCGTTATAATGGACTACAGTATGCAAATGAGTTAAAAGTTTTGTTTGATAGTTTTAGAGTAACTGGAAAAAATTCATGGGGTCCATCGAAGGAAGGGTTGCCAACGGATATGGTCGGCTCGCAGTCACAAATACCAATTAATCTTGACTTTGAATCTGTTGAGATACCTTCTTCACCAAAGGATGTGACAAAACAAGACAATAAACGTCCAAAGAAAAGTAAACATAGTGACCTTGATGAACAACTATTTGAAGTTCTTAAAACATTACAAAATGCCGATGGACCAAGTATAGAAGAATGCAATCATATTTTGGATGAGATGCAGCTTTTTTAAAATGAGTGATCCATTGTATTCTGTTGCGTGTAGTGTTTTTTGTGAGAGTAAAGCACACAGGGAGCAGTGGATGTTATTACGTCAAAAACCAGAAGTAGTTAGAAAGACGTGGATAGAAATGAATGACAAGAAACTAAAGTTGCTTTGAATTTTAGGAATAACTAAAAGTTATGAGTATTATTTTTATGGGAAGAATTTATGACTTTTTTGAATGTGAAAGATTGTTTAAATTTATTTGTTTTATAATTTTTGCAATAGTTTCATTAAGTATATCATGCATTGATGGCATTGTTATTGTTGAAATTATCTGTAGTGATTTTTGAATGTTAATTATTTTGGAAGCTGACATATATAAGTCAAATTGTCTTATGTTAGACTGATTAGATTTTATTAATATTGTCCAACAGCATGTTGTCTGAAAAACAGAAACGTACAATGAAGGTTGTTGTAACTTCTTTGATATTCAAAATATTGAGGAAAAAACATGTTGGACAGAAGCCAGACACTGATGGTTTGCTTCGTGGGTCTGGATATTTAAATAAAATACTTTATGGAAATCCAAGACATTGTTAAGAGATGTTAAGGATGAAAAAAGAAGTTTTTATATGTTTATGTGGTCATTTTAGAAATATAGGGTGGCTTGAAGATAGTCGTTATGTATCCATAGAAGAGAAGATGGCAATGTTTCTCATAACATTAAGTCATAACATAAGAAATCGTTTTGTGAAACGAAGATTCAATCATCCAACACAAACAATACATAAATACTTCCATGAAGTATTATATGCTATGCTCCATTTTTCAAAAGAGATGATTGTCCCAACAACTATGAATTCAGTCCATCACATAAGTCATCACCGTTGGCTCAAAGGAATTTTTAAGGTATTTTTTCGTTTTATTTTAACTTCATAAGATATATAATAATTTACAACTTTTTAAAATTCTAACATTTATACTAAAATATTTATTTTTGAAAGGGTGCAGTGGTGGGTACACTTGATGGAACTCTTATTTCTGCTGTTATACCACCAGACGAACAAGTTTCATACAAAGGAAGAGGCAAAGGAGAATGTTTTCAAAATGTACTTGCTATATGTGATTTTGCCCTTGTGTTCACATTTGTCTAGGCAGGTTGGAAAGGGATAGCACATGACTCAAGAGTTCTAAAAGAAACTATGAGTGATCCAGCTAATAATTTCTGAATTCTTCCTCCAGGTTAGATGAAAATATTTAATTAATGTTACAAAATATTTATGTAGATAATTTATTTTATATTATTCGTGCAGATAAATACTTTTTATGCGATGCGGCATATACAAATTATACGTGGATTTATGTCACCCTATCGTAATGTGCAGTATTGGTTGTCTAATTTTCAAAATCTCCGTCCAAGAACAAAAGAAGAGTTATTCAACCAAGCACATGCTAAGTTAAGAAATGTAATTGAACGTGTTTTTAGAGTATTGAAAGCTCGTTTTTCGATATTAAAAAAGATATCATATTTTGTTGCTGCATAAAGGAATATTGTAATTGCTTGCATAAGCATACACAATTTTATACGACAAACCCATATCACAGATGCTTTTTTGGACCAGTTTAGTGATGTCAATGCTGCTTATGGCAATCCCCATCAAAATTTGCATACTTCAACTAGCTTGGAAGCTGGAGGAGGAAGGACACAAGCTAATCAAATTTTTATGCTCAATTTGCGTGAACAAATTGCTCAACAACTAAACTCTTCATTTGTATCCTAGTTGTAATTTTTAAAATTTATGACAATTGGTAGTTATACGTGATTAATTTAACTTAAATTAATTTTATTATTATGTTTGTTAAATGTAGACTACAATATGATAATAGTGATTATGATTTATGCTATGAATTAAATTGATTTGATGTATTGTCATTTTTTATTAGAAAAACTCATTTTATATAAATATTTTTATATTAAAGAGTGGAAGGGTTAAACTGGAAATTAATTTATTTTCAGCCGTCAGCTCTGTATAGTTATCAAACAGTTTGATTTAATTCAGTACTTAAATTTCAGTGGATACCAAACAGTCCACAAATTCAGCATTCAGCTTTCAATTTTAACAAACACAACCTAAACAGAGCACTCACAAATTGATTAATCAAATAGAGCAAATAACAAATTGATTAATCAAATAGAGCAAATAGCAAATTGATTAACAAAACAAATTGATTAACTAGAGCATTTATTACAAAACAAAGCATTCAACATCATCTAATCATAACAAGACAGATTACCATATTAATTACTCAGATGACATGATCGAATAAAAATCCTTTTTTGCGTTCCAATTCATAATTCAAAGCATACGATTTTTGAATAAAGTAAAAAACAAAATTAGTTGAAATAATCACGTCGTCTAAATAGAAAGACACTAACATTTATGGATAGCAAATGTGGATTCGAGTCCCACCGTCATTGATTAATATCACCACTAAATTGGTTGATGTTAAAGAAGGCGGAGGAGGAGGAAAAAATTAAAAAAATACAGTGAAGCGTTCGTTTTCTCGTCTAGCTCACTTCTTCACCTTATCGCCTAAACTCATTTTTTTCTTATTTTACTAAACCTCGCTTCACCTGAGCTGTTCAAGGTGATCAATACTCGCTTTGTTTAGCTTCTGGCCTAGGCTCGCTATTAACAACACTAGTTCAGCGTGACGTCAAAGCCTTCTTCACTCTTGAAGCCTTCTACAAAAATAAAAATAAAGTCATTTGAAGTGTACTAACATTTCACTGAATCTATCATGGCCTTCCTTTTTATATATGCATATACAATCTCTCTAATTCAAAAGGGAGATATTTTGCATATATAAAGCTCTAAAAAATTAAAGTAGTGCTTCATAAGCGAGGCGACATCTCAAGTAGCCTTCACAGAGATCCATTACAATCCCGCAAGAGCCCTAAAATCTTATCTTTCTCGATTTTCACTCATGTAAGAAAAAGTGATAAGGCTGGTGTGAAGCAACAACCTATCCCCTTCAATCAAACTAAAGTAAGTTAGAGCCCTTTCCAGCTTCTTTCTCAAAATAAAGAAGGATTTCGCCTTTATTGAGGAGAGATTAATGCACTCAACGTTACTAAGCAAACATAGGCTTGGGCTCAAAAAGCAAGATGCAACCAATTAAGCAACTTGCGCAAAAGTCCTTGCTCGTTAACGCTTTAATTTGATTGCACCTAGCACCTTTCCATTTTCTCGCTTTTGTTCTCCAATAAGAAGGTAAGCTTCAAAGCTACTGTTTTCCTCTAACTAACACTACACTAAGAGAAAATCCAAACATCTTTGAAAATATATCCTTTTAAAAATTGGAATTACAAATGATGGTATATTTGGTAACGTTTTCGTTTTTATGTTTTAAAAAAAAACTAATTTTTATTTTTTCTTTTATAAAAATTAAAAATATAAGACATGTTTGATAGGCATTTATATTTAAAAAATTGTGAAAACAAAAATAAAAAAATATATTTGGTATTATATCAAAAATCCATCACCTAACACCACCAACCACCCCCTAAAACCCACCACCGAAACCCACCACCAACAACTACCCAAAACCCACCACCAAACCCCATTACAAACCCTACAACCAACCGCCACCCAAAACCCACTGCCAAACTCCATTGCAAAATCCACCACCAATAACCATCAAAACCCACACCTAATAACCACCGAAATCCACCACCCAACCCCACTTCAAAACCCACCAACAACCACTGAAACCCACCACCCAACCGTTGAAAACCCCTAATCAACCATAAACAAATCTTGTAAATTCCAACAAAGAGAGGAGCGAGAGATCCAAAATGTTCCCCTATCATTCGTTGGAGTGAAGTCGGAGAGAGTCAGTGATGACAGTTGCGCAGGAAAGAAAGAGAGAGAGAGCGAGTGGGGGGATATATGAGGTCTTTATATATGTGCCAAAAAAAAATCTTGTCTGTTGCTAACAAAACTCGAAGGTTGGCCCTCATTAAAGTCATTCCAACGCCTCCTACATGTTTCCATTTTGGATGTTTTCAAATTTTGTCTTGGTTTTCAAAACGGAGCAACAACAAAAAAGAACACATTCACAAAAAATATATATATATATATGTATATATATTTTTTACAAAAAAATGAAAACAAAAACAAAAAAAAATGCCCTATTACCAAACGCAACCTAAATGTCCTACATCTTTATCGATGTCTTCAACAACTCCCCCCCCCTTTTTTCTTGAAAATGTGTTGCATCTTATTACCTACGATCTGATAAACACAACTGCTAGACAACTAAGTTGATGATGAAGTGAATGTAACTCTTTGAGAGATGCTAGAGCATTTTGTGTGCTAAAGCCTCAATTATAAACTCCTCCACATAATTCTTGAGAAACCTACGGAAAGTCCCCCCTCTTGCAAAAACATTCCAAAAATATGCCACCTCTTGAACTGCTAAAGAACCCCTGTTGAACATTTCATAAATCTGGGTATTTGCATGAGGCAAAGATCCGAAGGCCCACCTCCATATCCTTGAACCCATGTGCATCAAAAATTAAAGAAATGCAATCCAGCCCATATGATTGCTTTGCTCAAAATCCACGTTACACCAGAATTTTAAGGTTCCATGTTGTAAGCTTGAGTCATCTGATATGTGAAACGAGAGCACTAAAACGACGTCGTATAGCTATCTATAAAAGGCAACCCAAGGAAGAATGCTAAAAAATCCTTAAGCACGAACATTTTTTGTTGACTACAGTAAAAAAACAAAATCCAAGATGTCATACCTTTATCACATCACGACTAAGATCATTAACATTCTCCACACACACTGTAATTTTCTTTCCTTTTGCAGGAATAGAACCACCAGGTTTTACCTGCAACAAAAAACATAATTTCATCTGAATATGGGAAAACACAATGAAACAACACTACTGGAACCCAGAATCACCAATGAATTACAACCCACCTCAGAGTTGCGATAACCACAAGTATCACAAGAGGCGGCCATGACAATTACTTCTTGGAAGTATGGAATGTCTGTATATTGTTAAGCTCATCAAATGAACAGTATTTGGTACAATTACCAAGACATAAATAAAGGAAAAAATTGTTGCCACAATTTTTATTCCTGACATAAACTCTGCTTCATATACAGTGTTAATCTGCCCATAAAACTCTGCTTCACAAAAAATATTTATTTTTACTGGAAAAAAAGTGCATAGCTCAAGAAAGGCCAGCTAAAGTACAAGAACACCTCCTCTAACCTCCTAAGCATAGTTATCAAATCGTATATCGGAAGGCGTATCGTAAGATACAAATATTGTATCGTAAGATACGGTGCAATTTTAAATAAATAATAATAAAATATATATATACCTTTAAAAAAAAGTCATACACTCATAAAAACATAGCATTTCATTAATACTCCACCAACTATTCAAATCATCAACATAATCTACTACTATTATAATGCAAAGTTCACAACCATAGTTCACTAATTCAAACTTTAAACACCAAAGAGACTTCTAATCCAAATTTCTAACATCCATTTTGAACTTGATCTTCAATTTCAATTGAAAATGCATCATCATCATCATTGTGATCGGATGTCAACAAGTCTTCACTTCCTTCATCTTCAACTTCTTGTATTTGTTCATCCTCATCTTCATCCTCATCTTCAAGTTGAACTATTTGCTTTCCTTTTTTCTTGTTTAAAATAAAATTTCTAGGCCCTACAAAGCAATCAATACAAAATATAAAAAAAAAAAATTCAAAGTAATGGAGAAGAAGAAAAAACAACCACTACATTTTAATTACCTCTATTTCTCTTTTTGCTAGTCCCTTCTTGAACCTCAAAACATTCACCAACATTCATCCAAGCAGTGTCCTCAGGAAGTAGTGCATCTTCTTTTTCAGTGATCCACTCATCATCAGATTCCATATCTGAGAGAGAAACAGGATCATAGGAATCACCTTCTAGTATTCTCTTTTGGTGTCTTGCCTCCAATTGAAGATTGTACTTCACAAACACAAATGCACTTAATCTTTGCTGCTCTAATCGATTTATCCTCTTAGAGTGCACCTGGTCAAATGTACTCCAATTCCTCTCACATCCTGTGGCACTACAAGTCAAGCTAAGGACGCGGGTAACAAGTTGTTGCAACTCTGGACAACATCCTCCAAATGATTCCCACCACAAGGCTATAAAAAATTACAATAGAATACTCCATTAACTAACTTAAGCAGTTGCATTCAAATAACTAACTTAAGTTAGGTTACCACTAACCAGGTTGTTTCTTCTTCCTCATCTGCATTGTCATGTCCATTCCAAACATCAAATCAGCATTATGAAAGATATCTAATTGTTTATCAACTTTTTCTCTCACAATAGGACTTGGGCACATTCTCTGAATGGTCAGATAAAGTCTCATTTTTATCTCATAGTCCGCACTACCGGTGTAATGAAACCTAAAATAGTTATTCTGATTTACAATGATCATTGATCAGTATACAATATATAGATATAAAATGATATAAAAAATGAGAAAATTAAATCTTATGCGGGATTGAGATAATAGGCAGCTGCGTGAAGAGGTCTGTGTAANATCCAAGACATTGTTAAGAGATGTTAAGGATGAAAAAAGAAGCTTTTATATGTTTATGTGGTCATTTTAGAAATATAGGGTGGCTTGAAGATAGTCGTTATGTATCCATAGAAGAGAAGATGGCAATGTTTCTCATAACATTAAGTCATAACATAAGAAATCGTTTTGTGAAACGAAGATTCAATCATCCAACACAAACAATACATAAATACTTCCATGAAGTATTATATGCTATGCTCCATTTTTCAAAAGAGATGATTGTCCCAACAACTATGAATTCAGTCCATCACATAAGTCATCACCGTTGGCTCAAAGGAATTTTTAAGGTATTTTTTCGTTTTATTTTAACTTCATAAGATATATAATAATTTACAACTTTTTAAAATTCTAACATTTATACTAAAATATTTATTTTTGAAAGGGTGCAGTGGTGGGTACACTTGATGGAACTCTTATTTCTGCTGTTATACCACCAGACGAACAAGTTTCATACAAAGGAAGAGGCAAAGGAGAATGTTTTCAAAATGTACTTGCTATATGTGATTTTGCCCTTGTGTTCACATTTGTCTAGGCAGGTTGGAAAGGGATAGCACATGACTCAAGAGTTCTAAAAGAAACTATGAGTGATCCAGCTAATAATTTCTGAATTCTTCCTCCAGGTTAGATGAAAATATTTAATTAATGTTACAAAATATTTATGTAGATAATTTATTTTATATTATTCGTGCAGATAAATACTTTTTATGCGATGCGGCATATACAAATTATACGTGGATTTATGTCACCCTATCGTAATGTGCAGTATTGGTTGTCTAATTTTCAAAATCTCCGTCCAAGAACAAAAGAAGAGTTATTCAACCAAGCACATGCTAAGTTAAGAAATGTAATTGAACGTGTTTTTAGAGTATTGAAAGCTCGTTTTTCGATATTAAAAAAGATATCATATTTTGTTGCTGCATAAAGGAATATTGTAATTGCTTGTATAAGCATACACAATTTTATACGACAAACCCATATCACAGATGCTTTTTTGGACCAGTTTAGTGATGTCAATAATGCTTATGGCAATCCCCATCAAAATTTGCATACTTCAACTAGCTTGGAAGCTGGAGGAGGAAGGACACAAGCTAATCAAATTTTTATGCTCAATTTGCGTGAACAAATTGCTCAACAACTAAACTCTTCATTTGTATCCTAGTTGTAATTTTTAAAATTTATGACAATTGGTAGTTATACGTGATTAATTTAACTTAAATTAATTTTATTATTATGTTTGTTAAATGTAGACTACAATATGATAATAGTGATTATGATTTATGCTATGAATTAAATTGATTTGATGTATTGTCATTTTTTATTAGAAAAACTCATTTTATATAAATATTTTTATATTAAAGAGTGGAAGGGTTAAACTGGAAATTAATTTATTTTCAGCCGTCAGCTCTGTATAGTTATCAAACAGTTTGATTTAATTCAGTACTTAAATTTCAGTGGATACCAAACAGTCCACAAATTCAGCATTCAGCTTTCAATTTTAACAAACACAACCTAAACAGAGCACTCACAAATTGATTAATCAAATAGAGCAAATAACAAATTGATTAATCAAATAGAGCAAATAGCAAATTGATTAACAAAACAAATTGATTAACTAGAGCATTTATTACAAAACAAAGCATTNAATTTATACAAAAAAAATATATATACATTTGGCTTTGTAAATAAATTAATATTATTTCTCACTGCACAGAACCAACAATCAATGGAGACTGGGAAGAAGAAGAAAAAGAAGGAGTACCTAGAGAAAGAAGAAGGTAGCGATCAACGATCACCCACAGTCGGAGACCAGCAATCACCCACAGACGAAGACCAGCAATCACCCACAGTCGAGACCACCCATAATCGATCACCACCCACAGTTGAAGACCACCCACAATCAATCACCACCCACAGTCGATCACTCGTCGTCGATGGCTAAAGAGAAACCAGAGGCCTCTGAGTCTCTGACTAGCGATGAGCGAAGGTCGAATATGAGAGAAATGAGGGTTTTTTTTTTTTGTAACCCTAACCACTAAAACGACATTGTTTCGGTGGTTATAGGGATTAAAAAAATAAAATCAGATCACAAAACGACATCGTTTTTAAAAAAAAAAAAATTTGCACGTATCGTGTATCGGATGATACAACGCAAAAACGATATATAACTACGATCCGTATCGTTTTAGGCCTGTATCGTAACATACCGTACGATACGTATCGCGTATCGTACGATACTAACAACTATGCTCCTAAGAGGATATGATCTAGCCTTCTAAAAGTGCACTACAATCAAGATCAAGCATTGCTTAATGCGTAAAATCATCTTTCGGACTGCCCAGCCCATACAAGATCCAACATTGAACCCCAGCTGCAACCCACCAAGATAACTTCCCAGAATTTAAAAATGGAACAGGGAATTTTACAATGCTTCCAAGTTCCCAAGCACAAAGGCAGTCTAATGTGGAGCATACTAACAAGCAGCATAATTCTGGAATTTTATGAATGAAACGCTTCAGAATGTCTGAGACAACGTTTAGTGTTATATCTTCTATGATGTTTAGGACTGATAAACCACTGAATTATTTTCTTTACGTTCTCTCTCTTTTGTCAGATATTTTAGAGGCAATTGTTCTTTACTCCTCCAATAATTGATGGACCTGTGCTGTATTTATAGGATACGGGTCATATGTTGGGTAAAATCAAGTTACTAGGTTGTCCTTCAAGTGTCTAGAATAGGCCTCAGTGTCGTGCGAAACAAAGAGTATCACCCTTTGTAATGGCACAAGCGTGTTGTACAATTAAAATTATTCTTGATAAGTAGATTTGACTATTTCTAGCTCTCTGGCTATAAATGGTCCTTTATGAGCTTTTAAAATATTTTCTAGGCCCTTACCACTGCCCCAGTCGTCATTTTTCGCCGCTCAGCATTATTCCTTCTGGAAACATTCTGTATTGCTAATAGACACCCTACACTGCAAACCCATGGATCTGTACAATGGACACATTTGCAGGCACTCGGGCAAGACACACATAAACACGGAATGTATAAGCATATACACGAGCCTAGCTTACGTACTATGAACAAATGTGCAAATATATGTAATGTACACACACTTACATATGTGGGTGAAGCTTATGCGTGCCATATGTATGCATATGACACACTAGCTTACATGTGTGCATATTATTATGGATACATAACTTCCTATATCCAATTCTACACATGTATACGGGAGAAAGGGAGGGAGGGAGGGAGAGACAGTCAAGACTCGAGCATGAGCATGCTATTCTCACTGTGGTAAAAGTTATCTTGAAGATTCACCTCACGTTTGAAAAGGAGAAGGAAAACTATGTAACAGATTTTGGAAGGAATACATCTTCAAAAAACTTGAGACCAATCACTAAGAATAATAAATGGTTGGCCAAAAGAAGCCACGCAAACATAGGTCATTTTAAATGATCCGTGATATCCAAATTAAAAAAGGAACAAAACCATTCAGCCATGTTACATTTCAATGACAGCAAAGAAGTAGGAGGATACTGGTGACAAACATTCGAGTTTCACACCTGGCACCACAAGCTCCACATGTTGATGGAAAAGTCATCACCTATTCAGTATAATAGTGTGACAAATAAAATGGATTTGAGAAAACAGATGTAAACAAATCTCTTTCTGAAAGATATTGTACCTCTTCCGGTGCAGAGTAACGAAACAAAGCTTCAGCAATTTCTGCACTATTACCCTGAGCAATAGCTCGTTGACCTCCTCTTGCTCCAACTGATCCATGTGGCTCTCTTTTCAATTGGTCAGGGACTTGGTTTATTTCCTCCAATTCAGTGGTCACACCAGGTTCCCGAACTTGTGATGGATCAACAGCGTAACCTAATGATGCTTGTTGCTCAGGAGTTCGCTCGTAGAACTTAATAGTCAATGATGGGTCCGGAGATGGAGCTAACCTATTAGAAGTAAGTGAATTCTATTCAGACTAGAAGGAAAAACAACATATCTTTTCTAATCGAATAAAAAAAGAAGAAATAATTTCAATCATTTTAGACCGAGGAATCACAACAAGAATGACTCGCAAATATCAAAATGAAGACCTTGATTAAATTATTTTGTCCCATAGGGCACACACAAACTGACTTAAGCACTTTACTTTGTACCAGATGAAACTATGCTGCTTATCAAATTCTCTTACAATAGAAACCACACATATATTAGCCTGCACTGTGCAATCATTCCCAAAAGAGGAAGTAGGGGGAAGGCAAGCAACAACTATTTGTTTTTTAAACCTAACTCCACCTAAAGCATAAACTCATAGAACAAATAATCAAATTTCCAAAAACCTAAATTTTCTTTTAGATTAAGTGTCTCTTACGGGTTCTCAATGAAGCTGTTGCCAGCAGGATCATCAAGACTGAAGGTAAACGATGAATCTCCAGATGCGCAAGCTTTCAATTTTACCAAGAACATGTCTATTGCTTCAGCAGTCTGAGGATCCACTTCCTGGAAAGCACAGTAGACAGACTACTGAGGTACCCCAAGAAGGAGGAAAAAAGAAAATTCAGTGACATCAAACTAAGGTGCACCTTTCGCTCTACTTGTAGGGCTTGTAGTTCATCCACAGCTCTTACTAATATTCCTTCCACCTAGAAACAAATACAACAACTATGACTGTAAGAGAAGAGATAATAGTCTATTTAACATCATGTAAAAAATACGGTAACTAGATTGGAAAGGTAACAGAAGTTCTAGCACCAACTTGCTCAAATAAAATCATCAACTTGATGCCTAAAGTGCTCAGCTGCTCTAAACTAAGGCAACCTCCTCAAATAATATACGAAACCTAGTTGAACTGACAAATCAGGCAAAGGTGTCAACATAATTACTTTCAATAGCTAATCCAAGTACAAAGAGGACTAGCAGCTTCAGGCTTCTGTTCGACCAAAATCATACTTTTTGAAAATATTGGATATCAATTTAAAAAAAAAATTATACCAAAGTTAAAGTTAATGACCAATTACGGGAACAGAGAAAAGAGACATTATCATCCTATGGTAGAAAGAGCAGAACCTTTGGGCAAGCATCTTATCTGATATTCTTCCTTTGGAAATCACTATGGAGCTATGTTTAGTATTTGTGTATCAATAAGCAATGCCAAGAGCTCCACGACTTTCAAGTATCATGTATCAATTAATAAAGCAAGAACTTCTCTAACAATAAAAAGTCAATGATAGCGAGGACAAATTGCAGCTCCTTAACAAGGCAAAGGATGATCTCAGTTATTCTTGCAAAAAATGCTGAACACCGACTCCATTTTCAAGGTAACTTTCCACATATTGACCGACCTCTCATATCGATGTTTCCGTGAGTGAATAAGCCATGTGTGAGAGAGATACAAAGAGCATCAATCGAAGGTATAAATGTTTCTTGTCCCAAAAAATGAATAGAAAATGAAATAACCATAAGGACATTGTGTTTCTATTTTTGCTAGCCTCTTTATCACCTCTTGCAGCAGGATAGAATTTATCAGACGTAATATTTAACAGTAAGATCACTAAATTACACAAAGTTACAGGAATGGATAACAATTTTGAACAAGACGAATAGCTCATGAACGTGAAATGACTTGATAAAAGGATGATGATGCCTTTGTTTTTTTTCTTTTTTTTTTTGGGGTGGGGGAAGGGAAGAAGTGGGGGAGGCATAAGTCAGAAATACTGCAGAGGATATGAATAGAAAGGCAAGTTAATGGAAGATACTGTTGATAAAGATCCACGCTGAGCCTCTGGAGGGATCTCAAAGTCCAGTTCAGGAATCTGCACACCCATACAAATTGCTGAGATAAATTGCAAATTCGTATATGTAAAGCATGAACATTTTCACCATTGTAAGCATAAAGCATGAACACCAATGTCAAAGTTGTATGTTTTTATTTTATATCTCAACAGTTAACCTATATTTTTAATATTGTGTGTAGTTACATAATCTACACCTCAAGAGTCGAGATACATTTTACATTATCAAATGGATATAAAGGGGAAAATGAGGAGCAAAACTGATAAAAACTAATAATCATTCACAAGAGAAGTCAAATTTAAACATTCCACTTCTTGACATCTACCGTTAAGAATAAAGAAGGTAGTTAGAAGACTTCTTAGAAAACGGCATTCCAAGCGTGCATGCCATCATTTATCATGGCACAAGTTCTGCTAGACGAGCTACATCAACATTTATGAAAGAGCATTTCCCCACTTCACCCAACCAAGTTCAGCTTATGAGCAGCATGGTTTTTACTCAAACCATCCTCAGAGGCTTTCCTATCATGACACTATTCAGGGGAAAACTATATTAGAAAAGGGCAAAGCATCAAAATTATGAATTTATGCCAACAAAAATGTGTTCAAAGTGCAGCTTAGGCCATAGGCCAATAATATATAAATGCACAGACATTGCTGCAAGGTTTTTCTGAAGTAGTTTTCTGCATGCATAACATAGGAAAAGCTTTGGAAGCAGACACAAAAAAACAATCGCACACAGGAGCATAACAATTTGCAGCAAGATGACTACAAACAAGAAGGGAGAGAGAACCCCACACTTAATGATGCATTATGGCTCAAGNGTTTCTTCACATTACAAAAATTCTTTTTGATTTGTTCATTTGCCTTGTCCATTGCCTAGTAAATATACCTCATGGCAGGCTTTAGATCCCCATCTACAAGCCTCAACACCTTCACCAATGACAACACACACTTCAAGCAATACTTGATTGATCCCCAAAAATTTTGGTCAGCTCCTATAATATCCATCACTTTTACACCATCTCCCTTCTTACAATATTGACTTCTCTGTCATTCCTCAGAATCAAACATTGCTCTAAGCCCAATTTTATTTTCAAATAAACTCCTTAAAGTTAAATATGAGGTGGCAAATTTGGTCACACAAGCTCTCACCAAATCCCTTTTCTTTGTATACTTTCTCATAAGATTTAACACCCAAGAATGTCTATAAATGTAAACTGTGATTTTCCTTGCCTTTGACATTATATCCTTGTGCAGAGGAAGGTCCCCAATATCCGTCAAAATGAGATCTAGACAATGTGCAACGCAGGGAGACCAAAACAACTTTTTCCTCTTTGTCATTAACAACTTCCCAGCTTTTACATAAGCCAATGCACTATCAGTTACAACCTGAACAACATTATCCTCACCAATCTCTTCTACCATTGAATCTAAAAGCTCAAAAAGATTATCCGCATTCTTACAAATACCTGAAGTATCAATACTTTTAAGAAACACACTTCCTCTAGGACTATTCACTAAAAAATTAGTGATAGAGCGATGTTTCCCATCAGTCCATCCATCAGACATAAGAGTACAACCCGTNGTTTGAGCGATGTTTTCCATCAATCCATCCATCAGACATAAGAGTACAACCCGTCTTTCTCCACTCTGTTTTTATAATTTTTCATCGACCCACCATTAATCAAATTTGTTTCTTTTTTCAAAAAAGAACATTTCACCTCATGATACGATGGAGGTTTCAATCCCTTACCAAACGATGCAACAGATTCTAACATTCTTACAAAATATGGATCCTTTACCAAATTAAAAGGAAGGGCATTAGCATAAAAACATCTACAAATATCCAAGCATACATCTTCCCTACCCTTTTTCTTNATAGATTCTAAAATTATTACAAAATATGGATCCTTTACCAAATTAAAAGGAAGGGCATTAGCATAAAAACATCTACAAATATCCAAGCATACATCTTCCCTACCCTTTTTCTTNACGATGCAATAGATTCTAAAATTATTACAAAATATGGATCCTTTACCAAATTAAAAGGAAGGGCATTAGCATAAAAACATCTACAAATATCCAAGCATACATCTTCCCTACCATTTTTCTTCAACATGGTATTCAAAGTAATTGTGGTGGTTGGTTGTATTTTATCAGCAGTAGTACCAGTGTTATTTAAGGCGTAAAGCGAACCGAAGCGACCAAGGCTCCTAACGCCTAGGCGAGAAGCGAGAAGCAAAGCGACACGCTTTACCGAAGCAAAGCGAACAATTAAAAAAAATATATATTTTACTTTAATTACTTCTAAACAATCTAAGTTCTAATTTTATATATACTAAATATTTAAATGCAAGTAAAACCATAAACATTTAAATTAAAACAAACACTAATAATATCTCAAATCTTAATAACAGTCATAACTTAAACATTTAAATTCAAACAAATACTAACAATTGTATACATTTTCATATTGACAGGGTAGGACAACAAAAGAAGCAGAATCAGGACAACAGCAGAATTAGCAACAAAAAAAAAAGAAGTAGAATGAGGATAAAAAAAAATAAAAGCAACACAGGACAGCAAAACCGAAGCAGCAACAGAATAAAAAAAAAAAAATAGAAGCAGAATGAGTTAAAAAAAAAACAGAAGCACAATGATCATGACAGGAGCAGAATCAATTGTAAACAATTTCATATGTAATTATATACTGAATAAAAAAAAGCAGAACAGAGGCACATTTCACATGTACTAAAATAATTAAACATGGTATAAGCATAGACCACTTTTTGGTACCATTTGTATATATATAAGAAAAGGGAAAAGTATAACCAAGACATATCAGAGACACTTCTTTGTAGAAGAATTTATTATTTACCCCCATTTCTGATACTCCTGCTTTATTTTTTTATCATAATTGTCATGCAGTGTAGTCGCCTGACTCCCACATCCCACAAATATTCTAAATGAATTCAGCAACACAAGGAAAAAAAAGGAATGTGTTTTGTTCGAAACATTGTTTTTTAAAAAAAAAAAAAAAAATAGACCAGCAATAGTCTAAAAAAAAAGTCATTAGTGATTAAAAAATAAAAGAGACTACAAACCTATAATCAAAAAAAAAAAAAAAAGTGAAGCAGAATCGCTTTTTATAATAAAGCGTTCGCTTTTTCGCTTTTTTCGCTTCTTCGCTTTTTCTCGCTTTTTTCTCGCTTCGCTCACGTTCGCTTCGCCTGGGGTCCTCCAGGCGAGATAAGCTCGTCTCGCCTCGCTTCTCGCCTAGGCGAGCTTTTCAAAACACTGAGTAATACTACCCACACTGCCACTACTTTTCGAATCCACAAGACTCATATATTTGCTAATTGCCCTATCATTCAATAATTGCTTAAAAAATTCAATTACTTCCTCAGGGCAATGCTTACACGCTGCTACATCTCTGCGATTACCTGCCAAATAATTTTTCATTCTTGAACTGCCTCTCCAATAGACATATGCACAATGAATGCATTTGAATTTCAACCTTGATCCTTCTACTTTGTCACAATGTTCCCATGTGGGATCATTAGCAAGTTTTTTAGTCATTTCTATATGAAAATTGAATGCCGGTGATGCCACTGTTGCACAAAATTAAAATTAATCAAGATTAAAAAAAATTTATACAAAAAAAATATATATACATTTGGCTTTGTAAATAAATTAATATTATTTCTCACTACACAGAACCAACAATCAATGGAGACTGGGAAGAAGAAGAAAAAGAAGGAGTACCTAGAGAAGGAAGAAGGTAGCGATCAACGATCACCCACAGTCGGAGACCAGCAATCACCCACAGACGAAGACCAGCAATCACCCACAGTCGAGACCACCCATAATCGATCATCACCCACAGTCGAAGACCACCCACAATCAATCACCACCCACAGTCGATCACTCGTCGTCGATGGCTGAAGAGAAACCAGAGGCCTCTGAGTCTCTGACTAGCGATGAGCGAAGGTCGAATACGAGAGAAATGAGGAATTTTTTTTTTTGTAACCCTAACCACTAAAACGACATTGTTTCAGTGGTTATAGGGATTAAAAAAATAAAATCAGATCACAAAACGACATCGTTTTTAAAAAAAAAAAAAAAATTGCACGTATCGTGTATCGGATGATACAACGCAAAAACGATATATAACTACGATCCGTATCGTTTTAGGCCTTTATCGTAACATACCGTACGATACGTATCGCGTCTCGTACGATACTAACAACTATGCTCCTAAGAAGATATGATCTAGCCTTCTAAAAGTGCACTACAATCAAGATCAAGCATTGCTTAATGCGTAAAATCATCTTTCGGACTGCCCAGCCCATACAAGATCCAACATTGAACCCCAGCTGCAACCCACCAAGATAACTTCCCAGAATTTAAAAATGGAACAGGGAATTTTACAATGCTTCCAAGTTCCCAAGCACAAAGGCAGTCTAATGTGGAGCATACTAACAAGCAGCATAATTCTGGAATTTTATGAATGAAACGCTTCAGAATGTCTGAGACAACGTTTAGTGTTATATCTTCTATGATGTTTAGGACTGATAAACCACTGAATTATTTTCTTTACGTTCTCTCTCTTTTGTCAGATATTTTAGAGGCAATTGTTCTTTACTCCTCCAATAATTGATGGACCTGTGCTGTATTTATAGGATACGGGTCATATGTTGGGTAAAATCAAGTTACTAGGTTGTCCTTCAAGTGTCTAGAATAGGCCTCAGTGTCGTGCGAAACAAAGAGTATCACCCTTTGTAATGGCACAAGCGTGTTGTACAATTAAAATTATTCTTGATAAGTAGATTTGACTATTTCTAGCTCTCTGGCTATAAATGGTCCTTTATGAGCTTTTAAAATATTTTCTAGGCCCTTACCACTGCCCCAGTCGTCATTTTTCGCCGCTCAGCATTATTCCTTCTGGAAACATTCTGTATTGCTAATAGACACCCTACACTGCAAACCCATGGATCTGTACAATGGACACATTTGCAGGCACTCGGGCAAGACACACATAAACNGCACACACAAACTGACTTAAGCACTTTACTTTGTACCAGATGAAACTATGCTGCTTATCAAATTCTCTTACAATAGAAACCACACATATATTAGCCTGCACTGTGCAATCATTCCCAAAAGAGGAAGTAGGGGGAAGGCAAGCAACAACTATTTGTTTTTTAAACCTAACTCCACCTAAAGCATAAACTCATAGAACAAATAATCAAATTTCCAAAAACCTAAATTTTCTTTTAGATTAAGTGTCTCTTACGGGTTCTCAATGAAGCTGTTGCCAGCAGGATCATCAAGACTGAAGGTAAACGATGAATCTCCAGATGCGCAAGCTTTCAATTTTACCAAGAACATGTCTATTGCTTCAGCAGTCTGAGGATCCACTTCCTGGAAAGCACAGTAGACAGACTACTGAGGTACCAAGAAGGAGGAAAAAAGAAAATTCAGTGACATCAAACTAAGGTGCACCTTTCGCTCTACTTGTAGGGCTTGTAGTTCATCCACAGCTCTTACTAATATTCCTTCCACCTAGAAACAAATACAACAACTATGACTGTAAGAGAAGAGATAATAGTCTATTTAACATCATGTAAAAAATACGGTAACTAGATTGGAAAGGTAACAGAAGTTCTAGCACCAACTTGCTCAAATAAAATCATCAACTTGATACCTAAAGTGCTCAGCTGCTCTAAACTAAGGCAACCTCCTAGTTGAACTGACAAATCAGGCAAAGGTGTCAACATAATTACTTTCAATAGCTAATCCAAGTACAAAGAGGACTAGCAGCTTCAGGCTTCTGTTCGACCAAAATCATACTTTTTGAAAATATTGGATATCAATTTAAAAAAAAAATTATACCAAAGTTAAAGTTAACGACCAATTACGGGAACAGAGAAAAGAGACATTATCATCCTATGGTAGAAAGAGCAGAACCTTTGGGCAAGCATCTTATCTGATATTCTTCCTTTGGAAATCACTATGGAGCTATGTTTAGTATTTGTGTATCAATAAGCAATGCCAAGAGCTCCACGACTTTCAAGTATCATGTATCAATTAATAAAGCAAGAACTTCTCTAACAATAAAAAGTCAATGATAGCGAGGACAAATTGCAGCTCCTTAACAAGGCAAAGGATGATCTCAGTTATTCTTGCAAAAAATGCTGAACACCGACTCCATTTTCAAGGTAACTTTCCACATATTGACCGACCTCTCATATCGATGTTTCCGTGAGTGAATAAGCCATGTGTGAGAGAGATACAAAGAGCATCAATCGAAGGTATAAATGTTTCTTGTCCCAAAAAATGAATAGAAAATGAAATAACCATAAGGACATTGTGTTTCTATTTTTGCTAGCCTCTTTATCACCTCTTGCAGCAGGATAGAATTTATCAGACGTAATATTTAACAGTAAGATCACTAAATTACACAAAGTTACAGGAATGGATAACAATTTTGAACAAGACGAATAGCTCATGAACGTGAAATGACTTGATAAAAGGATGATGATGCCTTTGTTTTTTTTCTTTTTTTTTTTGGGGTGGGGGAAGGGAAGAAGTGGGGGAGGCATAAGTCAGAAATACTGCAGAGGATATGAATAGAAAGGCAAGTTAATGGAAGATACTGTTGATAAAGATCCACGCTGAGCCTCTGGAGGGATCTCAAAGTCCAGTTCAGGAATCTGCACACCCATACAAATTGCTGAGATAAATTGCAAATTCGTATATGTAAAACATGAACATTTTCACCATTGTAAGCATAAAGCATGAACACCAATGTCAAAGTTGTATGTTTTTATTTTATATCTCAACAGTTAACCTATATTTTTAATATTGTGTGTAGTTACATAATCTACACCTCAAGAGTCGAGATACATTTTACATTATCAAATGGATATAAAGGGGAAAATGAGGAGCAAAACTGATAAAAACTAATAATCATTCACAAGAGAAGTCAAATTTAAACATTCCACTTCTTGACATCTACCGTTAAGAATAAAGAAGGTAGTTAGAAGACTTCTTAGAAAACGGCATTCCAAGCGTGCATGCCATCATTTATCATGGCACAAGTTCTGCTAGACGAGCTACATCAACATTTATGAAAGAGCATTTCCCCACTTCACCCAACCAAGTTCAGCTTATGAGCAGCATGGTTTTTACTCAAACCATCCTCAGAGGCTTTCCTATCATGACACTATTCAGGGGAAAACTATATTAGAAAAGGGCAAAGCATCAAAATTATGAATTTATGCCAACAAAAATGTGTTCAAAGTGCAGCTTAGGCCATAGGCCAATAATATATAAATGCACAGACATTGCTGCAAGGTTTTTCTGAAGTAGTTTTCTGCATGCATAACATAGGAAAAGCTTTGGAAGCAGACACAAAAAAACAATCGCACACAGGAGCATAACAATTTGCAGCAAGATGACTACAAACAAGAAGGGAGAGAGAACCCCACACTTAATGATGCATTATGGCTCAAGAAACTGCATCCCACTTAACCCACTCTAAGCAACACCCAAATTTTACAGCACACTATCACGTTAAGCAATATATCCCAACCTGCCGTGCACTCAGGCCAAAGTCCCCAAATAGATAATTTCTTACAAAGAATTTTGGTATGCCCATAGATTGCAAAACATAAGGGTGGTTGCACGAGGCTCCCCTCATTGAGGGGTATATGGTAGGCGGTCTTATCCCCATTTTACAAGACCTCTCAAGATAGACACTATTGACGCACCTGTGAGTGTAAGAAGCTTTTACATTTCAAAAAATTTGTCACATCCTCCCCCCAAGAAAGAAAAAAAGACAACAGGAAACATTAAATAAAATCAGAGAATTAATTCCAGGTACAATCTTACCATCCTCCTAGGAAGTAGCTTCCTTTCTTCTTTTTAGTTTTTTAACTGGTCAAAGAGTGGCTTCATTTCTTCTCACACAAGAATGCACCAGAATTAATTACTTCAAAATCATTCAAATACACAAAATATGCAAAGCACAATTCAACACAATCCACCAGATTACCATCACCTAGTTCATTCAATGCCAACTCCAAGTGGATTCAATATAAGCCAGAGGTTGCTAAAGACGTTTCAAACCAAATCTGATAAGAACTAAAAATTAGAGCCACCTCCACTAGGGTGAACCAGAAAATGCACAAGCTGCTGAAATCAGTCATCAGTATGGAGTCCGTACTAATTTGCAATAGATCTTATATTTTTTGCATCATGTCTTAGTTCTTTCTTTTGACATATCATCTTGTGGCTCTTCTTCTTCTCTTAAAAATTTATACCCCTGGCCCCAGCAGCAGTGGCCCAGGCTGGATTTGATCTTAATATTCTTGATTCCATACAAAGTCACCTTTCAAAAGAAAAAAACTCATGAAACTCTCAGTTTAGAAATTAAAAACAACTGTGATAGCCATACAAATCCAATATAGGAATCAGTGAGAATTTTGTTAATGAGCATGGCTCAACTAAGGTTAAGGTTTTCTTCAACTGGAGCCCAGCGACGTACCTTAATAGTAGCAGTTTCTGATTTCACGACTTGACGATTGAACATCTGCATTGAAGAACTCCATCAATCTAGAACTCTTGAAGATGCACTCAAAACTTGGGTAAAGAACTGGAGTGATCATAGAATTATAATATATTTTATTTCCACACCCAACAAGAGGAAGANTCCATCAATCTAGAACTCTTGAAGATGCACTCAAAACTTGGGTAAAGAGCTGGAGTGATCATAGAATTATAATATATTTTATTTCCACACCCAACAAGAGGAAGATATACAGTTTGCTAAAAAAGGATTACAATTTTGTAACAACAAATCTACCAAAAGATGCAAGCAAATAGTAAACATATAACATAATAAATGTCGGCAAACACGATGAAGGAAGGAGCTTAGACGAATGTGAGAGTAACATTCTATAACCAAAAGGATTCTAAGGTAGAGAGTGAAAACACAGGAGAAGGTAACATTACTGTAAAACTACCCATGTTAGTAACTCCGTGCTTCAGGTAAAACAAGCAAACCCTCAATGAGATTGATAAATCTACAATTACAAATTCGGGGTATGGGGTATGGGGAATGGGGATGTTCACCTTTTGTAACAAATAGACCAATGATATGGACTAATAGATGTTCCTACTCTTTCCCGTAAGTAGATCTATTTATAGTTGGTCAAAAATCAGACTGGAAGACACCTCTAGTACATCACTTCCAAACTTGGCAGCCATTGTATCCGCCAAGGTAAAATACACATCTTAGTCAGCTATATCTTCTTAACAATAAGCTAGAAGTGGTGAAGACTGGAAAATATGTTTAAATATCTTGAGGGATATTTCCTCAATTCCATGAAAGCATAGTAATATGTCCAAAAACCCAGATTTAGAACAGCCATCAAAAAAAGATAAACATACAGATTTCATTATAAACCACAGTTCGTTACAATAGCCAAAGTAAGATTAATCAGCAACAAACTATTATCCACTCCAATTGCTGTGAGCTGGTTTATTAATCATGGTGCTACAAAAAACCTTTTTTTTCCAAGAAGTGTAACTAAAATCTTTCAAAGCAACATCTATACTCTAGGAAGTGGGAAGATATCATCCCTTATTTATGCTGTGAAATGCAATAGGTATTACACTTCTCAGTTCCATAGCCGGCTAGACCATAAGGCCACCGAAGCGGGCAATTTAGGCCCCGCTCAAGATAAAGGCCCCATATTTTTTTATATGTCAATAATAAAATTGAAATTCCTACCAAAACAATTATATAACTAAATTAGACTCCGGTATTACTATAAAAGTTCAAGCGTAGAAAACAGACCCAATTAAAATGTAAGCGCGTGAAAATAAATATAAAATTAGACTCAAAATGTCCATTACTAGTCACATTTGATATGAAAAAAGTCTTGATCGATCATCATTATTTCTTTTTTTCCTAAAAATGTGCTTTTGTCATGTAAGTCATACAGAATTGAGAATCGATCAATTCACTACTCCCCACCCCTTCTCTCTCTCTCTCTTTGAGCACTTAAATAACCTATTTTCGAAGTGCAGTATTGAATAAGATAACAAGATTAGAGTATTTTGAAAACTCATGCATTGTTNCTTCTCTCTCTCTCTCTTTGAGCACTTAAATAACCTATTGTGCAGTATTGAATAAGATAACAAGATTAGAGTATTTTGAAAACTCATGCATTGTTTACAATGTATTATTGACATTACTAGTGATAGTTGCGTCTATACAAAAGCAATTTAACCTTCCTAAGATGATTGTGTAATAAAAAAGATTAAGTGGTTTAACCATACTATTGATAAAAAAGAACACGTTGGCAAAATTTGAATTAAAAGAACAAGATGAATAATTATTAATTGACAAAAGAAAAAGTCATATTTAAAGTTATCGCTGTAGGCTTCAAATTGTCTTGAGCCAGCCCTGCTCGGTTTTTTTCATTTTCTTTCTTTCTGTCTTTTTTTTTCTAGGAGTTCTCTGGTACACTATAAATATCACGTAAGTACATAGCCATGCTATAATGGTAACCCCTACTTTATATTAAGGCCCAAACTTTCAGTTACAAAATGACAAAACAGAATTATATGATACGATGTGCATAACTTCGTAAGATGATGTAAAGGGCTTTTGATCAAATAATACACTGGACTTATCACAACCTTTTGATCACCAGAAGGAATGTCAAGGCAATAATAACACCCATGGGGCTGGATCTCACCAGCAAACTGCACTTCATTGTTCCTACCAAAAGAACAAGCAAAAAACATTCAGAAATTACGAAAAAAGATCGATTGACCGAATGGAACTTGTAATCCTCGCGTCCTTAGAAAGAATTAAGTATGTACCTACCTCTCACCACAATGCGGACATTCAAAGGCGGATAACAAGACCTGCAGTAAACAATTTCTAATATACGTAGAGATCACTTATACTATAACCCAAAATCAAGTTAACACAATTGCGCATAAACTCACAAACAATGACATGCTTCAAACAACCAAATCTTGATATTGAGCACTAATAAATCTGGTGGTGTCCTAATTATCACAGTACAGTTTAACCATGGTCTTAAAGCTAAAGAAATGTGTCAATAGAAAAAATAAATTATGGAAATAGTTTACATGCAACAATTACTGTTCAAAAATTGCATAGAATGATATCTAATAGAGATTACGAAAGCAAGAGCATACCTTCCTAAAATGAGGAATCAACGTTAATAAAAACCTGGTTATTCCCTGTGAACACCAACCACAACCATGTAGATAAAACTTACATTAGTAATCAAACTCCAGAAATGAGCACTTACACCATTACATCTAACTCACTAGAAAAAGGGCCAAATCAAACCAGTGTAATAAACAAAAAATGTTAGAACAGAAATACACAACTAAAAGGAAACGATAGAATATTATTAAAATGAAAAAAAGAAAATAGTACATGAGGAGTCCTCAATAGATACATAAAAAGAAAAAGAAATCCAAACAAGTCAAACCCTTCAACTATACCTACCTTTAATAAAGTGTACTTGGGCCCAAATTACAGCCAACACTGCATATCTCCATAGAGCTTTGGCTTTTGGACTTGAACCAAAGCCATCTAAATTCATGCTAAGCACCAAATCACAGCTACAATTTTTTTTATAAGAAACAAAATGTTCTTTGATTGATCGCAAAGAGAGCAAAGTAGTGGTAAGTAATCCACTAGTACAAGAGAATCAAAACAAATACTTTGAAAATGTTACATAACTATCAAACTAAAAACAGCCTTTCATCTAGCCACATGCAGCGATCCAACCAAGAATAAGTGAAAAAAAATGGGATGCTGTTAAGTCCATTTGTAGTCAAGGCCCAAAGAAGTGCCAAAAATTCAAATCACTGCTACTTCAAACCATCCAAGGGATCCCCACGATACCTAAGAGTCTATTCCACAACTTTGAAACAAAAGTACAATGAAGGAACAAATGTTCCATGCATTCCAAATTTTTCTTACAACGGATGCACCACTGTGGTTGAAGAGAATATGACGACCTCCTATTTTGAAGCAACTCATTAGTATTAAGTTTCTTATGTGCAATCAACCATGTAAAGATTTGTACCTTCAAAATTGTCTTACTCTTCCAAACAAAAGAAAAGGTTCAAAGAATGGAAGAGATATCTATTAAAGATTCACAAAAAGATTTGCAAGAATACGCACCCAAAGAAGAAAGGTTTCATCTTATTCTATCCAGTGAATCTATTCTTAAACAATATTGTCAAGAATACCCAAGAGAGAAGACAATTCAACCACTTCACTATCTCTCAAGTTTCTAAAGAAATTAAAGTTCCAAGTATTGACGGAGGAAGACGAGGAAACCATATTAGTAATGGAAGAATAATGAGACCTAGATAATCGATATAAATGAGGTAACAAGGATGCAAATGAAGACTCTTCNTATAAAGAAATTAAAGTTCCAAGTATTGACGGAGGAAGACGAGGAAACCATATTAGTAATGGAAGAATAGTGAGACCTAGATAATCGATATAAATGAGGTAACAAGGATGCAAATGAAGACTCTTCCACCTAAATACCTTCCAAAAGCGAAGTTTCTCCCTATTACCAATAACATCCTTATAATTTTGAGAAAAGAGGAACAAACCTTGAGAAATGGATTTCAAAGGACATCAAGAACCTCCCCTCTCACTCACATTAGAATCTCACCTCTTGTTATGAATTTCATATTTGCTCTTGATCACTAAATGCCAAAGACTACTATGCTTAATGGGAAATCTCCGAATCCATTTACCAAGTAAAGAAATATTTTCAGCTTTTTGGTTATCCAATGCAAGACCTCCCTTAATTTTGAATCGAGACACCACATCCCAACTAACTAGAAATCTTTATTGCCCTCTCATTACCTTCTCATAAAAAAATTTCCTCATCATCTCAATTATTTTCTCTAACTTCAAAGACAACCAAAACAAAGGGCAAGTAGTAGGTTGGAATACTACAAATCATCAAATAAGTTAGAGTGAGACTACCCCCTAGACAAAAGAGCTTTCTTCCACCCCCCAAGCCTTTAACCAATTTTGTAAATCACATGCTCCCAAAAACTAAAGGCTTTTGAATTCTCCCAAGGGAAAATCCAAATACTTTGGAGGCCACCACCAAAAAGAGCTACCTAAAGCATTAGCCAATCAAACCAACTTATCTTGTTCCACATTGATTCAAGCAATTTCACTTTTAGAAAAATTCACTTTAATGTCCGATACCATTTCAAAACATTCAAAACTGAAGCAATTGAGTGAATGTTCTTTTCATCCCCATCAGAAAATAAAATGGCATCATTTGCGATCACCTTGCCAAAGACGTCCAGTAGCCTTAGACATCTAGTAGCCTTAAAGCATTCTTTCGAAGCTCCATTGATAAAGACAGAGATATTCATTGAGTTAAAACATCTCATAATCTACTTTCTACATCTCAATTCAAATCCTTTTCTATTCACACATATTTCAAAAAGCCTCAATTCACCTTATCATTAGCTTTTACAAAATCCTCTCTATATTCTTCACCTATTTCATTTGCAACAAACACTAAATCTAAAATTTGCCTACCTTTGGATCCCAAAATAGTCTCGTGTAACACCTCCCTAATTCCCCTAGAACAGACTTTAGCCAAAATCTTATAAAGACTATAGAGACCAAGCAAATTGACCGTAAGCACTTAACCAAAGAAGATCTCCCCTTCTTGGAAATATGATAAATAAATGTGGCAGTGTGGCACCATTGCAAGAATCAACTTCACCATTCTCAAAGAACTCTTTAAAAACTTCCAAGAAATCTCCTCTTGCCTCAACACCACACTTTTAAGACATAAGCATAGTAAAGACATCATGGACAATCTTTGAGATGATGAGACTCTCACACTCAATCACTTCCTTAACTCAGTCTCAATCCAACTTCTTCTTCATTTTGTCATTAGCAACTCTATGAAACAAGTTAAGAGTTACTATCACCCTCCTTAATCCACTTAACTTTCATCTTTTGTCTCCAACTTATTTTTTCTTCACCCATACACATTTTTCTCAAAGATCACACCTTCCCGAAAAGCCAGTACTCATTTTATTTTGCTGACAAGTAAAGAAGCCAAATGTTCAGATCATGCACTCACCCAAAATTCCAAATTCAAGCATCAAAATCCTCATATCCAAGTAAAATAACTACATCTCTTGGGTGATACCCACTGAAACTCACTTGCAGAACTTGGGCCCCATGTTCTAGTAATAGCATTTATCCCTTATAGAAGTACGGGTCCCTAATTCACAAATCCCACTTTAGGTCCCCAAAGAGTAAAACTTTCCCAATACCCCACCCCTTTCTTTGGTGAATGACTCATGCTACACCACTGATCGTACTTAAATATCAGAGAGTATGCAAACAATTCATTTCATCCTCAGAAGTCGACATATTAAATATGTTCAAATTCATAGAAGTTATTTTGTGTCGTAATCCGCTCCCAAAACATGGTGTTCAAGTATTTTAATAAAAAAGAGAGTAAGGAAAAGCTTGTATTAATTGAAAAAACTTGATCCTACATCAGAAAAACTTCAAAACTTAAAAGAGTTTATACAGCAAGTGGCTGGGCAGTTATCTAAAAGTGAGTTGCAACTTTATCCACATCTCAACCCTGACGTACTTCAATTGCCTTAGTGTGGTTCAACTTTGACAGCTAAATTCTTTTTTTTCTTCCAACACATGGCATAACCTCTATAGTCAAACACTGAACTCATTCAATAACCAATTAACTTCAACTGTACCATTCAAACTACAATAGATGATCCAAGAATGTTTGCCACTACTTGGGTTATTTGAAGGGTTGTTCTTCAAACATTAATCAATCAAAGTAGGATGTCAATGTAAGTGACTAGAATGAGAAGTTCCGGTGGTACACGTGTGTGCGTGTAGACGCGTACAAACACACACTAGCGGTCTTGCAATCTCTTCCCACCACAATCTCTACCCCCACCCCCTCCCTAAACCCATTACCGAGATAAATTAGTTTTTTCAAAAAATATATAAATGTGAAGTAATTAACAAAAACGCTAAATGATTTTTATTTTTATTTTTATTTTTTTTGTCAATACACTGAATGATTCAAACATGGAATAGTCNAGCGAGATAAATTAGTTTTTTCAAAAAATATATAAATGTGAAGTAATTAACAAAAACGCTAAATGATTTTTATTTTTATTTTTTTTGTCAATACACTGAATGATTCAAACATGGAATAGTCAACACAAACGGAAGAATTTCGTAGGACAAGACCAACGCATTTTTTCTAAATAACTTAAAATTAAGAGAATGTAAGAGAGAGAGAGAGAGACTAAGAAACTGACGTTTTCGCCGCAACGCATACAGAGGCTTTCGACCTGGTAGAGAGGGGCGTCAAGGCTGTCGTCTTCGGCGGCAGAAATAGCTTCCACCACAGTCCTCACATCCACGATTTCGTCGCCTTTTGTTGCTGTTGTTGCTTCCATTGCCGGTNTCGACCTGGTAGAGAGGGGCGTCAAGGCTGTCGTCTTCGGCGGCAGAAATAGCTTCCACCACAGTCCTCACATCCACGATTTCGTCGCCTTTTGTTGCTGTTGTTGCTTCCATTGCCGGTTTATTGGTGCCTCAACTCCACTCAGTGGGGGATGGTACAGGGCCTGTATGGAAAAAGAAGGTGTTCTTATAGCATGAATAGCGTTATTGAAGAAATAGCCCGTTGTTTGTCTCCAGAAGAATCACGAAGCCCTTGGGCCCCAATTACAGTAGGGGGAATTTTTTTGGGCACATTATATTGTGTCCCCCTGACAATGATAATTTTTCACATTACCCTCTAGTTTATTATGTATTTTATATTATACCCTAATTATGTGATTAGTTTTACGTCGTTTAACCTAATTATGTGATTAGTTTCACATCATTTCAATTATTAACGTACGTTATAAATTTGATAAATTTATTTTATTTTATCTCTTAAACTATATGATTTTTTTATTTTGTCCTAACACATTGACAATTTTGGTTTTGGTTCAAATCAATGTTATCAGAATCGGACAGATCATCGAATCGACTAAGGGACTGGATCAATGGTTCACTGGTTCAATCGGAGGATCAACTGGCCAAACCGATCATATAATAAAAATATATATATATAATAATTATAAAAACATCATAATTTANTGGTTCAATCGGAGGATCAACTGGCCAAACCGATCATATAATAAAAATATATATATATAATAATTATAAAAACATCATAATTTAGCTAAAAAAAATATAAAGAGTAATCAAACTATAACTCTCCCACTACTTCTTTATGCCAACCCAACAACAGCCCACTCACAAATTCACTCCAATCCCTCATACCGAAAAGCACTGCACATATAGAAACTTCACAAAAAGGTATAAAGATTGTATCTTTTCATTCTATATTGAGAAAAAAAGTTCATGAAATAAATGCAAAAAAACAACAACATCTATTGAGATCGAGAGAGAAAGAGTGAGAGATTNAAAAAGTTCATGAAATAAATGCAAAAAAACAACAACATCTATTGAGATCGAGAGAGAAAGAGTGAGAGATTTGTTCACAAACAGTCATGGTAAGAATATATCTTTCACCAGATAAAAAAGAAAAGAAAAGAAAAATAGCTTGTGCATATTTTATGGCTAATGCATACTTTCTGTCTAAGAAAAACATAATTGTTTTTACCTTAATGTTACATTATGAGTTGATATAAGCAAATAAATGGAGGAGATAACAACAGAGATCAGGGGAGAGAGATCGCCTGAGTTATTTGCTAGTCACGCTAGTCGATGGTTGTTGCTCCCTAGTTGCTTATCAGTGGTTGCTACTCCCTAGTTGTTGATCAGTGGTTGTTGTTTCCTGGTATGCTAATCGCTGGTTATTGGTGGCTTCTGCAATTTAGGGCAAAGAGAATGGTTCATTGCTTTTTATTTGTCTTCAAACTGTCCGATTTTTTAAAAAATCACCAATTCATGAATTTTTATAAATATCGTCCAATTTTATGGTTTTTAACTGGCTCTTTTTTCTTATGCGGTTCAATTAGGAAAGGAAATTGGACCAGTTAAGGTCTTGGGGCATGGTTGAACCGATCCGATTCGGTTATGATAACACTTATTCAAATAGATAGCGAACTTTTTATTTTGGGATAATTTGAAATAATTTAAATAATTAAGGGGTAATATGAATAATTAATAATTTAAGGGGGAAAGTGAAAAAAAGTTCATAGTTTAGAGTGTGAAAGTGTAATCTTCCCAATTTTTTGTGGGAGGGAGAATTTTTGTTAATTAGTTTTATAAAATACAAAGAAACGANATTCGAGTCTACAAAGATGGTCAAGTTTAAAGATTTGGTGGGTTTTTGTTGGACTTTGGTCAATTGTAGTGGAAGATATCTGCATGTGTTGTGCGTGTGGGTACCAGGAGTGTGCTGCTTGCGTGTGCTCTGTGTGTGTTGGTCTTCAAAGTAAAGAGGGTGACTTAGACAGATCGACAAAGGGACTACAAGAGAGAGAGAGACAGCAGGTGATGAAATTTTTTTAGGCGAGAGAGAGATTGGGTGCAGGTGATGAATTTTTTAATTTTTTTTTTGGGGAATGATAGTTTAGTCATTTAAAAAAATGTTTTCAAGGCAAACTCTCAATTCTTAAGGGTGAGACGAACGGTCGGAAAATATAATTTTGAGATTTTGTCCGCTAAGCATCTGAGGATTATGTGGAAANAACTAGTGAATTTGGACGTAAGTTCGGGCATTACATAGATGGATCCATTAGACAAATTACATAAATGAATCAAACACGAATTAAATAAATTTTAGTACGATAAGAGCTTAACATAACATGACTTATTAATAGTCCTAAGTAAGAGGAGAAAAAGTGTGCTATACAACAATGNATTTCTAAGACATGGGGAAGTAAAAGTACATTTGAGGTACACCACATATGGTAAAGTAAAATTTGTCCAAAAAAAAATTGTGCACTATACTCAACATGTTTAGTATTTTAAGCCAATGTTTAGGACACGATTCAACTAGTACACAATACAAAGACGGTAGGCTGTAGACTGAAGAACATACCAGTTTTTACTGCTTACCACCATNAACGCGCGGAGGTCAAGCCGAAATCCTGAGTGGAGGGTTTCATCCCTTACAGTAAATGAGGTTGAAGAGATGGATTTGGAGTTAAGATGTCGGATTTTAGGCAACAGTGGTGAAGTGACTCTGGTCTTGTCAAAATAAACTAAGAGCAGGGGATCGGTGTGGTCATGGCAGAACCACCTTTGATGCAAAAGTCAATTTTGCCTAATAAATTGTTTATCAAATCAAGAGATAAAGAGAGATCGATTTTCTCTTAAGCAATTTTTCTTACCTTAACCCTTTATTTATGAGGGCTTTATATATAGTGTGTTGAGTGTGTTTTTAACTTTGAGGATTAATGATTTGCAGTAATCATTCATGGTTGAGGGTGTATAAAACTATTGTCAGATTCTTCCTCGTTGGCTTCATGCAGTTAGTGGCTGACATAGGTCGGTTATCTTGCCAATTGAGATTATGACTGTTCATTATGCTTTGAAGTCCGAACTGTAGTAAGAATTATATCCATTAGGTGATACAACCTAAAAGCAAATATTGCACGTGACAAGAGATTTTAAGTCATTCGTTGTGTCACGGAACTGTGTAGGCCGATTCAATGATAATAACTTAACAGTTTGGAATTGACTCAGATAACTCAACCTAGTCGTATGAGACTCGAGATTTATATGTATCGTATAATGATATCGTCTTGAAATGTGCTATATGAGTTTTAACTTAATCATAATTTTTGCAGTAGGCCATACGAGTTTTAATATTCAAAAGCATTACATAATAACTTCATTGTCTATAATATCGAGAGTATCATTTTATAAATCCAAACTCCTAGTCATCCATTAATCATTCATTCAGTTACTTAATTTATTTTTCACAATTTTTAGGGTTAATTATATTGGATGTTCCTAAAATATGAAATTTATTTTATTTTGATCATTAATATTTCAATTGTATTATTTTAGTGCCCTAAGTATTGAATATAATCTTATATGGTTTCTCAAACAAACATCGTCCCAATTGCTATCGATTTGTTATTATAAATTTGTTATGTAATACCTAAATATAGATAAAAAAATAATTTGAATAACTTTTGAACAATATATAATTTTTTTTGAAATATTTGAGGGTGGGCCCTGGCCCTTGGTGGATCTACCCTTGACCACGACTACACATAATGACGAATTATTTATCAAACTATCGTCCTTTTTAAACAAATATACCAAAATATAACATTTTTAAACTTATTTATCAAACTACAATACTTTTTTAAAAATGGAGTCAATAATTCCGCTTTTATTAAAAAACAGATTCAATATCCCCGCTTTTGTTAAAAAACGGGATCAATAATCCCACTTTTATATAAAAAACGTGGTCCAAAATAATGAACTGAAACACGTTAAAAGCGTGGTTACTAGCCACACTTTTTTAAAATGCGTGGTAAGTAACCAAGGGCGGAGCCACATAGGAACGAGAGTGAGCACTTGCCCCCCTCCCTGACTTTTTGAATCCATTGTTAAGGATGATAATTTTGGTTATTTTAATATATTTGCCCCCCTTATTTTTTGGAAATGTTTACAATAGTCTTAGTTTTTCTTTTCAATTTTTGATAAGTTAGTGTGACTCATTACCCCCTCCAAAAAAAAATCAATGTTTTAGTTTATGGATCGAGTACAACAACAAAGTAAATGATGATTTCAACTAGATTTCTCAATATAAAATGAATAATAATTTTATCACGGATAAGGTAGTTTTGTACATTATAGAAAATTACTAAAGATTTAGTTTATCATCAATTTATTGTGTATAAATTTTAAGATTTGAAATAATATCGTCTTCTATGTTAATATGTGGTTTGAGTTGAAATGTACTANTTGAGGTACACCACATATGGTAAAGTAAAATTTGTCCAAAAAAAAATTGTGCACTATACTCAACATGTTTAGTATTTTAAGCCAATGTTTAGGACACGATTCACTAGTACACAATACAAAGACGGTAGGCTGTAGACTGAAGAACATACCAGTTTTTACTGCTTACCACCAATTTTGGTGTTTAATCAGAAACATATTCATGAACACTCGACAACACCGAAATGAGTAATGTGTTTATCAAAAAATATTTATCAAATGAATATAGATAATTAAATCAGTAAGTCCCACCAAAAAGTTAGTGGGACCTACTAATCTCATAGTCCGCACTGACTGAAAAAAAAATGGCAAGTGCATTATTGCTCAGAATGAAAAATTATGTGGTCATAGCTGAAAATTTTTGCTAATCATAATCAATTTGCAAATTCCGGTGAGAAGAAACCACAAAGAATGAGCAAAGATACTTTTACAATATCTTAAAAAATTAAATCAAATGGCATGTAAATTTGCTCTCTTCCTCTTCTTTGACTTTTTGCTATGAAATTTTGTTTTCTTTTTTGACAAATCGACAGATAATTTCTGTTTCTTGCTCGGCTCTTTGGGATGCACTGCCTCTGTTTTGAAATCTCCTACAGAGGGAGTGTCATTCATAGAACCATCTTCATCCTCATCCGAAGTAAGAATCAAGTCCCCCACGACATCTTCATCCATAGCTGACTCTTCATGGAGCTCTTTCAGTCTCTTCTGTTTCTTCCTCTTCTCATCTTTAAGCTGCTTGGTCCTACAAGGCAATACCTCCTAATTAAGTCACTATACAAGAATGAAGACAAGAGAGAGAGAGAGAGAGAGAGAGAGAGACTATATAACCGTACTTGTAATCACGTCCTGGTAACCAAGCGGAACTGAAGACAGTAGCACCTGCTTCATTCCTAGTATCGTCATCATCAGCATCATCATCACGATCAATACCTGGTATCTTCTTTCCAAAGATGGAAGATTGTTCGCCCACCAGTACACTGAAATTTCCATGTCCATTGTAAATTGGCAACTTGAACACAATGATCTAAAGATAATAGATTAGAATCAAAAACACTTTTATGAACCTTGATTCCTTCAAAGAGTCATTTCTTTGCTGCACTCTCTGGCGTAAAGTTGCAACATATTGCGATAAAGGGCTAGCCCCGACCATTTTCTCATCCTATGATGACATAAAAGCTATGTAAGATTCGCCAAGACAGAATATCAAGCAGAATGCAAGCAAAATAAGAAACCAGTTGTTTAACCAAATCAACTCTCTGAGTATGTTCTTATGTAAAATTGTCCAGAAAAAAATTTCCACAAAACAAGTCATGTTGCCTAGGCACTTTTTTATGAAAAATGGGAAGAAGACGATGATGTTGCTCAGACACTTCATTTCATCTTTGGGTCTGGAAAAAGATTGGAGAGTTCAACAATTTAGCCATGTCACATTGTCTCTACATTTTGTAGACTAAAATGATCTGAAACCTAACATATCCACACCCAACAGGGACTTTGTTGCCACCCACAAACCATGTCTCCACTATTTCTCCCAAACCATTGAATGATCTCAAAGATTACATAAAACCCAAATCAGTGACCAGTCATCATGATGAAATACATCACATTTTACTTATATGAAAAAGGGATTACCACACTCTTGCTCGGGTAAGTCTGTATTCTGTATCTTCGTCAACTCCTTGGGTTCAATGGCCATTTTAACTCATTGGTTATAGATACTATGTTACTTCAGCTAGTACCAATTGATGGGAAAGAATATTTGGGGACTAATACAGCAATCAACGTTTTCAAGATTCCAAGAGATATTTGCTTTCCAATAGTCTAAAATGGACAAACTAGTAATTTTGCAGCCTATGGCTCTCCCAATTCAATTATCCCGCTTGATAGCAAAGTGAAAATTTGCATCAGCTGACAACATAGTTCATTACAAAAAAAAGAATAGGAAACATAAATGTGCAAACCTCAAGGAAAGATGATGCTGCAGGATCATTTGGTAAAAACGAAACTGACATTCGTTTTTCATTGGTAAACTTAGAATTGGCGTCAATCTGTGAGATGAAAGAGTTGAAACATTAATGATTGGAACCATAGGCTTTGATGCAAGTCCAATGCATTGACTTGGTCATAAAACAGTCTGATCAAGCGCAAGATCATGTATGTTTCTATAAATAACATTAACCCACTAAAAAACGTTTAGCTGAAGTCAGCTTTAGTATCGCTGACTGCTAACCGGTCTTAAAGATATACCTGATGAATGAGCTGCCTCATTTCTCGACGGAACCTCTCGACTTTTGTGGATTTGCAGAAGTTACGCAGCCGAACAGCAGGAACAAAGGACAGCTCAAAGAAAGCAACAGAATAGCTCCATTGAGCTAGATGTTCACTAAGACTTTCAATCACCGAAAAAACACAAGCCTCCTGAAATGATCGAGTCTTTAAGGTTGGTTTGCTTACCTGTCATATGCAATACCAGAGATACAAACAATAAAGTTGCTGCATTGAAATCAACAAAGAATGAGAAAATCACATTTTATAGTACCTTTAGTGCAGCAAGCAAATCAACAGCTTTGCCAACACCTCCTGTTGGCGGCCTATTCAATTCTTTCATCTCCAGCATGTCCAAGAGGGGCAAAGAAACAGGAATAAAGGTACCAGAGGAAGCAGCAATGCGGTTTAGCATCCTAACACAACGCAATCTAAGGGGGAAATATCGAGCAGTTGGAACTAAACGAGCAACCCCAGAAATTATTTGAGTCAGTGGATATGCAAGGGGCCTAAAATCAGCTTCTGAACTATAGGCACAGATAGCTCCAGTCCAAAGCTCAAGGCAATTCATATACTTCCATTCATAAACCTTTCTGAATGCTTCCTGCAGAACAGACAGGAAAGAGTAGCATTGAAAATAAATGTACTATGGGCATCAATCTTCTGGAAGTCAAGGATCATAGGCACTAAATGTGTTTTAGATTAGTATACAGCAGTAAAGCAACTAGCTTCTCTTTCATGAAAGTGAAAACTTGGCTGCATATTTGCAGCTTTGAAACTATGCTTTCATCAACTAATTACACAACAAAATAAAAAAATGAAGAGCTGATGAGAAATGTATAGAAGATGATCTTCCATAGGCAAAACTAAAAGGCACGTCAGTACTGAAGGAACGAAGAACTTAAAAGCATGAAAGATCCTATGGAAAAAAGATGTGACTAACAACGAAAACACTAAATATCCTAGGACATCATTAGAAGTAGAACCTTTGTTCTCGTGTTCAGTGCCTTCCGCAAAATATTTGCTAACTGCCGTATGAAAACAAAGGCATGTTGATATGCAGCCGGAAGATCCACCCCAAGAAGTTCAGTGATACAATTCCCAAGAAACTGAATGTGATGTAACTTGGTTGCATTAACAAATTGGCAGTTCAAGACATAGGCTTTGTATATTCCTTTGAAACACTCGTCTGTACAATCAGAACCAACCCGGATGCATAAATCTCTTAGAAATAAAAAGGAGACCACTGGTAGTGCACCTCCTCCTGTACCCCAGAAATGAAGAACAACCTGGAAAACATACTTGTCCCTTATTACCACATGATAGCAGTTTTTCAATAAACAAAAATTCAACACCATTGTCCCAACTATCTAACCTACATCATACAAAACAAATGGATTCCCAAAAGTGAGAAAGTTAAAATGAATGCACACGCTCTGAATACGATACAAACCCGAAATCGACAAGAATTTCCTTTTCTTTTTTTTCTTTCTTTTTTTCAATTGTTGTCAGGGCCTCAGGGAAGACGTGGGCAAGTCCCTAATAGGGATTCTGCCTATTATGTCAGTTGGATTTTTAAAAGATTACAGGAGGCAAAATGTGAAGTGATTACACTTTTGAATTGCTATGATAAAAGAACTTTCAAACCTACTTAATTTTGAGACCAAATAGTAAGGTAAAATGAAAATAATAAAGAATCTACGACCAGATGCTGTGCCACATATAAGCCACAGTAAACACATGAATCATGCATGTCCTGTAAATGCAAAAAACATATCAAGATTTGCCGTTCCTATGTGTCAATTCATTGGCCTGAAACATAGGGGTGGTTTGATAGATTGAAAACTAAATACTGAATATTAGTTACTAAACTCATGCAAATGTGAAATCCGAATATGAAGTTAAGGTTGGAAGATATTAAGTTCAAAGAAATAGTATTTAAGGACAAATTTGTCAGCATAGGTTTAACATGTAATCAACCTTCGACTTAACTTATTGAGAGACAAGTCCTCCTAACCTAAAATTCTGACCCTATAAGCAAGTCAACTCTAATTTTTTAAGTAATGAATGACTGATTGTTGTCAGAAACACCTTACCAAACACCCCCATAGTCATTTTCCCCGTAATTCCACCATGTATCTTAAGAAAACAAAATCTTCATCTAAATGCAAATATTGTACTGCTTTGAGCATACCTTAATATACTTCCTTAAAAGGCTTGGGAAAGCAGCCAAAAATACAGAAGAATATCTTAGACGCCGTATTGTGAATGATATCATTTCTGCATCAGTCATTTGGTTCAAAACATGTAGAGCGTTTCCAAGATATGACTTCACCAAATGGTTGTAGCTCTTCCATTGTTTCGTGCGCATGAGATCTATTATGAGCTCCTTCTTTCCTCCAGAAGGTGGGAGCTTCACTAATCCTCGAAGAATGCCATCCATTTCATTTAAAACAAATAACATTATTTTATTAAATACGCTGCTAGACATAATACTCAACTTTGTCAAAGATTCATCCCCACTATCATCCCCATAATGGCAAGCAGTGCGGAAGGCATTCATAAGAGAACGAACAGCACCTACTCTTCCATTCTCTTGAATTGAGTTGCACCATGAATCAATCATTGCACTAGTTATGACTCTTCTAGATGATTTCTCTTGCTTTTCTGCAACACTACCTATGTGTTCCACATGATGTGCATCGGTTTCTTCATCTTCTTCCATTTCCTCAACATCAACGTCAGTTTCATCATCCTCCTGCACCAAGTTCCACCATAATATTTTTTGGGTAAGTTAAGTTTGAACATCATTGAAAAGGCCATTCCAACAAAAACTAGTTAACACATAAAGTAGCTGCTAACCCACTTCAATCTCCTCATCATTGAATTCCAGAAGTTCCTTGTCATGCTCTTTTAAGAATTGATAAAACTCTGGGTCCTGTAGAAAACAATAGTTAAAAGATTTCTCTATTCAGTACAAAAGGTGTAGATAAAAGTTTGGCAACATAATTTCATATAAAGTAACCATAACTGTTGCTATTTCATGTATAAGATATTCTTATAACAGACTGTATGGTGTTGCACAACCAAGGATTAAAATTTCGTTTCAAAACGTCCGAAACATTTCAGTTTTCAAGGAGACCGAAACGAATCAGTCATAGAATCGAAATTCTAATACTTCGAATTGTTTCATTATATTTCTAGATATTTTATAATGTTTCAATGCATTTATACAATTGTTTCATAATGTTTCAAGATATTGCAAAATACTTTGATATATTTCGACCAATGTTTTAGAAAAATAATTCTTAAATTTTTTATTTTTTTCATTTTGTTTCCAAAACGGGTCGAAATGTTTTTGAAACATCTCCAAATGTTTCCGTTTCTTAGATGACTAAAACAATACACCGAAACTAAATTTTGATCCTTGTGCACAACTGCAGGTTTATGAGTTTTTGAACAATTTTTAATCTAAAACTAAAATCAAGCAGTTAATTACAGCGAAAGGAGCTCTGGACCTGCTACAACAAAAAATTCCAAGCACACGCAACAGCTATTAAAACAAAGAAGATCATATTCACCATCTGAGAACAGATTAAGTTTATAGCATCAACTCAGATCATTCTCTCTTACTGCTACAGGCATCCAAGATAGCAATAATTGTAGGGGTACAGCATGAAACCAACTATGCAATATGCAAAAATATGTACAGCTCACAATATATATTTGATAAGTAACTGAAGGTGCGTATATATTGTCAGCACTTCCACATAAGCTTAGCAAAAAATTTATTTCAACAATCATGCTATGCATGATATCATCTTCTGATGACCTTGGAGACATAACATGTAGATTCTGTCCAAGATTCCTTGGGACATAGATCCAATACAAAGGCCAAAACCTTTGCCTCCCAAATGGAGTCCAAAAACTCCCCATCCACATGATCAATAAGATTTTCCAAAATCAATTTAAAAAAATTCGCCCCTTGATCCATGCGCTTAGCATTAAGCCACAAATGCAACAACTAAATTGCCTTCTTTTAACAAATGGACAATGACCTTTTAGACATTGCATGTAGATTATGTCCAAGATTCCTAGGGACGTAGATCCAATACAAATGCCAAAACCTTTGCCCCACAAACAAAGTCCAAAAATTCTTCAAAATCAATTTACACCCCCACCCCCACCACCCCCTTCTGATCCATACTCTCATCATTAGCCACAAGTGCAACAAGTAAAATTGCTTGCCTTTAACAAATGCACCTTGTGCTTCCAAAATTGTATCCCCGACAACCTCTTCACTTTCTTTTGCCAACTTTTTTCACAAAAGAGGTTACCAATGAAGGTTGTGCTGGTTGCAACTCAAACTCGAAAAGGGGCACACATACACACACAAGGAACACACGAAGTACAGGGGAAACACTACTCCACCTTATATTATTAATCAACAATACAAGTAACTCACAATTCTGGCCAAGAACTTTCTACTTCAAAATTGCTTTGGCATTGCCTATTTATACAAGGAAGATGGAAGTTGACACATCCAACTGCCTAGGGTTTACAACCCCATTAATCCAGCAGTTGCATGGACATGGCAGTTTCCAGACAGAACTGTGAAAGCCATACTAGACTACATCTCTACTTGACAGATGGCGGGCAGTTACCCCAATTCAACACCTGATTCGGTAACCACCTACAGAAGCTTGTCCATGATCAAGTTATGCCTATTAACTGCCCACAACTGCTTCCCATGATCAGGCCATGCATAGCAATTGTTCTCAACCATCCAACTCATCAATCCATGCATTGAGCATACCTGTTCCAGCCATGTGCCTGCAAATCAGTAGCCACACCTTGCCCACAACTTATCTTAACATTATCAAGCATGCTGAGCCAAGCCCAAGCCATGTCTTGCAAAGCCATGCACCAACACTGCCTCAATTGTGTCCACTATGTGTTGTCATCCTCAATCAAGCGTGGAGCTTTCAAAGCTACAAGTGCCACAACTTTTTTGGTCCCACAAATATCTCGAGTTACCCTTGCTAGTTGCTACCCTTGCCTCAACTCGGGACAAGGACCTTACTAACATGCCTTGCCCAAAGGTGCCAAGGCTCGGGGCACAAGGCTTGGCAGACCCTTGGTGCCCAAATATCACCACCCTCTTATAAATACTCTTAGAAGTATTTCCAAAATGACAAGAACAGATATCAAATGAGCCAAGGAATCA